>CM034544.1:5169972-5197472 GCA_020002185.1 Paraescarpia echinospica | reverse complement strand
ATTATGTGGCCTACACACGGATAGCCTAGGGCTAGAGCCTAGCCCTAGGCTCTAGCGTGTTCACCGACACTGTCAGTGTCACTGACTGACACTTGCATGACACCCATGCCCCCCCCCCAGCTGCAACACTTCTTCCACTTTGTTTAGGTTTAGGATTAGGCTGAGTTTGAGACTAGTCTTAATCTGATACTATGACTGCCTGTTATGCCCGCAATGCCTATAACCTATGGCTATGTCATGGCTACAGCTATGGCCTATGCCATGGCTACAGCTATGGCCTATGCCATGGCTATGCCTTTGCCATGGCTATGTCCCTATGGCTATGTCGTGGGCATAGGGACATAGCCATAATTATGCAATTAAGGCCTAAGCCTATAAAGTTTAGCATACATGACATCAAAGTAAAGGTAAGTTCTTATATAGTGCAGTGTCCGGACCAGTCCTCAGGACTGCTCAAGGCGCTTTACACTTTACTCCCCTGGCAGACCTGTTCAATTGAACACCATCTCAACTTCTGTAGGAAGCATCCAGCCACGTTGCAATTGATGTGCGAAGACTAATCGTACACAAATATCCACCACTGCCTATAGCCAGGTACTCATTCATACATCTGAGTGAACTGATCGACACGGCAGCCCAGGACTCTACTTCTGAGCCACTGCGCCCTACATAGACATAGTCATAGCTGCCATAGCCAAGCCCAAGGCATAGCCATTGGCCATGGCAAGTGTATAGGCATGGACATGGTTATTCTATAGGCAGTCTAGGCTATTTGCACCTGACGTTCAGCACGAACAGATAGCTTTATATAGAATGCAAGTGTATATACAAACATAGTGCTACTTTAATTATTTCCAAATAACCTTTAGAAAGGCTAAACCTAACCCTACACTTTCCCTCCGCCAATTTAACATTGACCGTGACAGTGTGAATAGTTGGTCCAGAAACTAAAATGCTATAAGTTACTGTACTGTACACACAACTATTGAGCCGGAATATGGTAATAGTATACTATAGCTTGTAGTAATTACTATTTGCCATGTTGCCCATGACATGGCATACCCATGTGTAGGGTTGGCGATTTAAATCAAGCTGATTTAAATCACGATTGAATGTTTCGTCTAAGTACTGAAACATTCGGTTATCTATTTCCGCTTGTGCGCATATGACTTCTGCGCCGACCAGATATTTCAACGACGAAATGTTTCGTTAACACATATTCATTGTGCTCTATTTGTTCTATACCTTCCTTTCTTTTTTAATAACCTTTCGGTTTTTATGCACTGCTCATAGACAAGAGTATTTATTTATTAATTTATTGCAGACACATTTCACATGTTTTAGGTTGCGGCAACACTGCTTATGCAGGCAAAGCAGGCATGCGAGACCACGACACAAACAGCGATATATTCCACCGAAACGTGATATCTGGTGCCAGACAATTTGAGAAAATTGTCTTCTCTGTAAGTTACAAGAATAAGGATAATTGATCTAATTATACATGGATATATGTATGTCCAAGTTATGGCAGTCATTACTTTGTTTAATTCAGTACATTACGTCTTACTGGCACCTGGATTGTGAAGCTTTTAAGGTGAAAGTAGGTATAATCTAACGATATATGCTTACTAGATGTCATATCGTTACAATCTTTTAAAAGTGCTGTCTCTATGCAATGGCTCGTCAAATCTAACGTTCTTTTGTGCTGAACTCTGTACTATTTGAATAGCCTATTTGAATGTCATAGTCAGAATAATGAAGGTGCACGAGCAGATGCAAACATCTGCATTTCATTGACACATCACTAACTTCAAGTAACAAATTCATTAAGCAGCACATTTGTAAGGGATGTGTTATTCTAACACTGATTCCTTGGATACTACTTGTTCGATTTAAATAATGCAAATGGGAAATAGTGCAGTTATTTTATGTGTTAATTGTATATATCTTCTGTATCAGGCTGTACATGATTTCTCTTTAGATATGTTATTCATTCCATTGCAGTGCATCGTACAAGAGGCTTGTTATAGAGCCGTTTCTGTTTGGGCGAACCCTTGAAGCCCTCGGCCTGAACGAAGAACAAGCCAATGCAATTGTAGGTTAGGCAGGTGTGACACCGTCAAGGAATCTTCAACGTGGTGTTGGCCCACAAGACATTGGGGTCCGGCCTCGCTGGAAGTCCATTACACAGAGCCTCGCTTCCGATCTCCAGCAGGTTGCGCCCGGTGTTGTTGTAGAACAAGTTATAAACTTCAGTGGCAAAACAAAATGGCTCAGTGACGTTATCGTGGAACGGACTGGCCCCGTGTCATTCAGTCCACGTTCGCCTCGAGGATGGGAGAGTAGTACATATACACATTGACCATGTGAGGAGTCGTTGTGTAATTGGTGATAGCTCGGTGCCGGAGAAGACACCATCTTCTGAACTGTCTCTTGAATTGTCTCCCAAACTGCCTCCGGAGGAACCTGTTCATGCAGAACTGCCTGACGTACCGCTTGTCGTACCACGTGACGCACCGCCTGACATACCACATGACGTACCACGTGACGTACCGCATGACGTAACTCAGCCAGAGATGGAATCTCCCCACACATGTGAACAGAACTGTACAACCAGTGCAATATCTTCGTAGATCAGGGAGAATCCTTAGAGCACATGAGAAACTTAACTTATGAAGTGACATTCACGATCACTCGTAGGAAAATGATTGGAAAAGAAATTGTGAACGTTGGTAGTGGCATGTTGAATAACTTTAGTTAGAACTGAACGTTTGGTATAGATATGCTTTTAGTTAATCATTATTCTTGTTGAGTACTAGAACTCCACGAACATTGCTTTAGAGAACTCCAGGGACATTGAATTATAACAGTATAAGGACACTGAGTCATATTTGTTTAGCAAACCAGTTATACTATTATAATCAAGATGGTGTGCATGAATAAACTGTGTGACAATTGATTTGACGTTTACATCTACTCAATTAATGCACTCACAATCTAGGCTAAATATGATCAAAGCTAAACATGTATCATTGGGCACAATAATAACATTATTATGATTACAAATAGATTAGATTTATGAAAGCCTTTTTTTATAAATTGTACACATTCATTCATGACTAATACATACACACATATTCTCTCCCAATTCAATTGTCAGTACAAAACAAACACCATCAGACGGTGAATCTATAGATTTTGTCCGGTATAGTAATTATAATATATATCCTAATAATATCCTTAGTAAATTCATTATTTGTTTTTATTATCAAAATTATTTGATGCATGCAGCCTACAACTTTTAATTGAACATAACTATGCACAATCGTGTGCATAATTACAGTTATCAACTTATAATGAACACGAACTATAAAACAGCAAAAAACAGTCGTTCCCATATTCTTAAATGTAGGCTAATTCAGTAATTGCAGTGACACTGGCCCCGATTAATTATTCATGCATTAATAACACGGTTCATGTATGATGATATTATCAAAGGCAAGCTTGCATTCACAGCGACAACTGACAACGTAACAGTCAAATATTTCAGACCAAACGTTTCGTGTATTTAGCCTAATGAAATATTTGGTCTATTTGTTTCCTCTCGTGCTTTTTAACACTACACAATACGTAAAGGTCATAGGTCAAAATCTACCAAATATTTCAGCGACCAAATGTTTCGCTTAAGTAATGAAATATTCGGTTATCTATTTCCGTTCGTGCGCATACGACTTCTGCGCCGACCAGATATTTCAACGACGAAATGTTTCGCTACACCGCTGTGCCTATGCCATATGCTATGCCTATGGCATGAGGCTATGGCTATGCCTATGCTATGACAAAAACAAATTTAATATTAAACAGTAATTCTACTAATTGTTAATTAATATAAGTGAGTGTCCGTTGGCATTGACACAGTGCCAGGTGTAACATGGTACAACACGACATATATGTAGTTGCTAATATATCGTACTTGTGAAATGTGTACGAATGTTAAAATGCGACTGTTTTTGGTTTATATACTGGTACTTCCCAATTTCGCCGTACATAATAGGAAAAGTCACTTTAACAAACAAAACTCTTCCATACAATATCCGTATTAAAAATGGTTAACACATAAAACACACAGTGCAATTTCAAGAAATAGTGGACATGAGTTGCAACAAAATTAATTGTGAAAATTGCTAAATTAGATCAGTGAACTTAAAGTTAATAGAGGGTGTAATTATACACACACACACACACACACACACACACACACACACACACACACACACACACACACACACACACACACACACACACACACACACACGCACACACACACACATATAAAGTTACGTGTTCTATGTTTATTGTTTTGATAAAATACAAGCCGTTGACCAAAAGGAGGCTAGAAACATTTTAAAGTTTTTATTTATCATCTTCTTGTTTATTATGTATTCATTAAGGAATGGAATGGGACACATTTTGAACAACACACTTTCCACATATATGTGAACTGGTTAAAGGATATTTAATGTTATAATGTCAGTTTTCCTGCAATGCTTTCAAAATTAAATGTTATTGTTAGTCATGTTTTTATTGTTTGTAAAAATTATTTAAATTAATGCAATAGGAACATCAAAGAATTTCATTTTATAAAATAATAAACATGTCATCCACATGTAGCACTAGCAACACCACTACACTACTTGTGTTTGCATGACCAATAAGATATTGTGTTGCACAATTATGTAACCAGTAGTGATTTTAATAGTTCAATTATTGAAATCTTAACTAAAAATATAAACAATTATGTATTACCATCAGCTACTGGGGCCTATAACCAAATGCTGAATCAACTCGGTGAAAGTTGTGTACAGAAAGTGTGCAGTAAAGTGATTACCATGTGTGACTGTGCTGGTAAATGGATGTGAAGGTGAAAACTGCCATGTGTGTTTTTGCTGGTAAATGACTGGGAAGGTGGAAACTATGATTTCTCCAAGTAATTAGCTATAATATGAGCATCACATAATGTTTACTAGTTTAATATAAATCATAATAAAAATGAATTAAGGAACTTCTAAATGTATTTGTACACATTGTTAAATTCTAGCACAAACATTCAACTCAAAGTAATAGCGGGTTTTCTGCATTGCACATTTTAAAAGTTTACACAAACTTGGCAGGTGTCGAAAATGGATCAAAAATTGCAGTCGAGAAGATCTTGAGGCAAGGACACCCCTCTATGTTTCCATAAACTTCCGACTGTGTTCGGAACACTTCGAGGCATCAGAATTCAACAACAAAATGAAGAATCACTTGAAATGGAATGCTATTCCTACACTATTTCCTAACCAACCAAAGCTGGCCAAACCCGACCGCACAGTTCCACCAGTCGTCGTAAGTGCACCACCAAAAGCTAGTAAACCGCCTAAAAGTAATATTGGGATTTTTTGAATATTTATTATTGAAGTTTGCTAATCATTGGCGTTTGTTCTTTCATTCTGTCGTTCATTTTTTTTTCGTTCTTTCATTGATTATAAAATGAATCGATTATACGAGTCATTGCAATGGTTCTTATTATTAATTATTCAGCTTCTTCTGTGTATGTCGCGTCACTGCTACATCTTCACATGTCACGAAGGACCCTACGCTCTGGCGGTGGTCTGCTACTGGACGTTCCACGCGTGAACCTAGAACGTTATGGTCGCCGGGCGTTTGCTTGTGCTGGGCCGACATCGTGGAACTCTCTGCCTATGGAACTACGCGCGATTGAGAACACTAGGCAGTTTGGACAATTATTGAAGACATTTATGTTCTTAAACTAATATAACCAGACCTCATTTAACCTTTATATTATTTATGTATATAGTTTTAATGAATTTTTAGTCTTATTTGTCTTAGATTCACATTTTAGTATCTAATCAAATTATTTAAAGTAATTTAGGCTTTTATTTATCTGTTATCCAGTATGTTCAGCTGTTCGGCACTTTTGCTAATCCAATGCTTTATCATTGCATTTACCTGTAATTTTATTATACGTATGTATCTATCTACATATATATATATATATATTTATTTATTTATTCTAGGATTTTGCTTATTTATTTCTCTTAAATGCGTTTTTTATGTTTTTTAGATGTTTGCCGATTTATAAACACCCGTGAACGGGTCATTAGTCACGGATTTGTTGGTGTATAAATAAACTTTTTTATTATATATAATGGAGAAATTGTCTTTTGCAGCCTAACAGTATTATGTGTAGCATGTATGTCATTGATGTAATTAAGTTAACGTAATTAAGTTGTTATAATTAAGTTGTTAAGATTAAGTTGTAATTATTTCAGATCATTTTGTTTTGTCATTTTGTACTAAAAATATGATTTAATTATACAAACAAATTATGTATAAACAGTATATAAATTATATAGGCATGATTATATCAGTACCACGGTTAATGTACCCAGCTTCAGAAGAATTCTACAAACTACGCAATATGTCTACATGCGGTTGTAGCCCATAGCAGGGTTAATAGAAGCAGTCGGATATATATGGCCATGCCTTCTTATGTTTCAGTGTTTGTGAAAACAGTATAACAATAAAGTACACATTTTATACAAAAAGTATACTAAATGTCATGTTCATTGGATATTTGATATTCTGCTTGTTTTACTTGCGATACTTTTGTATTTCATAGAGTACAGCGGTTAGCATTATTATTTTTTATGAGGGATTTGCCAGCCATTTTACAGTTATGTTACCACAACATTATGCTTTGATGCAGCGACCTTCATTTAATTTACATTGTTTCCACCTGTTGCTTGCAGAGACTCCCGTATTGAATGATCGAGTTGAACACTCGTACTGCAAACGTCCTCGGGACATATCCACGAAAATGAAACAAGTAAGTCGACTGCTGAAAAAGGAACGGAATAAAACATTCCGGCTACAAGGGAAAGTGGAAAAACTAAAAAACTAAATGGAAGAAATGGCAAAGAAAGAAATTACAAGAGAACAGTTGATTACAAGAGCAAAAGATCTTCTAGATGAACCAGCTCTAACCTTCTTTGCTTCTCAACTCAGAAATGCCAGAAAATGCTGTAGAGGAAGAGGCAGGCGATGGACATATAATGATAAAATAATTGCACTTTCTCTGTATCACCAGAGTCCTCGTGCTTACAGGTTCTGTCAAAGTATCTTTGCACTGCCTTCTGTATCATCCCTTCGAAGATGGCTGAACAACATAGAAGTGAGGCCTGGCTTTCCGGCAAACGTGTTTCAAATACTTGCTGACAAAGTTGATGGTATGAGCGAAAGAGACAAATTATGTGTGATAACATTCGACGAAATGTCGTTACGGTCAGGTCTGTCATACAACATCACAGAGGATGCAGTGGAAGGATTTGAAGACTTTGGATCATTAGGGAAGTCTACGAGACCAGCAGACCATTCATTAGTCTTCGTGGTCAGAGGGCTCCTTGGTGGATGGAAGCAACCGATCGGATATTTCCTTTCGACGGATGCCAGTCCAGCAGACAAGCTTGAAATGCTACTCGAGGAGTGTGTGCACAAAGTGAAGAGTGTAGGACTTAATCCCAAAGTTATAGTGTGTGACCAAGGGTCAAATAACGTTGGCCTGTACAAGCAACTGGGAGTTACTCGTGACGCGCCGTACTTTGTCCATGGAGACGAAAAGATTTATGCCATGCATGACCCACCACATCTACTAAAAAACACCCGATCTAATCTAGAAAAGTACATCTTCCAAATTGATGGAAAGAATGGGCCCAAGAAAATCCGTTGGACATATCTAAGACAGTTTTACGATCTTGACTCCCAACTACGCATCAGGATGGCACATAAATTAACAATAAGTCACTTCGAGTTGAACAGCTTCTCAAAGATGAGAGTTAACAAAGCAGCACAGGTGTTGAGCCAATCGGTGGCGGCAGGTGTTTACACATACGCATCGCTTGGAAAGCTTCCAGGGGAAGCTGTGTATACAGCAGAGTTTGTCGAAACAGTCGACTCACTGTTTGATGCATTCAACAGCAGAACATTCGAAGACACAAAAAAGTTGAGAAGACCCCTTTCAAATAGCTCTGGACATATGTCATTCTTTGACAGTTGCATACCTATGTTTGAACATCTTTAAGTGGTAGGTGCAAGAAATGTCCTTTTCATTAAAGGATGGCTTCTTGCCATTGCATGCCTAACTCAACTGTGGGCTCACCTGAAGGAGACCACTGACACAAAGTTTCTATACACCTCTCGTGTCAATCAGGACATTGTAGAGAATTTGTTTTCTACAATTCGTCGCAAAGGTGGATTCAGAGACAACCCTTCGGCAAAGGAGTTTCGTTGTGCACTCAGAATGGTAATGGTCGCACAACTCATCAAACCATCTGATGAGGCCAACTGCTCACCAGACTCGGACAAGTTTGTGCTGACGCTGCAATCTCGGACAAACAAAAAGCTATTGCATGCACGGCAACATAGTGAACCTATGCATTCTACTAGAATGTATGTGCCAGATCTTACCTTCAAGCTCCCTCAGCAAAACACGCTTGCGTATATCGCAGGATACCTCTGCTGCAGAATTTTGAGGGGACACGAACTGCTCTCGATGTGTCATACCTGCAGAGCAGTACTGTTGACCGATAATGCTGTTGTACAAGACCCTGTTCAATTGTTCACCCATTTCAAGGCATTTGATACTTCAAAGTCTGACTTCGATTCATTGATGGTTCCGTCTCAGAAGTTTCTAGACTTCTGCACGCAAAGTGAGAATGTGTTCTGCACAGAATTCGATAACATCGGAATGACGAGAAACAACATCTGCCACCTTCTGAAGGAAGCAATGCACGGTCTGGCTGCTTTCAAGGAACTTACTATATGCAGCGAGCGCGTTAAGTTGCAGATTGTTGCTGTTTTCGAATACAGTATGCATTGAAGTTCAGGAACATGGAACTGAAGGAACGCACGCAAAAAAGGATGAGCAAGAAAGTGATAACAATTTCACACAAATGAGCCAACTTAACATTTTGGCAGCAACATGATGTTGACCACATCTGCTACATTCTGAAGAGATGCGTCTTGTGGAAACACGTACGGACCATCATGTACGCAGCGAGCCAGATGACTCGCTCTGTAGTTCCGGAGGACCTTGTACAAGTACTACCTCCAGGATTTACATTCGATGAGTGCCGATCTTGTCACCTTCCCTACATGTCTCATGAATCGTTCTGCCTCAGCGTTCGCCTGTGGCCACAGTGGATTAATCAGTTGGTAATTAAAATTCATGTGTTTCGCGAACGAAGGTATGACACTGTTGGTGCTTGTATACTGGATGTGATGTTGCGTGAAGACTCTTCCAACATGACCTCGTAATAACCTTGATTGAGGCCGAGTTTAGAAATCACGTCTTATCGCGTGTCTACAGCCTAGACTTGCAGTGTGTTGTCGAGCAGCCACTCGCGTGTCGCCAGGTCCAGCTTTGTGATGTCTCACCATTTGGTGCACCGTACAGAGTGCAGTGGTTGATAATGTGGTCTGCTGATTGTTGGTCCGCACCACATTCGCATGTAGTTCTCGATTTAACTGTTATAGCCACACGTTGACAATTTAGCCAGTTAATAAAAAAATTCTACTATATTTCTTCTGTCGTTACAGTCTGCTCAGCCGGGGCTGAGGTTGTATCATTGATTTGCCGAAATGAATGCACGTGCAGGCACGCACACACATAGTAAAGGCGCGCACACGCTCGCATGCAATATTTTAAAGGAGCGCGAACACCCACCCCCACCCCACACACAAAATAATATACAAACTCGTGGCACTATCTGAGTGTTTCCCTATTTAAATTTCACGCGTTGTCAATTTAGCCAGTTTATAAAAGATACTCTGATTTATTCCCTTCTGAAATGTTAAGCACGGGTTTGACAATGTTGTCAGTGTTTTAGTATATCCTGTCGTATGTTAACAATTTACTATTGAATGCCAATGGGCGCGGATTCCAAAATGTCTGACGGCTAATCTGCTGCGTTGAACGTGGGACAGTTGAACATCACAGGATATAGTAATCAACTCAGCCCGACACGGCCGTATTGCCAATACAGTTTGTTTTAAAAATGGATGTTCTGTTTTCTGTTTGAATATGTTCCCGTGGTGAACCATTCAAATTGCGACCTTTGTTACGGGCTTACTAAGCACAATTTGGTGGGCAGTATATATTCAACATAGTTAGATTAGTCTTAACACGCACGCACACACGCAGGTGTACAGGCAGGCCGATATGTGCGCAGGCGCAGGCACGCACACGTAATATAGGCGCGCACACGTTCGCATACTTTTTTTTAACGCGCGCGCACACCCACCCCCTTACACAAAATAATATACATACTGGTGGCACTAACATATTTGTAGTTAAAAGTTACAAAAACAATAAAAACCGCCCAAAGAAATTGGAGTTTGAGTTGCAAATTGTACATATTTTAGCTACAAGCCTATATATTATTTTTAAATCACCCAAATCGTACCTATTTATTCAGTCACCTCATTTCATCAGAATAATCGCCAAGCTGTGATGCATCATATAAAATGAAAAATATTAAAGTAATCGTTGAAGTTTTTTATCTATCACAATTCAAGATAATGAAATTTGCAAACAAATCACGTAGACACGTTGCAATTATTTATTTAGCCATCTGAATTCCGTCATGTTTCATCAGAATAATCATCAGGCTATACAACTTCTAGACCTGCACTTCTTATATAATTAAAATAGTGAGGTTATCGTTGAAAATGTTGAGCAATGGTAATGCAAAGAATTACATTTTCTGCGCGCGTATGGTCTGGCTTGGCGCACCTCCGGAATGGCGGACGAACTACATACGTACTTTTCTCGAACAATGTAAATAGCGCGCGCTAGACCGTCTTGTATTGATATACGGTCTTTGCCTTCGACCGACTGTCCGTCGGTATACGTCACAACCATACCACGCGCCCCGCTACGGATGAAGCGTAGGAGCGGGAACGTGGGTAGCTGCCACCCAGTAATCCAAATCCTACCCCCAACCTCCAGTAAATAGAATGTGGGTTTTTAGCAAGCATCTGGATGTGCAAATCGAGCTTGTCTCGGAGCCTCGAGCAATAGGGGGGGGGGGGTGCAATTTGTAGTTTGGAGGTCTCCGGCGAAGTTCATAATTACTGAACGTCGCCTCAAAAAATACTCCTCCTCTTCGGATGTGTCATGTCTCCGACAGCCGACAGCGTAATGGTGCTGAAGCTCCGATTCTCAGCCCACGTCCCCAATATTAGTTTCGTCTCCGCGCCAGTGGATTGAAGGATATTATGCCTAGGCTAATGAAATTCGTATTGATGCAAGCACGGAGGTCAACAATCCAGTAAAATTATGTCACTGGACAGAACAATTAAACCGTTAGCTGACACATATTAAAACGGGACAATAAAGGAAAGTTCGTCGAGTCACTGAAGACACTTAGCGACCCAGTTTTGAGTCGCGACCCAGGAGTTTAGGACCGCTGTAGCTATCCATTTCAAAATGAATCGTAAAAGCACCGTTAGCAACATAAAAAGCATTAACGGGAAAAGGGGTAATAAAAATTGTACTAGTTCAAGTTGAGTAGACAAGGTTAACTGCAATTAACGGAGAACGGTAATACAATACGATGGATACACGCTCATGACGCTTGTGGAGTGCGGTGGCGTAGTTCGGTTCGAATCTCCAGTTTTTCTCACTCTACGTTGCACCAGTTCTACAGCTATATAGATGCGTACATGGCAATAGACAATGGTGAATATTTATGTACGAATAATATTCGCGCATTAAGTGCCGGGTGGCTGAATGCTTCTCGTAGAAGTCGAGATGGTGTTCAAATGATCAGGTCTGCCAGGGGGAGAAATTACATTCATAATAAATCCTGTCTTACTATAAATCTTTTATTATGTCAACTGCAGTAATTACTGTAATTCAACTTATTCATTCTCACCGAAGAATAAAAATTAATGGAACCATTCGTTTGCTGTTTTTGTAAATCCTAGAAGCGTGAATGCTTAAAAACAAAACTGACAAATATATCAGAAAGGGAGGTTACATATAAATAAAAAAATATTTGACTCTTGTTGTGTCAAATGTTTCCTTATCCACGTGCCATCTTTTGCGTTTTGGTCTTCGTGACAATTTGCTGAATCTCGTTAAATCTTCTTGCATGTGGATAATAACCATGTGACAGTGATAGCAACAACATCGTTGCAATCGAGTGTCCAGACATAAACAACGGCATATGATAGTTACTCTTCACATGCCATCATGAGGGTTGGCACACTGTTCCATGAACGACGCTAGACGATGGCGGTGCAGTGATATCAACAGATCTGTATCCACATTGTGACATTTGGTGAGCCAGCCGAAATAGAATTCTTCATTGTTTTACCGCCAGACGGTGAATAGACAATACAGGTGAGCTGAGGCCAACATCGGCAGCTGCCTGTGTGAACTCTGTTTACATTCAACTATCACAATCTCCACAGCTCCTGATTACCCGTGTCTAATTAGGCGTGACGTCCTGACACCGTGTGGCCGGTAGTGCGCCACGCCTAACGGTGAAATGGAACGGAGCGCGGACATTGACGCGGAAGGCGCTGTAGCAGCGGCAGTGGAGATGGTACTCACTACAAACAAGAAGACAGCCTGCTAAAACCTGTCGACCAAGCCGAAAGGGAGACCAAAAAACAGCGAAACCGGCGCGACCACCGTGGACATCGCAGCGATCAGTGACATCGTGTCGCAAGTCGTTACGGCTATCCAGCTAGTGACTGTCAAGACATTATTGCTATATCGGAAACATGGTTAGATTCTGAAGATTGCTCTGACATATTGTTGAATAGGTATGATGTTATTTACAGAAATTGAAAAAAAAAGTGGCGGAGAGGCTATTTATGTTAACGTATCAATTGAATTCAAGGTAATACAGATCATGTATATGGTAATTGATGATGTATCGGAATGTATTACAGTCGAATTAAGTATAGGTAATATGAAAAACATGATCGTTAGTTGTATATAGAGCACCAAGAACTAATATAGATATGTTTACTGATCAACTTGAATCAATGATCGAGACCCTTAGGAACAGTAACAACACAATGTTTATATGTGGTGATTTAAATATAGATCTTTTAAAGTATAACACCAAAAATGGTACAACACATTTTGTGGACATGTTGTTTAGTCTCGGTTTATATCCCTTGATTGACAAGCCGAGCCGAATTACAGATTACAGTGCAACTTTAATTGTTAACATATTCATAAATGAATTGAATAGTAGTATTACTAGCGGGTTACTTATAAATGATATTAGAGATAATTTACCTATATTTTGTATTTGTAATTATTCACATATAAATAGAATAAACACAGAATACAGATGTATCAGAAAACTGAGTGATGATTGTATAGAAACCTTTAACAGTGATCTTCCTGCAGTAAACTGGGATACGGTTTTAAACCGATGCAGACATAGCCTACACTAATTGTATAGACACATTCACCCGCCTGTATGATAAGAATTGTCCAATTAAGAAAATGTGCACAAATACACCTATCTCGAAGAGCAAACCCTGGTTCATTAGAGGCTTGCGCAATGCTTGTAAAAAGAAAATTAAGTTGTACAAACAGTTTCTGCGGTATAGAACAACAAAACCTAAATGAAAATATACAACTTACAAAAATAAACTCACCTATATTCTTAGATTTTGTGAAAAAAATATTACAATAAATTATTAGTCAAAGCCAAATATAATGTAAAGGGTACGTGGAACATTTTAAATTCAATTATAAAGAAGCGACATCTACATTCATGTTACCCAAACTCTTTCGTTAGCAATGGTAGATTGGTCAGAAATAGAAATACAATAGATATTGGTAATGGTTTCTACGATTTGTTCGTAAATGTTGGACGAAATCTTGCAAAAGACATAAGAGTACCTAATGGAAAGACAAATGTGCTTGAATCTTTACAAAATACAAACGTCAACACCATATTTTTAGCTGGGTTAGAAGAACACGAAGTGATGACTATTGTTAACAGTTGTAAAAACAAAAACAAAACGTCTACAGATTATGATAATGTTGATATGATAAATGTTAAAAAGATAATTTCCAATGTTTTAATACCATTTACTTATATATGTAACAAATCATTTTGTAATGGTCGTTTCCCCTTTATAATTAAAATTGTCAAAGTAATTCCTCTAACTAAGGCTGGTGAAAAGAATGGTTTTACTAACTATAGACCAGTATCTCTACTTCCGTAATTTTCAAACATTTTATAAAAATTATTTAATGTTAGGCTAGATAAATGTGTAGAAAAGTATGACATTTTAAACAGCAGTCAATATGGATTTAGGACAATTATGTCAACTTCAATGGCTCTGTTAAAACTAACTGAAAATATTATTGATTTAAAAAAGCATTTGATACAATTGAACATAATTGATTACTCAGACAATTAGAGGCTTATGCTTTTAGAGGGGTGGACAGCGAGTGGCTGAAAAGTTACTTGCACAACAGACTACAGTATGTCAGCATAGATGACTGCAATTCAAATTTATTACAAGAGTTATGTGAAGTAGCGCAAGGCTCCATTCTGTGTCCAACATATTTATACTATACATAAATGATGTTTGTAATTGTTCAGATATACTAAAATTCATTAATTTCGCGGATGATGCGAATATATTTTGTTCTGGAAAAGATCCAGCCCAGCTAAGCAAAGTTGTTAGCAACGAACAACAAAAGCTACATATCTGGTTTTCAGTTAATCGATTATCCTTAAACATTGCTAAGACAAACTATATGTTGTGTACCAACTATAGTAAGACAACAAATATTGATATAAAAACCGATAATACATATATTGATAGAGTATATGTTACTAAGTTTTTAGGGATCGTAATAGACGATAAGCTTAGCTGGAAAAATCATATAAATATTATGAAATCTAAACTATCAAAAACTATTGCCATTATTTTTTTATTTACTAGTTAAAAAGTCGCTTTTTATACTGTATTGTTCATTATTTCTCTCGCATTTATTGTACTGCGGCGAAGTTTGGGGAAATGCGTATAAAACATATATTAACTATGTTTATATATTACAAAAAAATTGTACGAATAATATGTAATAAGAATACATTAAGGCATACTAATGCATTATTTTATAAACTAGGCATTCGGAAACTTTATGACTTAATAAAATAAAACATTTCTATCGTAATGTTTAAAGCTAACAATAAGTTGTTGCCTGATAACCTTCAATTTTGTTCAATGTCAAATATACTACTCCCTATGTAACACGCCAACGAAATAAAATCAAACATGTTTATGCCCGAACCACGTTAAATGCTAAGTGTATATCTGTGCATGGTGTTAAACTGTGGAATTGTTTAGACGATCACATAAAAAGATCACTTACTATAAGAAATCTCAAAAAACGATATTAATATTATTTCATTGAAGAGTATAAATTGTGTAAATAATTTGGTTATTGTTAAGGTTCAGAAAGTATTTGAAAGCACGAATCTAGTAGTGGTCTCAATAGCATATTCTTTATGTAACTAACACTGTGTTTAAGATTATGACCATGTGATATTGATGTTGGGGAAAGTGCACAATAAGCAATGAGCTTCTACTTTCCCCCTTTCAATGTTGAACTTTGTCAACTGTAATATGTCTATATGTTGTATATTGTATTCTCAATTGGAAATAAAGAATTGAATTGAATTGAAATTAGACGTCCCTTTTTGAACTTGCACCTTAAGTGAGATCACGTGGTCTAACCCGTTGACGGAATGGACAATGTCTTCTACATTTAAGCTGACCATCGCACCGGAAGAGCCCCCTGCCACGTGACCAACGTTCAATGGTCGCAGAATCGTTAACGTCGATTTTATTGTATGTTATTCTGGTAAAGACATTACTTCCTTTGGGTACTACATTGGTTGACATATATAAAACTAGCCGAGTTACGTTGCTCGGCAAAAAAGGCAGTCATAATTATATATTCAATACATATATATATATATATATATATTATTACATTTATATATATATATATATATATATATATTCGGGAATGGAAGGATGAAAGAAGTCTACAACATCACAAAGACACTTAGTAACGACAAACACAAAACAGCGAATGCAGTAAAAGACAAATCTGGAAACCTAATAACTGAAGGACCAGCCAAGCGGACAAGATGGAAGGAGCATTTTGAAGAAGTCCTTAATAGACCTATGCCCGATGACCCCGTTATAGATATTGAATTAGACTCAATCATAGATGAAATCAGCACAGACTCTATAACAAAAACAGAGATTAGATCAGCACTGAGGAAGCTAAAGAATGGGAAAGCTGCAGGTAAAGATGACATTACAGCAGAATTGTTGAAAGCAGACATGGCGACAACAGATAATTGGCTTCTAAGCTTATTCAAAACAATTTGGGAACAAGAAAAAGTACCAAAGACGTGGAAACAAGGACTGATTGTTAAAATACCAAAGAAAGGTAACCTTACAGAGTGCGGAAACTGGAGAGGTATTACTCTAACATATGTCCCCAGTAAAGTGTTCGGAAGAGTGATAATAGACAGAATAAGAGATGGAGTTGACAACAAGTTGAGAGATGAACAAGCAGGTTTCAAAAGAGGACGAAGCACAGTTGAGCAGATATTCATCCTTCGAAACATAATAGAACAGGTAGTGGAATGGCAAGCAACGCTATATGTAACTTTTGTAGACTTCGAAAAGGCATTTGACTCTGTACACCAAGAGAGCCTTTGGGAAATCATGGCGAGCTATGGAATCCCATACAAGATAATCAGAATGGTCCAGATTGTGTACGAGGACAGTGAATGTGCAGTGTTAGATGAAGGTGAACAATCTGAGTGGTTCAAGGTAAAAACTGGAGTTAAGCTAGGAGACGTAATGTCCGGATTTCTTTTCTTGATGGTAATCGACTGGATAATGAGGAAAACAACTGAAGAAAACAACACAGGGATAAGATGGAGATTCATGTCAAAACTTGAAGACTTGGACTTCGCAGATGACATTGCGCTTATGTCATCAAGTTACAGACACATGCAAGCAAAGGCAACAAAAATTAATGCATTCGCATCAAAAACTGGCCTAAAAATCAATAAAAAGAAAACTGAAGTACTGAGGATCAACAGCAAATGCAACGACAGAATACAGATTGATGATCAACAACTGAATGAAGTACAGAAATATACATACTTGGGCGCAAACGTCAGCAAGCAAGGAGGAGGGGATGACGATATTAACAACAGAATACGAAAGGACATCATTCATGAAACTCAAGCAGATATGGAACTCAAATGTATACACATTAAAAACTAAACTCAGATTATACAATACTCTGGTCAAATCAGTGTTACTGTATGGATGTGAAACATGGAAAGTAAACAAATGCGACAACAAAAAACTTGACATTTTCCATTTCAACTGTCTCAGAAGAATTTTAAAAATTAGATGGCCAGTAATAATTTCGAACAAAGACATTGAGAACATAACAGCAGAAGAGAATATCAGCACAGAAGTACAGAGAAGAAGGTGGAATTGGATCGGGCATGTGCTGAAAAAGAAGGACCAAAACCACTGCCTGACAGCATTGACATGGACGCCGGAAGGAACAAGAAAAGTTGGTCGACCAAAAACAACGTGGAGAACCACAGTGGAAAAAGAACGGAACAACTGGGCTGGGCAACTTGGAGCAAAGCCAGACACATAGCCGTTGACAGGGCGAGGTGGCGGAGTCGCACAGTAGCCTTATGGGCCACAAGGCCCGAAGAGGATAGGTAAGATATATATTCATATGACCTCCGCTTTCCCCACCGTCCCGAACGAATTTATTTACAAAATCTAAATCTACATTGGGCTCGCTAGATCGTATCCAACAGTACACCCCCTTCATGCAAAACTGACGGAGATAATTGCCGTTTGAAAATTGTGACTCTCCCCCCAAGATCCCCTCCCGCCGGACAAATTTCGAAAAAATATATAAATCTACGAACCACTTCAATGGGCCCGCCAGATCATATAAAAAGTCAATCCCATACATGCAAAACTATCGGAGTTATGGGTCCACAATCAAACAAAGAAACAAACAAACAACATGCATGACCCAGCATGCCACAAATGTCGACGCCGGGTCGTAAAACGGAGGATCTGTGACACTAACCGTATGTGTGACGCTATCGCACAATATTGATGTCGTAGTTAAGGCTGCTAAATGTGTTGAGTGATATTCAGTTACCTTCCCATGTCGATATATATATATATATATATATATATATATATAGTATGCTTGTGTGGGTGCTAGTAGCGTGAATATGTTTAACAATAAAATCGACAAATACCTCTGAAGGGCGGGATACACATAGATAAAAGGATTGGACTCTCGAAAAACCAAAGGGCTTCGTTGTCCACCTGCCACCTAGAGTTCATTCTCTGGGTGGCGATCTTGTTAAATCTTGTTAAATATAGCCGTTGACAAAGATATAATCCAGACGCAAGTGTCACGCTGCACGCTTTTATGGGATCGTTCTGATTGGTTGACATCAACATTTCGTACAAAACGAAGGAGAGTCAAGGTCCGGCTAATAATTATTCAAATGTCGGTCGCACTTGAATTCCATAACCATTGTGATTTGACATAAATTATTATACACATTACTATTACAATAGTTATTAAATGTCCTTTGTTTGTCCTGTGTCACAACACTGTTACATACCTACAAAATAAGACTTTTACACTGAAACCTATTGATATTTTGATATAAAATTCAGGGAAGTTCTGTACAAATTAGTAACATTGACAATTGTGTACGACCCCCATATTTTCGTTTCCACCAAATGTAGCTTATATAATTACCGATATTCTGATTTGCAAGACACGTAAAATAAACGTATTTCCGTCGAAATTTTATAATTTCTCTTAACAACTTTGCTTATCCACCACAGCTTCCTGGCGTATCCATCCATATGTTGACAACCTGAATACAGCTTATCGATTTGGAGATTTATCAACCCTTTAATTTTGGTGCGCCTCTGGGCTTTGTTTCCTAAGATATAGGCGCACTAGAAGTTATATTATTATTATTATTACTAAAATGTTATTATTATTATTGTTATCTTATTATTATTATTATTATTAACTCCGTCGGGGTTCACGCCATTCTTCTTCTTGTTCCGTGTAAATGCATAATCCCACTATGGAGCATTGTGATTATTTAGGCATCGGGACGAGTTGAATATTGTCGGTCTGAACCGGAGTTTCGCCACTCCGGTGCTGTCGGACCCGTCTTTCGATGACGAGAGGAGTAAAGTTGGAGATATTTCGCGGTGACATTCGGTTTGTTTGCCGCAGTCTTACTGACAAGACAACTTCAATGCTGTCGGTCATGGCAAGGGAAGACGGGGGAGGGTTCTGCTGGAGAATATTCTCGGTACTGTTTCTAAACTGACTTGTCCATCACGTGATGAGAGAGAGAGAGAGAGAGAGAGAGAGAGAGAGAGAGAGAGAGAGAGAGAGAGAGCATTTTTTCCCAAACTGTATACAATCCACAAACATCGGAACGAGCTGAGCCACAATATTCAGAGAGGGGGGCTAAGCCGCCAATATTTTGTTAATTATATATATATATATATATATATATGTATATATATATATATATATATGTGAAAGGTTTCAGGACCAAACGCGATATATCAATTGTCTTCGTTTTGATAAAAAGAAACTTGTGTGTGTGTGTGTGTGTGTGTGTGTGTGTGTGTGTGTGTGTGTGTGTGTGTGTGATACATTTAATAACAGGGAGACTGTCACTACCGTGAGATCACCGTTATTAAAGACAACAAAGTGCTATTTAACTAAAGGTCCTCCACGATCAAACCATTCGTATGAAAACTGTACCTAATGTTTGGATCTAGCTCAATGTACCGAGCAAACGTACTCAACACCGGACAACAGACTCGCTAACGTCCGCCGCGATTAGGGAAAGGAGATTGTAGTCAATGTTCCGCTCGGAATCAGCCGCGCATGACCGCACGAAGCGCCGATCCTATAACCGTGTGCAGCCACGCGGGACCGTAAACACGCGCGACGCCGCAATGGACTCGCCAGCCGCCTAGTCGTGGTCGCATACCGATTGGCTGCCCTCATGTGGGGTTTCAATGCAAGGGAGTAGTGTGTCACGCCGCGTAGCTAGTCGGGTCATTGGGTCGGTCTTTTGTTGAATCAGTTATACCGAGAATCGGGAAAAGACGGTTCACGTCAATGCGCGTCGAGCGTGATACATTGCTGTGTGTAGCTAGCGACGATTTCTGGATTTCGGAACACGGTAGCATCAAAGGTGAGTCCTGTGTTTTTATCCGGGTTTGATTATGACGTATGGATTGCGGGCCGTTCAAAAACATGTCGGCCCCATCTGATTGTCGCAGACAGTGGAGTATATAGCTCGGTTACTGTTGCAAACTGTCTGTCGGTTTACGCCAGTAGAATGTCGGGTTTTCTCAGAATATCCAGAGTAGCATTGAGCGTGGTGTCTTTCACACCAGCGTGGCAGTTTATAAGCCACTTCAAAAGCCTCACAGAAGACATGTGAACACGCCCAAGTGTTATAGTTTGTTAATCCGGTCACAGTTCATAGCCAGCGGGCATGAATGACTCAGACTAACTTCCACACCAACGGTCGTATGATTGGAAGATGTTTGGTTCGATCCGAACGGTAACTTCCTAATAGAATAACCTGACGTATTCCAAGCTTTGTACAGTGTGTATTTTGGATAGGCCACGGTAAACATCAAGCTCTATAGGGTGCAAACAAATGGTTTGTGACCTATTTGTTATTGCAGCGAATGCCTTGTTCCAGTGAATATCGTTATTAGGTGACAGTATTACCCATCCTAAAATTACCTTTATTCCGGAGGTAATTACCACTTATAGCATTGTCATTACACTATTGAAATGTGGAAGTGGGGTGAGAGAGATGTGGAAAGAGGGAGGGAGGAAGAAAGAAGTGCAATATATATATATATATATATATATTACCGTGGTGTTACTGTTATATTACTTACTCTGTCAGATATTTCGGCTCTCAATGCATTCACTCGTTGCAGCATTCTACAATATCCAGGTGACAGTATCGTTCTATGTACACTTTTTCATATGTCACATTTCAATCCAATGATAATGTAAGCACACTACATGTTCATTAACCAACATCTCAACATGTTGGTCATATGCGAGAGAGAGAGAGAGAGAGAGAGAGAGAGAGAGAGAGAGAGAGAGAGAGAGAGAGAGAGAGAGAGAGTGAGAGAGAAATGGTACACATTCAGCACGAAACGGTGAGAGTAAAAATACACGAGCGACATACACGCAGTCTGTACCAGGCCATTGAAGCACGCAGTGTGCACGCAATGTGCAGTACGTCTTCACTACTTACAATGTTATAATAACTGGGCTTCTGCTTGTATACATGCCAGCAACATGAACAGATTTACATACAAAAAATTCACACATATATCAGTTGACAACTGTTGGCCTCTCGATAAGCCGATTGATCCGTTGGCCCCACTTGTCACCGGAACTTATTGCAACTGATAGCAATCGTGTTCAATCTTGTTTAACTGCCGAGACGTTAACTTTCACAAATTACCTCATATGTTATCGTAATTAACACATTCGGTGACGCGACATGACATGCTGTAACGTAATTGCGACCATTTCACTAACTGATATTTTACCAACGAGTGGGTAGGGGCTTTAGTCGTTATTTCATGTCAAGTCTATTTGTGTTTTGCAAGCGTGTAAATTAGTGAATTTATGTAGATTTATTTTAAACTTGGTAAAATTACTATGTTGAATGTTTTCATACTGCAACGAAGACACTCACAACATTACAATACAGTGAGGCTTAGTGTTAAGGTCGGGACTGCGTCAATGTGACCCGAATGGCGAAATGACCATATTAGCGAAACTAATTTCCCAAGCTTTACTACCACATAGATCGTTAGGGACTAGCTATCCTAGAGTGACCTTAATTGCGAGATACTTACCGATATGACCGTAAAATGAAGCTCAAATGTGTGTGCGAGGTTAAATACATATTTATTTGTGAGTTCTCGTAATTTAAAGAAACTCTATACATTTGTCCACGCGCATGGAGATCGTTCATGTTAAATACCACACGAGGCGCACACGTCCCGCCATTAGAGGCCATTAACTAACGCAATTAAGCGCAGCGACTGTACGCCAAGTCTGAACACGACCTCAAATTTGAAGTAAACCGCAGATCTCGCGTCGACGTTTAAGAAAATACCATTAGCTAAGCGCGCAGTGAGCGGTTTTACGATCGGCTCCAGCAGGTAATTGTTTTCTCATATGTAGTGATTTTCTGTGTGTTACTAACAGTAAAATGCATGTACGAAACATATAGATATATGTATAAATGTGTTAACGGAACTATTTAACCTTTATCGCAATCGATAATCGCAGGAATGTACAATTTAGGACGCAAGAACGGCAAACGCGAACCCCAATGCAATCATTCCGGCTCGTACAATTAGGCTAAGCAAACAAACAATTGTGTTTCGAGTCCTTTTATGTAATAACGTAGCTTAGTCGTGATGTTTGTATACCACGGCGTGGGGTACCGTAATGGACAATATTTTCTTTAATTGGTCTAAGGTATCAGGGGACATCCATAAAGTAAATTTATGTCAAGCTTAGGCGTGGCGAGTGTATGTGACGAAACGTTACATGGGATGGGAGGGGTGTCGGGGTAATTGTTACGTTACCATTTGTAAAACGGTTATAAACGTTGTTTGTTTGTTATTAAATATGAACAGCGGGAACAGATTACAAATAAACGCCACAGCTGACACTGATTGACAGCTGGTTAGCGCACTTTGCTCAATATTTTTTTTTCATTAACAGTTTTTTCAGTCAACTGTCTGCATCTAGTCCAGTCGGCAACGTAAATAGGCCATAAATCTACATTGTATATAAACCGCCAAATACAATGCTTAGGTTTCTGTTTAAAGATGTATATTTTCGTAATTGCAAAACACGTGATATGCCAGCATTGTAACATAGCCAAAGTAGGCAAAATGCAACGAACGACTCAACTACGTTTACAAAATAAAAAAATAAGTTTAGGCTAATATACATGGTAGGCCCAACTAACTTAATACACATTAGATATACATGTGTTACAATATGGTATATAGGTGCGCCTAGCCATGCATAAGTCTAGGCTAAGCATTTGGGGTCCAATAAAGAAATGTGTATTGCACTGTTATTGCGCCTCACTGCATCGCTGCAGATGAAAACAAGCAAGTCTTTTTAAAAGGCGTCAAACTCGCATATATGTAATTTATATGTCAATTTTCTTTATAAGCATGTGTTCCTAAAAGGTGTAGCTATTACTCTGTGTAGTTACATTTGAATTACTAACTACATATGTACGAAATAAGTCGGTGTTTGTACTTACGCGAAATATCCATGTTTGGCGTTCATACGCGAAGTCGAACGGCAGATCCGGCATAAACCTCTGATTGGATCGCAAAAGCTGTGACGTAGAACTCAATTAACTTTACGGTCGGCGTATGTTTTTGGCGTCATGTTTGTGCTTATTGCGTTAGCTATTGGTGTATATTTCCGTTTTCTGTTATCACATGAAACGTTCAACGTCCACTTCAAATGTTTCATGCATATTACGTTGCACCTCCTGATGATTATTCTGATTGAAATATGGTTAAGATATGTAGGTTGAATAAATAGTTCTCAACTTGATCTGAAATTTAGAACAAAGAAGATAAATTGTCTTTAATTACACTACTTATTGTAATATCCAAAAAATCAGTATACAAGTATTACATTAATCTAGATTAACGGTGCAATGAATTAATTCATGTCAACAGAAAATGATAACAACACCTTGTAATGTATGAGGAAAAACGAAACACATCACTTTTTAAGTTAAAACAGACTATGATGTGTATTTACCATGTGATGACATTGTCTGCGGAATCACATTTAGTTTTTGTATAGACATACTACATCCCGGAAGAAACCCTATATAACTGGATTGTACCATCTGAAATCCAACACCAACTCACACATAAAACGCATAAACCGCCACAAAAAGAACAGCAATGCACTAGATACGACTCGTCATATAAACCCGCAGGCAGGACACCAAATGCTGGTATTGTAACAATCAGTTTAGGATGACGAAGCATTCATTATACGGACTTGCACCACTGAACAAACAATGATCCCCAACAGCACGGTAAACAATGCAGAAAATAATAAACTGATATGCGCAATTTTACAGCTGAACTGAACTGGATTAAGCGATAAAACACACATATAAATAAAACACACACACACATAAAATCATTGAACATTGTATACATTTTAATAGTAAGTCAACACTCAATATTACATATTACACTTCACTAATATTAATTATTCAAATTGAAATCAGATAATTGCATTACAGTAAAACGTAATAATGTAATACAATTGTGATTGTGCTGACAGTGTAATACAATGTAATCATAGGTGCTATCAAAATGTAAGTGTGTAAGTACAATGCTAAACAGCTAGCAAGACTTGTAAGTGTGTAAGTACAATGCTAAACAGCTAGCAAGACTTGTAAGTGTGTAAGTACAATGCCAAACAGCTAGCAAGACTTGTAAGTGTGTAAGTACAATGCTAAACAGCTAGCAAGACTTGTAAGTGTGTAAGTACAATGCTAAATAGCTAGAAGTGTGTAAGTACAATGCTAAACAGCTAGCAAGACTTGTAAGTGTGTAAGTACAATGCTAAACAGCTAGCAAGACTTGTAAGTGTGTAAGTACAATGCTAAACAGCTAGCAAGACTTGTAAGTGTGTAAGTACAATGCTAAACAGCTAGCAAGACTTGTAAGTGTGTAAGTACAATGCTAAACAGCTAGCAATACTTGTAAGTGTGTAAGTACAATGCTAAACAGCTAGCAAGACTTGTAAGTGTGTAAGTACAATGCTAAACAGCTAGCAAGACTTGTAAGTGTGTAAGTACAATTCTAAACAGCTAGCAAGACTTGTAAGTGTGTAAGTACAATGCTAAACAGCTAGCAAGACTTGTAAATATGTAAGTACAATGCTAAACAGCTAGCAAGACTTGTAAGTGTGTAAGTACAATGCTAAACAGCTAGCAAGACGTGTAAGTGTGTAATCATAATCACAAGCAATTAGCATGAACTGTAAATATGTAAATGTAAGTACAATGCTAAACAGATAACAATACTTATTGGTGTGCACATCTAATCCTAAGAAGCTAACATAATTGTAAGTGTATAACTGTAATTACAGACAGCTAGCAAAAATTGCATGTGTGTAAAAGAAACCAAGCACAGCTAAAAAGAATTGTTAGTTTATTGGTGTTTACTAACCATAAGTAGCCAGCAATATTTGTAAGTATGTAAGTGTAACAATGTTAGTGTATTGGTGTTTAATAACCATAAGTAGCTAGCAATATTTGTAAGTATGTAAGTGTAACAATGTTAGTGTATTGGTGTTTAATAACCATAAGTAGCTAGCAATATTTGTAAGTATGTAAGTGTAACAATGTTAGTGCATTGGTGTTTAATTACCATAAGTAGCTAGCAATATTTGTAAGTATGTAAGTGTAACAATACAAGGATCTGAAGAAACACGTTCCAGATGAAAAGTAGATAAGGAAGAAGAACATTTCTTGAAAATCCTATTATGTGTTATCCACGCGTCTATCGCTGTCTTGCAATTGAACACGTTTATTGGGTTTTGGTGTTGCGTGGAAGGAGCAACATGACGCACCGGGTGAATCCGATACCGATTAAAAGGTGTAAAACAAGACACCAACTCTAACAAACTGCAGGCGGTTCTCGGGTTACAGCTTGATGTGCAAACACGTTATTACGTTGCAAGTCAGCCATTTCTTCTTTGTGAGAACCTCTTTGTTGTGCAGTTGTCCTTGAAACGCGCTTAGCCCGACAATGGCGACAACGCAAACAAGATTACACGTTTGAAGAGAAACACAAAGCAACATAACAATCGTAGAATCTGTCAGTAGATCAGGACCTACACAACGAACGCCTCTCTCTCTCTCTCTCTCTTTCGTTATTTCTAAGTATTTCCTAACAATAAAGCCACGCTATGTTTTTGGGTGGCAATCCGTATTTTACGTTAGAATTCCGAATAACATAATAACATTATAACATATAACATATTGCAATGGTTAACAATTCAATATAATTCCTATTCTGCTCGAGTGTCATCATCATATAGCGCTACGAAACAGACCTACACACAAACATATCAGAAAGGTTTCGCCTGGAATGTTCGAGTGCCACCATATGCAAGGTTACCTACGTTAAACCATCAACATAAGAGTTAGCGTGGTAACAGTAACGCCACCGTAATACTGCGCGTGTTATGTATATTACCGCCTTGTTTCTTAACAAAGGGAGAACATTCTCGCCAGTGTTCGAAATTACTGCCGACCCGGAGGCCCGAAACCGTCAAACATTTCGTCGGGCCGGTAACTTTGAAAAAGTGCCGGCCCGCAAGACCGACACAATTTTTAAAATAAAATAATGGAGCACTTGTCTAGAATCCGGCCCAACATCGATTTCGTCATTATAACTACACGTTTGCCTAAATTTTATACATCAGTGGTTTTGTTCTATCATTCAAGATCATACCAGGCATGTTTATATTACGAAAATATTGCGTCTTAGCACACTTTGGAGGCCCAACGTGCGACACGGTTTGCATTAGTCTGCGCCGCTGCGGCCGCGCGTTACCGCAGTGAGCGATATTGCAGCGTGTGTTGTTGCAAACTGGGTTGTTCTTTGGGCTTCAAAAGTGCGCTAAGATTCGATATTTTTGTAACGTATATATATGCATGGGATGATGTTGAATAATGGCAATAACACATGAGGTATGAGAATTAGGCAAAAATAACGACGAAGTCGAGGTGGGCGCGGATTAAAAAAAAAATGCCAGCAATGGTGACATTTGTATACTTCCGAACGGGAAATTTAACGTAAGCGTGGTACAAAAACAAGTTAGAAAAACAATAAAATGTCGAGCAGCTGATCAATGCTGATAGATCGATTGAGTTTAGCTTCGTAGTACTGGCATGGGTAAGAGTTCGAAACCGCATGAAGCCATCCACAATGTCAGCTATTATCACAGTCCAGCTGGATTCACCCAACATGGCTGACTTAAAAAGAATACACCCGACGCCGGGATGCTCAACTTCAAATCCGAGTTGAACTTGGACAGTGAGTCACTGTCTGAGTTCAACTCGGATTCAACTGGAGTCACTGTCAGTGACTGGAGCGAGTGTTTCGTAGAGCCTGACAGTGCCGCTGCTCATGCAGAT
>CM034544.1:4867472-5164972 GCA_020002185.1 Paraescarpia echinospica | reverse complement strand
TGGAGGTAGACAATTCCTGTCTTTTATTGTAGTAGGGAAGAAATTATTACTAAATAGGTTTGGTGAGTGCCTGATTTTCAGGAATTGTTTATCATGTTTACGTGACCGTCTAGAATTGTGCATGATATATTGTAAGGGTTTTAAGTCTTTAGGCTTTCGTTCTTGTTTGGAGTGTTTCCCATTGGAGATCTGTGAGGAGTTGTGTTACTGTTCCTTGCTCTCTAGACGCCGATTGACCTACTTAACGTAAAGATCCATTACACTGAATGTACGAGTCAACTGCCCCGCGGCAATACAACACAATGAACGCTTTGGTCGCCGCTCCTTGCCAGGGACGTGGCCGACGCCACTGATTGTACCCGTCAAAGTAATTGTCGTTTTGACAGCAGTGTTAAATACACACCGTTGCCATGCCGCATAACACTACTATTGATAACAGCAGCGACGTTAGAATAACAGCGATTTGGTATACACAAGTATTTAACTGACATCTATTTAAGTCAGTATAACGTACTGCAAAGGTACGATGTCCGCGTTTCGTTAGTGAACATTTATTTATATATACTATAATAAATACGTCAAAGGTATCCGGCCCGCCAAATTGCGTTTATTAAGACAGAAAGTTTGTATAACAATGTAACCACACCGTATTATAAACTCCTTAGGGCTGCCCTCTATAATTATAGTCAACCTCACTTTCAAACAGGAGAGTATATTATTTTTCAAGAAAGGTTAATTATGCTGTTTATACAAGGCAATGTTACCGCTACAAATTGCAACTGTTCTAATAAATGTCTTTACACAAGCACCTGGACTTGGATCAGTTAAGATGGTCTTTACACAAGCACCTGTACTTGGATCAGTTAAGATGGTCTTTACACAAGCACCTGTACTTGGATCAGTTAAGATGGTCTTTACACAAGCACCTGTACTTGGATCAGTTAAGATGGTCTTTACACAAGCACCTGTACTTGGATCAGTTAAGATGGTCTTTACACAAGCATCTGTACTTGGATCAGTTAAGATGGTCTTTACACAAGCACCTGTACTTGGATCAGTTAAGATGGTCTTTACACAAGCACCTGTACTTGGATCAGTTAAGATGGTCTTTACACAAGCACCTGTACTTGGATCAGTTAAGATGGTCTTTACACAAGCACCTGTACTTGGATCAGTTAAGATGGTCTTTACACAGCCAGTCATTGCACGTTGCACTGGCACAAAAACGTGGTGCAAGTCGTGTATATTATTTTAAGTTGTACCGGTACATAAGCCCGAGTAAAGAGACCATCAGCAGGGATTCCTTTACCCACTGTTTTACTAGCAATTGTTCCCTAAGTAAGTTTAATAAAAAGTTATTTTCTCAGAGACATTTGTTTGACAGTTTTTTGGCACTGTTCAAAATATACAGCTAGCGGCTTAGTTGTAACAGCAGCATCGCGACAGTGCTCTTAATATTTGGTCAAGTATATTTGATCATGAACGCGTACTCAAATATTGTAGTAACTACAAGTCCAATTACTTATCCCTATCCTTAGTATAAATACAAAATGTTGCCATATGTGCTATTATAAAAGGCGGAAACCTGAGTAATGCAGTTTGCACTTTCTTAGAATGTGCATGATACCAGAAGGATATTCACCTGCATTTGCAAACATAAGTGTTTACTTAGTACTTACTTTGCGAGCTTAACCAGCAGTGTTTCAGAAGCAAGGTCTACCTTCCGCACCACGAGTTAGACCACAGTTCGTCTTTCTACTGAGGCGCACGTTATCGTGATGCCGGCGGACGGATAACTTAAAACAGCCCAACTTTAAAATAAACAATGATTTCACTACGCTGTGAACATGTTTAGTGAAAGTAGCATAGTCGTAATAATTTGAAACCGGTTTAAATCGTGACTAGAATAAAGTGATAATCACACGCGCGCTCATATTCGCACGCATACACACGCACGCGCGCTGCTCTAGCGAGGTGAGCCGTGTAATGAATGTCATCGAAACCATGCTATATCAAAACGTTTCCTTTATCGGTGTTATAAAATATTGTGGAGTAGACGACTGTACACTGCACTACGTGCGTTTTATGCATTCAAACAAGACTTTCTTACGAACGTATCGCGTGATTACATATAAGATCGGGAATTCTTGGCGTGTTGCTTCCGCTAGTAAATATTGTAGACTCATCGACACTAGATCTGCAGATCGGCGAGTCAGTGCCACCCCGTCACGTTTCAGTGACGATATCAGGTCATATGTGACCGCGCCACGGAACACGTAAACATGGTGAATGTAATGTCGGTCTACACTGTGCACTCACCATCAACTATATCCAACTTTTCTTGTCCCTACGAACTATCTTTATAAAAAAAGCAAAGGTAAGTTCTTATATAGCGCAGGCAGTCTTTAGGACTATTTACACCGCTTTACACTTCACTCCCTGGCGGACCTGTCCAATGGAACACCATCTCGACTTCTCTGGGAAGTATTCAACCATGCTGTAATTAATGCGCAAAGAATATTAGTACACATCTATCCACCACTGCATATAGCCCGGTACTCACTCATACAGCTGAGTGAACTGGAACAACGTGGAGTGAGCAATCTTGCCCAAGGTTCGAAATGGAAGCACAGGATTCGAACAAGGAATCTCTCGATTGAGATCCGATGTCCCAGAGGCGAAAGCGAGATCATACGCATCAAAAGAAATATGTGTATGCGGGAGATGCTCTAGCTACTGCACCGCCGCACTCCACAAATACCTCAAAACTTGCCCTACTGCACAAATTTCCTTAAATCTCGTGAATACGAGTTCCGTTCGCAATAACAATTGAACTATTTTCGGACATTCGATACTGGTCAGCCGCCCCATATATAGGATAACATTCTTCGCGGCCATGGCATAGGGCAACTGCACGAAGAATCAGCCATAGTATCAAGCTGTCTATACATTCGACGACGTTCAGGCTTTCAAGCTATGGGCACAACACTAACATCTCTAGTCTTGGAAGCAGTAAAAATCGACAATTAAGAACAGATAGTTGACGGTTCATTGTTTCCAGAACGTCGCCAGTACTCTCGAAAGATATGCATCATTGCTAGAAGAATTGGCAGTGATGGGCGCGACGTGGTGCATTACCACAGTATGACAATCACAGTGAACAGCTTGATAATTGTGACGTTGGTCTCGGGGTCAGAGAACCTGTCGATGGAGAGGACGAATCCTCCTGCGGTCTTTTTGAAACTTCGATATTTTGTTCACATATTTTGCTTTTCGGGAGAGAGAGAGACCATAATAGACGTTGGTCCTTTCTAATTTTCTAACAAGTATCTATACTCGGGAAAAGCAAAAAGTGTGTAAAAAGGTAAAAGGCACATCTTTATTTAGCTCGCGTGCGTAAGTACTCTCGTATATATGTATGTATGTGTGTGTGTGTGTGTGTGTGTGTGTGTGTGTGTGTGTGTGTGTGTGTGTGTGTGTGTGTGTGTGTGTGTGTGTGTGTGTGTGTGTGTGTGTCTGTGTGAGTGTATGTCTATATGTATGTATGTATGTATGTATGTATGTATGTATGTATGTATGTATGTATGTATGTATGTATGTATGTATGTATGTATGTATGTATGTACGTACGTATGTATGTATGTATGTATGTATGTATGTATGTATGTATGTATGAATGTATGTATGTATGTATGAATGTATGTATGAATGTTTGCATGTATACGTGCACGTGTGGAACGAATGCACCCAATTCGACGAAACTCTAGCCAGAGCATTATGTGAATAACAGAAAGGCATGACCTGTAATGCAAAAAAGATCTTGTCCTGTCACTCATTCCTGTATTAATGAGATTGTAGTCGCCGGCCTAATAATTATCTGACCACCTCGTACTAAGCGTCGACAACCACGACCAGGATAAGAGACGATACGCACTAGATAAAAACGATATACCCAATGACTTTACCCTTTGAAATGTTTGGGTAGAAAGCGTGGCTTTTATGCGGATGCAGTTATATGTCAAACGAAATATTGTACTAAGCGAGATATTGGTTAAGCACATGCAACCAAAGAAGAACTGGGTCGCCATGCTACCAGATGCGCCTTTGGTTGATGTTGGTTTTACTAGAAGGTAGGGGAAGGCTCGAGCAACGTTGGGAATTCTCCAGGCTGATAACTAACATCTGTATAGATACTCACGACGCACAGATAAGCAGTGGTGGCATGCCACATAAACATACTCATTAAAATCTAGGACCAGGTTAGAAATCCAAATCCATTTTCTAGACTGTCGGTTTCGTGTATCATACCCTGCTTTGGTCTGCACTGCTGCCTAACTACGTCCACATTGGAGATATGTCCGACTACCAGCAACGGTGGCGGCAGAAAAAGAGTTCCGGCTTCACTGAGCCGGAAGAAAACGTGACACGACTTGGTGATGGGATCTGCTTTGTTATCGGCGAGTCTCCCACACTTGCAGTAGTTGTGACTGGCAGCAAGTAGTGTCTGTGCGCTGCAGATAATAGAACAGTTACAATACAGCCACGTCTGTGCCTACGTTAACATTCACAATAATACGTTCTTTCCGATCAGTATTTCAGAAGACGTTTTTCATAGTAACAACAGTGACAATGAAACCGACAATGTCGATAACGTTGCTGGAGAAGTTGATGCTGGTGACGTGTATAGAGCCGTTTGTTAAACAATGATATCATACATGCCTGGCTATTATTGTCATGTATATGTCTTTAGATGTGAGCCCGGCAAAGCAGTAGTATTTATAAATTAGCTTACATTCACCCATTGAGCCACAGACTGGGGCAGCAATTATCACAATTACAGTAGTTTGATCGGTTTACAGTGACGTCACGGGGAGTGTTGCTTTATCACAGGTAGAAGAAACACTCCGTAAGAATGTGTGGCACAACGCAAACACGTCATCATCTTCATTGTGCAGCCGTAGTGTCCCGTGGTTGGGCGAAGGCCTCAGCATATCGTTTCCTAATCTGCCTGTCTTGCGCTATCCACTGCCAGATGGTGCCCTTCCAGTACTCGTCTCGGCGGTCTTCTTCTAGATCGTTTCCCTTCGTAAGGTGTCTAGGTTGTCATACGCGATATCCATCGGTTATCTCGCAGTCTGCTGGTGTGCCCTGCCCAGGTCCACTTCTGTCTTCTGATTTGTTCTATCACGTCTATGACCTTTGTCTTCTCTCTTACCCAGATGTTCGTTTTTTTCTCCCGATATGTGATGTTTAACATACATCTTTCCATCTTTGTGTGTGCGGCTGCTAGCTTGTTCTTTTACCTTGATGGTGAGTGCCCATGTTTCCGCGTCGTATGTCATCGCTGAAAGTTGTAGTTGTAGACTTGTCTCTTCAAGGAGGTTCCAAAGTTACCGTTGAAGATGTCGCAGTGTTTGGCGAATGTTGTCCAGCCAGCGATGATTCTTCTTTGAATCTCATTGTCTTGGTGTTTGTCTCTGATATTGTATCGCTGTCCCAGGTAGACGTAGCTTTCAACGTTCTCTATCTACGTCGTGTTGATATATATTGGTGTGTCATTTTCTAGCATCACTTCCGTTCATCTTCAGACCTTGTTTTTTACTTTCATCAGCTAGCTAGTGCAACATTTTTTTGTAGTTCTTGCGGTGTAATACCGCATATGAGTATGTTGTCGGCGAGGCGAAGATGACTGAGATATTCTCCGTCTATCCTCAAACCTCTGATTTCCCAGGTCAGTCATCGGAATATACTTTCGAGTGTTGCCGTAAACAACTTGGGAGATATGGTGGCAAGCACGTAAGTCAACATAAATAACTGTCTTTGTAAGATAAGATAATGCCTTATTGCCTCAATTATGGATATGATAAATGTATCTCGGGGTAAGAACATACATGACTGCAATATGTATAACGTCTGCCAGATGACAGGAGCTGAAATTCATTATGCAGAACATGTTTAGTATCATAAATAATCTGGACTGACTGTCTCCTGAAGTTTAAAAATCTCCTGAAGGGAGATCATGGGAGATGTGGAACCTGTGATTTTCATGGCAGGTCTCATCAATCGGGAAAGCTGTAATTTAACTGAATAGACAGATTGTCAAACCAAGCAGTAATCCCACAGCGCAGTATGCGTTCAATAATGGAGCGATACAAAAGAACAAGTATTTTCTCATCGACACCGAAAGCTCTAAGTCTGCGGAGAAAGTACAACCGCTGGTGGACTTTGGAGCACACACTGTGAACATGGACATTCCAGCTAAGTTTGTTATCAAGATTGACACCGAGTGGACCTCGATGCCTTGGTGGAGGTATTGTTGCAACGCTCCAAAGTTAGCGTATTAATATAAAGATAACTGATTTCTTACACAGATAGTTTTGATTGCTTACACATAAATTACACGAACCACAACTTACTGCTATCCAGATAAAGAAACACGTTAGCGGCAGAATGTGATTCAGATAATCAGATAATCTTGCCACGATAACTGAGAGAATATAGTACTCAAACGGGCCAAGACAACGACACAAGAAACAGGTATGAAGATACGAGGCCAGTGTAACCACTGGTATATATTACAAGGCCGTAGCAAACGTGATTGTGATTGTGTCGCGCCTCTATGTGGCTGCACCAAAACAAGCTCGTGGATATTTTACATTTTTACCTGTTTTTAACCGTGGAACAGCAGTGCAATTTTAGAGTTGTTTTTATGAATGTCTCGGGTCGAAGGTGGACTGTGCCATTTTAACAAGTACTTAATGACATTTTAGCATTTTTGTCATTTATATGCAGTGCGTACCAGTATAGTGAACTGCACCTGTGTCACAACATTGTAGCCGGTTGACCAGGCGTGACGACAACTAGAACAATGCACTGCCACAGCATCATCACATACAATAGATTGGATCTACTGCGAATTGGACGTTCTATTGGACGTTCTATATATTCTCAACATGTGCTAGAACCAACCAGGGGTGAGAATGTGTTAGACTTAGTTTTGTCCTCACAGAATGAATTAGTTGACAATGTCAAGATATGTGAGCCACTGGGGAGTAGCGATCACAACCAGATACACTTTACCATCAAAGTAAAATCAGAAAGGAATAGTAAAAAGCAGTATAGGAGAAATTTCCACAAAGGAACGTATAAGGACATGAGGAAATATTTAGCAAAGATAGACTGGAATAACACACTCAAAAATAAGACGGCAACAGAATGCTGGAATATATTAAAGAGTGAAATTAAGTGCATAGTCGATAAATGTGTACCTTTAAAAAAACAAGGAAAACGGACCAAAAAGAAACATTTATCGAAAGAAGCCATTAGAAAAATTAAGTATAAACAAAAGATGTGGAAGTCATATAGATGTACTGGAAATGATGAAGACTACAACAGTTATAAAGAAGCACTTAACCAAGCTACAGCTGAAATTAGAAATTCAAAGAGAAGCTGTGAACAACAATTAGCTAGTAATATAAAACATGACAGCAAGAGTTTTTATGCGTATGTTTGAAGCAAACAGAAAGTTCAAGATAAGGTCGGTCCTCTGGAAGATAGTGCTGGAAATATAATATCAGAGGGATTCTTAATGGCAGAAGACCTGAATGAGTACTTTAGTTCAGTGTTTACCAGGGAAGATATTAGTTCACTGCCAGTACCAAAGGCTAAGTTCAAGGGGGCAGATTCAGACTATTTAGGACAATTAATTGTAACCCCGGAAATGGTAGCTAAGAAAATAAGGGCTATGAAGGATAATAAATCACCTGGAGTGGATGGTATTCCACTCAAACTACTATTGGAAATTGTAGAACAAATTAGCATACCGCTTGCAACAGTTTTCAACTTGTCATTAGAAGAGGGAGTGGTTCCTTTAGAATGGAAAGAAGCAAACATTATACCGTTATTCAAAAAAGGTTCGAGAAACAAGTCAGAGAACTATAGACCAGTGAGTTTAACATCAGTGATTTGCAAATTATTAGAAAGACTAATTAAAGATCACATGGTGGATTTTCTTGTTAAACAAAACTTGATAAACCCATCTCAACATGGTTTTTTTAAAGCGAGGTCATGCTTAACAAATAAAAACCGCATTTTTTAGGCGTATTTCGTAACTAAGATCCCTCAGTTTTGGTATCATTTTAGTTGCTCTCCTCTGTACTCTTTCTAGCATATATATGTCCTTCCTGCGATATGGCCTCCACGCTTGAATACAATATTCTAAATGAGGCCTAATTATTGTTTTGTACAGCGGTATTATTAGCTCTTTTTCCTTATACGTTATGTTTCGCCTAATTAATCCAAGGATTTGATTTCCCTTTGAAGCTGCAATTCCGCACTGCTCTGAAACCTTCATATCAGCACTAATGGTTAACCCTAAGTCCTTTTCTTTTACAGTAGTACTTAGTACAGTACCTCCCATTGTATATTCTATCTCTTCGTTCCCATGTCCTGTGTGGAGGCATTTACATTTCCCAAAATTGAACAGCATTTGCCAATTTTCAGACCATTTGATCAACCTGTCAAGATCATATTGTAAATGCTGTCTATCTCCATCACTTTTAATCCTTCTGAACACTTTTTGTATCATCCGCAAATTTCAACACCTTGCTTGTTATTTCATCATCCAAATCGTTGATATATATTAAGAATAATATAGGTCCTAATACTGATCCCTGTGGTACCCCACTCAATACCGATTTCCAGTTTGAAGCCTCCCCATCAACTACTACACGTTGTCTTCTGTCAATCAGCCATTGTTCTATCCAGTTTATTATACCATTTCCTATGCCATGGGCCTTTAGTTTCAGCAGTAATCTTTGATGTGGTACTTGTCGAAAGCTTTTTGAAAATCTAAGTAGACGATATCTACTGGTGATCCCTCATCTACCCACTTAGTGATGTCTTCCAAAAAACACAACATATTTGTTAAGCATGACCTCGCTTTAAAAAAACCATGTTGAGATGGGTTGATCAAGTTTTGTTTAACAAGAAAATCCACCATGTGATCTTTAATTAGTCTTTCTAATAATTTGCAAATCACTGATGTTAAACTCACTGGTCTATAGTTCTCCGACTTGTTTCTCGAACTTTTTTTAAATAACGGTATTATGTTTGCCTCTTTCCATTCTAAAGGAACCACTCCCTCTTCTAATGACAAATTGAAAACTGTTGCAAGCGGTACGCTAGTTTGTTCTACAATTTCCAATAGTAGTTTGGGCGGAATCCCATCCACACCAGGTGATTTATTATCCTTCATAGCCCTTATTTTCTTAGCTACCATTTATGGGGTTACAATTAATTGTCCTAAATAGTCTGAATCTGCCCCCTTGAACTTAGCCTCTGGTACTGGCAGTGAACTAATATCCTCTCTGGTAAACACTGAACTAAAGTACTCATTCAGGTCTTCTGCCATTAAGAATCCCTCTGATATTATATTTCCAGCACTATCTTCTAGAGGACCGACCTTATCTTGAACTTTCTGTTTGCTTCGAACATATGCATAAAAACTCTTGCTGTCATGTTTTATATTACTAGCTAATTGTTGTTCATAGATTCTCTTTGAATTTCTAATTTCAGCTGTAGCTCGGTTAAGTGCTTCTTTATAACTGTTGTAGTCTTCATCATTTCCAGTACATCTATATGACTTCCACATCATTTGTTTATACTTAATTTTTCTAATGGCTTCTTTCGATAAGTGTTTCTTTTTGGACCGTTTCCCTTGTTTTTTGAAGGGTACAAATTTGTCGACTATGCACTTAATTTCGCTCTTTAATATATTCCAGCATTCTGTTGCTGTCTTATTTTGCAGTGTGTTATTCCAGTCTATCTAGAGACCAGGAGGTTGAGAGGAGATCAGATAGAAGTGTTTAAAACATTGAAGGGTTATGAAAATATTGATAGAAATATTTTTTTCTCAGTTAAGAAAGATAGAAGGACTAGAGGACATGAACTTACATTAGCAAAGGAGCAGTATAGATTAGATATAAGAAAGTTCTCATTTTAACAAAGGACTGTAAATGAATGGAACAGATTATCTGCTGATTGTGTGGGTGCTAGTAGCGTGAATATGTTTAAAAATAAAATCGACACATACCTCAGGATACACATAGATAAAAGGGTCGGACTCTCGATAAGCCAAAGGGCTTCCTTGTCCACCTGCCACCTAGAGTTAATTCTCTGTGTGGCAATCTTGTTAAATCTTGTTAAATCAAGTGGATGTTACCTTTCAATAGATGCTTGTGTGGCACCACTACAACCACTAGAACGCGTGAACAATCGGCGGACTCGTAGTGGGTGTAGGGCAGGGAGGTCAAAGCAAAGACCCATTCCTGTTCTGATTACTCCTCGCTTCCCATCATCGGTCATCGTGAGATGTGAAACCTACACATCGAATTTGATTCGACTCGACAGTGTATGTGACATACCATCTGTACGCCAAGTGTGTTTCTGCTTGTTGAATGCCAGATCGGTGTGTGACGCGAAGCAAGCGGGGAAAGCGACCGTGATATGTGACCTCATTGAGGACAATGATCTAGACATACTCGCCATCACAGAGACGTGGTTGAGTGCTGATGACTCCTTCTCTACTGGTTGCATCACACCTGCTGGTTACCAACTACGACATGTCCCGAGAACGTACGGTACCGGTGGTGGTGTTGCAGTCGTATACAAGTCTGGCTTCACTACGCGACATCTCGAGATGCCGAAATCAAAGACATTTGAATCGATGTGTCTACAACTCAGCAATGACACTCAGTCTGTTCGTCTTCTTGTCGTCTATCGCCCCCGCCAAACTCCAAGAATAGCTTTACAACTGCGGAATTTCTCCTAAAATTTGGTGATTTGTTGGACTCCATGTCGATGTATACGTCAAACATGCTGATCGCAGGTGATTTTAACTTCCACATGGACAATACATCAGACAATGACACTAAGCGCTTTCAAAACATGCTAAATGTAGCAGATCTTACTCAGCACGTGGAAGTCCCTACGCATGTTGCCGGACATACCATCGACCTGCTTATAACGCGTTCATCTGATACGTTTCTGAACAATATACGAACAGATATCCCACACATGTCAGACCACTCGGCAATTCATTGCACATTGCAACTCGTGAAACCACCAAACGTCCGGGTAACGACGACGAGTCGAAATTATCGACATATCAATACTACTGCGATATGTGATGAAATCCGTTCGTTGCTACTGTCAAATCATCTGTCTGATGACATGAACCATGCTGTTGACATGTACAATGAAACCATTGCGGCTATAATTGACAAGCAAGCACCGTTAAAGAACCGCACAGTGATTGTACGACCACACACGCTGTGGTATAATGATGGCATACGATCGCAAAAGTGTGTTAGACGACAACTGGAAAGAACATGGAGAAAATCTGGACTGGAGTCTGACAGACTTGCCTACTGCCTCCAGCGCCAGCTCGTCACTTCGTCTGTGCACCGTGCAAAACTTGAATACCACACGAATCAAATTGCTGATGCATCTGGTGACCAGAAGCAGCTGTTCAAGATTGTTGCCAAGCTCCTACACACTGACAATGGCACACAACTACCGCCATGTGACTCGTCTGACACACTGGCAATGCGGTTCTCAGATTTCTTCTCAGAAAAGATCTAGAAAATTCGGTCTGAACTGAATCAGAATGTCACCACTGTAAATGCCTCTGCTGATGATGCACCGCAGACGTGTCTGCTGACATCATTTGAGCCAGCCACTGAGGCTGAAATTGGAATGTTGTTGAAGTCATCGCCAGTGAAATCTTGTGAACTTGATCCCATTCCGACATGGCTTCTTAGAGACAGTGTGCACGATGTTGTACCTGTGCTCATGACAATTGTTAACTTGTCTCTGAGAACGGGGGTAATGCCTTCACACTTGAAGGAAGCGCACATCAGGCCAGTACTCAAGAAACCGAGTCTAGACAAAACTGTCTTGAATAACTACCGACCCGTATCAAATCTACCCTATCTATCGAAGACAATAGAACGTGTCGTTGCTGCGAGATTGTCAGCTCACATGTCAGAGCACAATCTCTGTGAGCCCTATCAGTCAGCGTACAAGCCGAATCACAGCGTTGAGACAGCCCTTGTTTGTGTGCAGAATCACATCCTGCACGCAATGGACAATCAGCATGTTATCATCATGGTTCTCCTTGATCTATCGGCTGCGTTTGACACCGTCGACCATGAAGTGATGTTGCATAGACTCTCACATGATATCGGAGTGGTCCAAGATGCACTGGACTGGTTTAAGTCATACCTAAGAAACAGAGTCCAGTCTGTCCACATTCATGGTGCTACATCGCCTGCTCGTCCTCTGGTATACGGGGTACCACAAGGCTCCGTGCTGGGTCCTCAGCTGTTCTCCATCTATGTAGCACCAGTTGCTAAGATTATTCGCAAGTACAATTTGATGTGTCATTTCTACGCGGATGATACTCATATCTACATTCCAGTGAAACCACACCAAGAGGAAATTGCTGCGGCTGTCGTCCGTATTGAAGAATGTGTAGCGGAGATTAGGACGTGGATGGTGACAAACTTTTTAAAGTTGAATGACTCAAAGACAGAAGTCATCGTGTTCGGCTCTGCGCAACAACAACAAAAAATTGAGCTGCGCACACTGAGCATTGGAGACTGTTTGGTCACTGTAACTCAGAATGTACGGAACCTTGGTGTACAGTTCGATGCCGAGATGAAGATGGAGACGCACGTGACTGCTATCTGTAGATCTGCAATTTTCCATCTCCGAAATATTGCAAGAATAAGACGTTAGCTAACGCCTGCAGCGACAGAACAAGTCATACATGCGTTTGTTACCAGCAGACTTGACGTAGGCAATGCATTACTCCACCGACTGCCTGTGAAACAACTAGAACGGTTGCAGAGAGTACAGAACTGGGCGGCTCGCCTTGTCGACGGCGCCAGGAAGTTCTGTCATGTCACACCTCTATTGATGAAGCTGCACTGGCTGCCAATAGCAGTTAGAGTAGAGTATAAGATACTTCTACTCACGCACCGAGCACTGACTGGCTGTGCACAACAGTATATCACCAAATGTTTGAACAGATGTCAGCCAACTCGATTGTTGCGCTCCAGTGAACACAATCATTTATGTGTACCACGTGCATCGCGTCGCTGGGGTGATAGATCCTTTTGCGTGGCAGCCCCAACACTATGGAACTTGCTGCCGAAAAAGCTGACTGCAACAAGAATGGCAAACACTGATTTTAAATCAAACCTTAAAACTTATCTGTTTTCCCGAACATTCTGTACGGCGCCGTGATCAACGATTGTTGGAACGGCGCAATATAAATGTCACGATTTGATTTGATTTGATAAGACCAATTGGGGTTCCCTTTTTCGTTCGCAAATTTCAAAATGAAAAACGAAAAAGGCAAACATTGTTCGTTTTTCTTTTTCAAATTTGCCAACGAAAAAAGAAAAACGGCATATACACGGACCCCTGACCAATAGTTGGCCAAACTACGGCCTCTCTGGTTGAGCATAAACGACATACAGAACATTGCATAACCTGTTTCGGCCGGCGATCGTGTAACGGATAATATCTCGTAATTCCATCGTGGCTCACATTATACCAATAGCAGAAACATGACCGCCCCTTTGACATGTTGCATTTAGTGTTCTTATATAACATGTTGCTCTAATGGGCGAAGAATCTTACCCCGATTCATTCAGCTACCCATTCCGAGCTTCTCCTCCGCATCAGGGAAACATACAAAACCCATATGAAATAATACAAAAGCGCCACCGTTGAGTCATGTTTCTGATGATCATCAAGTTCCTTGTATCGTGTTACATTTGAATAGGCAGTCTAAACTGAATAAATAATTGTATGTATTGCCAAGCCAACCTTTAACCTGAACTTCTGCATCGTCATTGGCATGGTGATTCCATTAGTGTAAACTACGTAAACGCGGCCATCCGTGAAATGTAGTCAGGCGTAAGAACAATTGTAGCGGGCGACAAAGCAATTGTAGACCCGGATACTGTACACCAGACGTTTGGAATCAGACGGCCGGAGGGGAACCAATTAACATGATTTATTGTATCACTCTTCAGTGTAGTATAACAACGCAATATTTGTCTTTTGGAGGGTGTTATATTATGGTAATAAAATACGGTATGTTTGCGCTATATGCGCGTTAGCAAGGTACGTAAGCCGTGCACTTGGGGACGGTTTACGTAACTTCCGAAACTAGTAATAATGTCATCGTTAGTAGACATGGTTATAAGCCTAGTGGTGTGACTTTTATTACGAATCCTTCCTATGGTTGTATATGTCAGCGTGATCAAATCAGGAACGGATCAGCCGTGACAGACATCTCCATTGGGGAGAGCATTATCCCGGCAATATTGAAAGCTATGAATATTTGTGCAATTATTGACTCAGACTATTTATACATCGTAGACATCTAGTTTTAATTTACCATATTTTGTTATGTATATATATATATATACTAGTTTTTATGTTTTTAGTTTTTTTTAATATGTATTTGTATGTATTGCTTCAATGAATATGTAATGCGCCTTTGATCAGTTTAGGCTGAAGAGAGCGCTATATAAATATGCATATACACTGTATTATTAGTATTATGTCATTACTGCCGAGTATTGTGCATTATTACCCAAATGTAATGCATTATCTTATTCATATCAGAGTCTTGTTTGAGATCCTACGTTAAGCATACGTTTTCTGAACGGCAGGTGGATAATGCCTTCGTATAAATTGTGGCATCACACACACACACGCACGCAATAGGAGCTGTGCAATACTTATAATAAATTGCACATTTACAAATCGCATGTAACTGGAACTAGCTGAAAGAGATTGTGGCGTAATAACACATGCGATCGGCGAATTTAACACACGTAATCGACGTAGTGACACACGCTACCTGACAATGCGCGTGATTTAAAACATTGCAGGAACTGTTTGTATTTTTAGTGGTGAATAATGCGGGTAATGTTGAATCAATTTATGTTATTTTAACAAATAAACCCTGGTTACCAAAATGTGTACTCTCTGGCCTCAGTATTGAGAGCTAAGTACTTACGCCAAAGTGTCATGTGTATTCCAGGTTTTCAAACAAAATCTCCCCCAGACACACAGTGCTTGTCACGCTTCGATTGTCTTGCGCTGGTGTATGACTGATGTCGGAAGGGAGCATAAGGAACCTGACAGCTTACACACAATACCAGTGTTTAGGTGTTATAAATGTTACTGGGTTATATAGGGTGAACTGTTGCGTGCAGAAATGGCTAAATTGGTTAGCTTCTGAATAGAATACACATGACGTATATTGTGTTCAACAACGATATGTCGTCGAGACCACATGGAGACTATATCTTTGTAACACGACCATCAACAGTCTGTGTCACAAAGACCACTGTGGGTTTAAACCAGGCAAGTCACGTGTTACTCAACGCCTGCTTGTAATGTAATGGAGTCACATACTACTTACTACAATACACTTTGGTGGATGTATTGGTGCTAAATGTCTCGACTTTGCGAAGACTTTTGAATTTTGAGATTGACCAACCCTTTTGTATTGATGCGCCTCTGAGCTTGGTTTCCAAGGATTTAGGCGCAATAGAAGTTATCTTATTATTATTATTATTATTATTATTATTATACAGTGCGCCACAAACGACTTAACAACAAACCAATTGTTTAGTTGATGATAATTATTCTCAAGTAGAACTGTCAAAAATGGGGAGAAGACAAATTGCATTGGTACATGAAAATCTATCTGTATGGTGATACGTTGTAAGTGACATTCACACGGGAGCGTCCTTGGCCCCATGTTATTCATGTAGCATGCTAGACGATATTGACAATGGACTCTAGATGTTCGCTGATGACACAAATGTACAACGAGACGTGAGGGTTCAATCGGACAATAATATATCACAAGAAGACGGTAACAAACTAACACAATAGACAGACAATCGATGTATGTACAAAATAACGAAGGTAGGAGAGAATATGAGAGAAAGTACACGTCCATTTATAGGTCCTATTCGGGATAGTAGAGAATTGTTAAATAATAGTTGTCTTGCTATGCTATTGGTATGAAGGTAGACACAAGCGTATTGCGTCAGCGTCTACTTTGTGGTGCCAAGGTCATGACGTAGGGGGCCGTTTTCCCGAAGTATTTGCCGCACGCGTGTGGTTCCTGTGATTGTTAAGTTACGCTTTATGGTTTTCGCGCGCCTTGCGTTTTACGTTCCAAACAACTGATTTACCCAATAAAAAGGTGACAATCTTGACATACATGGTGATGTAGGAATATATAGGTTTTATGTCCAACCCATGGCGTCGTAGTTTAATCCCTGAAAGTTTGGCGTTCGATGATCAAACCGTTAACATTCCTGCATACATACATATATACATGCATACATGCACACATGCACACATGCACAATTGCATACATGCGTATAACTCCTCAATGGTCTCCTCTGTGCTAGTCAGGGTGGAGAGTATAACTCCTCAATGGTCTCCTCTGTGCAAGTCAGGGTGGAGAGTATAACTCCTCAATGGTCTCCTCTGTGCTAGTCAGGGTGGAGAGTATAACTCCTCAATGGTCTCCTCTGTGCTAGTCAGGGTGGAGAGTATAACTCCTCAATGGTCTCCTCTGTGCTAGTCAGGGTGGAGAGTATAACTCCTCAATGGTCTCCTCTGTGCTAGTCAGGGTGGAGAGTATAACTCCTCAATGGTCTCCTCTGCGCTAGTCAGGGTGGAGAGTATAACTCCTCAATGGTCTCCTCTGTGCTAGTCAGGGTGGAGAGTATAACTCCTCAATGGTCTCCTCTGTGCTAGTCAGGGTGGAGACGTACGCATTGATGAGTGTTGCACACCGCTTGCGGCTGAGTGGTGGACGAAGCTTCATAAGCCTCTCAATGATTCTAGCAGGTAAATCTGGTAACTGTTTCATCAGGCTGGTTGTAGGACAAGGCCAACCCCGTCGATTCTGTCCTCATTCTGCGTTGTCCCTTTCCAGAAGAAGGTGTAGCCACTGGAGAGTTCAAAAAGAGACACTCCTCTGATAGACTCGTCTCACTCAGGGCTACAATGTCTATGTTGTAACGTGAAAGTTCCTTAGCGATTAGAGCTGTTCTCCTGTTGGGTCTTGCTGAGTTTTCCCTGTCCATAAGCGCACGGATATTCCGTGCTCCCAAAAGGAGTTTCTCTATCATACGTAGTTTTTGACTTCGATTGTGGATGATCTGCCATCCGCGGCAAGCTGACCAAACGGTAATAGGGAAGGCATTGTCTAGGCCACCTTTTCAAGACCCCTCCCTATCAAAGGGTGAGCAGTGCTGTCCTAAAAAGGGCTGCTCAGTCGCCCTGAACGCTGCCGGACTCAGCTGCTGCCCTGGGTTCAGAAGAGAATGACCCCTTGTCCATGGACCGCCTACGTGCAGGATTGTTACTACGACTGCCAGTGGTCACCTCCACCTGTCACGTCGCCACGCCCCCATCGCCGCAGGACTTAACAAAGGAAGTTGAAAAACGAGATGTACTATGAAACCTGTGCGTGAAAGATATTTAAGTGGAAAAGCCTTTGCACAGGGGCAGTCCAATTCTCTTGGCCTCAGAAGTCGAGGTCCAGTTGCACGAAAGATCGTTACGTCTGGTGACTTCTTCAGCTGCATTGGATGGTTGTGTCGTCTTTGGTGCTCTGAGACGCGCTGCGCATTACACGATACGTTGCTGCAACGCCTTTTCAATCATTAAATCATGACGATTTCTTCCATCTTATCCGTCGAAGCAGTCTTCGCAGAGGTTTGAAACCTGTCGGCTACCGTCATCTGGTTTAGACGGCCTGTCAACGCCGTGGCCCGGGTATGGCCGTTGCCGCATGTAAGCAACTTCGAAGAGCCACAAATGAGAGCTGGCTGCCGGTGGAGACCAATAAAGGCAAGCCACCCAGAGGGTGTGACAAGTCTCCCTTTAGAGGTGCTACTCTCTCCCAAGCAATCATATTATTATCGTTACAAGAATGACATTAATAACACAGATCAGTGTCATACAGGATACATACAATTTGGATTAATAAATTATTCAAATTAGTGCAAATGTTTCGTTTTGCACTTTAGCTTTATCTTTCCTGCCCGCCTGTTGAAATCTCACATGCGTTCACCCACATCTCGACACGTTCGACATCACCATTTGGAGCGGTTTCCGTGAAAACAGTTGTGATATGCCTTGTGTCGGTAAATACTTGTGCAGTTAGAATTACGTCGTCAGATCATTCACCACTTAGAACCGTGGAGGCGAGACAGCATATATACACATTCTGAATCCATTTTAGTGGAGTGGTACCTTCCCATCCGATACGCATGCCCGTAAGCAGGATGGATCACTGATGGCCCCAATAAAGGGCGGCGCCTGCTACTCCAAAGGCAGCCTATCTGCGTAGTGTTGTAGCAGGCAGGCAAACATGGAGCAACTGGTTGCGCTGGCACATGACAGGACGGCGTGGAACGCTTTCATCTTGTTCTAGTTGTTCGAGTTATTCTAGTTGTTTCCAGTTCTCGGCAACGTTTTATTAACTGTCGTGTCTGTATTATTGTGATTACAATGTAATGGTCTTATAGGTCTTACATCAAGATTACAATGTAATGGTCTTATAGGTCTTACATCAAGGCACTTCAATGACAACTCCTGCACCGCGTCCGCGCGAAAGACTCATCCCGGGCCCCTACGTGGCTGATTGCGATGGAGACTCTTTCGACCTGCGAAACAAAAATCCTCCAACTGCACACTGAGCCGTCCAGTCGGACTAACATTGAGGCTCATCAAAAACGTCCAATGACAAAAAAATCCATTGAAACTCAACACAGAAATATCTCGTCAATGCAATTACTTCAGCAGTGGGATACATAGGACCCCATCGTTCCATTCATCCAACAGGTCTGCATCCGTATTGTCGCATGTGTGATCACTTCGATTTATTACCGGATTGAAATGGTACCACCTGTTTTAACAGTAAACCTGTATCTAAAGTACATATTTTTACAAGTGTGGTACATATATTTAGATCAACATGTTCCTAATGTCTACAGGTAAGTCAACGAATATTTCGAGTACAGTAAAACATCAATCGTAAAGTCGAAATGTTAGCCGTGGTGCGACTTCAGTGGTCTAGTGAGTAGAACCCATGAATGATGCTCTAGATGACGGTGGTTCGAATCCACCAATACCGATTCACCCTACTTTGTCTGCGTTTTTCGGAAGAAACAATCTATTATAATCCGTCGGTCCTTCTTTCTATGTACAAAAAACGCTGCATTAGCTGCAGCAAAAACATTTAAATAAGTGAAAGCCAAGAGAGTCTTGTCATAGTCGGATACCGGCGCCATATACGACCACACATCTATATGCCAATGCGCTAACGGTGGCGTAGCGATCGTGCATCTCCTCCGGAGCGCAGAGGTCCTCCGCCTGTTTTATGTCCACTCACTTCACTGTATCAGGAGGCTCTGATCTACCAACTGGCGATGTATTCAAGACCAAACCCACAAATGTTTCTATTTTGAGTTATTTACTTATTCAATGCATAATTGAATTGTGCAACATTCACCGTAGGGCGTCGCGTTATACCCGGAAATGATCATCGCCTGTATGTAATGTCGTGATTAGCGACAGCGGAAATTAACTGATCAGGGGAACGGGATTATAATAAGGAAAATAATAAATTGTTAAAATAATATAATTAAAAACTGATTCCCTTTGTTATGATTATTATTTTATTATTATTATGTTTAATATGATAATTTTTATTTTATTTTTATTACTATTATTGTATTATCTTATTATTATATTATTATTATAGTTTTTATAATATTTTTGTTATTTTTAGTACTGTAATTTTTATTTTATTTTATTACTATTATTACAATTATCACTATTATTATTATTACTATAATTACTGTTACTATTGCTATTTTTACTATTATTAGTATTACTATTATTACTATCACTACTAGTACTATTATTATTATTACTATTATCACCATTATTGCTATTAAACCGTTATGTTTGTTGCAGATCTGTCAGCTGCGAGGTTATGATGGCGTGCAGTCTGCGACACCTCTGTAGGACGTACAGTCCTGTGAGGTTCTGTACTCGATTTATACGGAGGCTGGTCATCCTATTCTTCGTCGCTTTCGTCCTCCTCAATGTTATCTACGTGTTGCCGTTGTCGAGCGAGACAAACGGTTTGCTATTCCCTCGCTCTGCAGGTGCGTACTGGCTTATTTATATACATTATAATAATAACTGTTAAGAAACATGAATTTCACAAATAAATTAAACTTATATGGCTTTTACAACGACATTAAATTTTATAAATAATCCGTTTGGAATAGTTGCACATTGGTGATGAAACTTGGCATCGGGCGTAACAACAAAAAAGGGCCAATTGGCAAATAAACGAATTTTTGGTATAATAATTTATTGTAAGTTACTGTATTGTAGTGCGCTACATTGATTTGGTAATGTGCCTTAGTGTCATGTACTGAACATATTGAGTTTTCAATATTTAGTATTTTAGTCACGTATAATAGGTAAAATAAAAAAGGAAAATCGAATTTTGGCTGTTTTTGGCTATTGTAACAGGAATGAGAAAACTTCTTCTCATGAACTATAGAGAATGTACACACTTTCTAAAAGATCTCGTTGAAACGAAACCAACGATGTATAACGTACATGTATCGCCAAAATGACAAAATAATACAGCGTGAAAGTTAAAAACGAACTGTCAGACTTTTTGGGAGAGTGGCCTTGTGGCATGTGCCACGACAATATTTTCTTTCTCGTGAACGTTTGCGCGGTATCCCGCTCTCTTATAAGGAGGTTGTTTTTCCGCGTTTTTATATTCATTAATATAATGGTTTTTTTTAGAATTTATTAAATATGTTGACGGTACACTCTCCGTCAAGTTGTGGTTAATAAGCCCGAAACGGTGGTTTCGAAATTTTGATTTACTTTCAGATTATATACAGTATGTTGGTAGTATTTTGCCGGTTTAGTTGTTGTTTGTTTGAACGTTTAGTACATAATTCGCAGAAAAACAAATCGAATTGCAAATGGCAATTGGCAATTGGCAATGTACCGTCGCCATATATAGTTTAGTCTCAATAACGTTATATTAATTAATTAAAACAATTACTATTGTTCAACAGACAGACTACCAACCTGCGGTAGTTAGGATGAAGATGGCAGCTGACACTGTAAAAACGCCACAACGAACAAAGGAGCAATTGCCATAACATTAGTTAATTGCATCCATAATTCCTGTTGAAACCCTTCAGAAATATTGTATAGTTTTCATGTTAATCAGCGGGCTAATAAAACACCAACACGGTCGTCACCATCATTTCAATCCAGAAATGCTCACTATCGTAATAACAACTGTTATCATCGTCATCATCATAATCACCGTCATCATTAGGATCAACATAATTACCATAAACACCATCTCTACCACCACATCCTCCAACACAATCACCATCACCGTCACCACTATAAACATCATCATCATAACGAATTCCACCACCACCACCACCACCGTCATCATCATCACCACCACCATCACCATCACCATCACCATCACCATCACCACCACAACCATTATCATCACCATCACCATCATCGTCACCATCATCGTCACCATCATCATCACCACGTCCACCATGTGTGTGATTGATTGGAGCATGTCGAACTGCTGTAGCGGAGTTGGAAGCAGCTAAGGAAGTGAGACTACCACGAGCAGCCCTAGGTAATGTATGCAGCTAATTTGAATCAACCTGCGAGGCAGGTGTCAACATAGCGACATGTTAACCCTACCCCGTAAATTCCCAACTTTATTAACACAATACACAGAGCTGTTGAATACTGTCTGTGCACGTAACCGATTGGTGTCGACGCCGAATGGGGTGTAATGGCTATATTTCGCACGTGTCAAGGGGGTCATACTAAAACGTAACATGTATTTTCATTAGTCGATTTTGTGACTGTATTCGCAGGACTAATGGATCTGTTGAAATGACGGTCCATTGACAGTGATATGTTGTTTTGAAAGATGGAATTGAATTAATGCCATAGGGATTGTGGCGGTGAACTTCCTAAACCACGGTTAGGCGCAACAACTAATGTTAATTATTGTGACATAATAATATTGAAATAGGTAGACAAATATGTGATGATAATATAATTGACAATCCCAACTATTTACACTCGCGTTACTTACAGCAAAGGTTTTTTTGTTAAACTGACTAACATTTTTATATTTGTTTCCACGTATCCTTTCTGTCGTCTGACCCAATAAAGTGTGACACAGAATGATACAGTAAATGTACTATTCTCTATGTCGACAGTAGGACAAGTCGTTCAAGTTAGAACAACACTAACTCTTCTCTATGTCGACAGTTGAACGAGTCGTTCAAATTAGAACAACACTAACTCTTCTCTATGTCGACAGTTGAACAAGTCGTTCAAGTTAGAACAACATTAACTCCTAAATCAGGTAAATAAATGGCAACGCACGGGGAAATTGAAGCTTCGGTTGTAGCTGTAGCTGTAGCTATAGCTGTAACTGTAGCGGTGGTGTCTCACTATCATCGCATTCTCTGCTACTAGTCACACTCTTCTTTGGCTAAAGGTGGTGGCTAAAGGTGGTGGCTAAAGGTGGTGGCTAAAGGTGGTGGCTAAAGGTGGCGTGCGGCCATCTTCATATGCTAACTCGTAGGGAGACGAACACGATGTTTCATGTAGTTAAAAGCCTCAATGCTCTTAACTGATCGGCCTCAAGTTACAACTACATTAACAATATTATAGTGTATGACATAAATGTTATTGTTGTAACATATTTATCGGCAAAATTTGTGCAAATTGGAATTCGAAAGCCAGAACAAAAAATCGTTCCCGCTTGCCGAATTACTTACTTTTGTGTAGTTTGAGAGACAACAGTTTTAGGGCCAACATAGCGACATTTGTATTTAGAATAAGTTGTATATACTATAGTATGCAAAATGTGCTATTAGGACTACTGCGGTATATCATCTGCTTGCTATATTTAAAAATAAACCATTTGTCGATTAAATAAATTAAACAAATTGTACGACATCGCAAGTATGTAAACTGCTATATTCAATAAACTAGGCAAAGAAAATTGTGGCACATTACCTTTAACACAAGGCTTGTTTCTATATACGGTCATTCTCTGTTGGGTTGTGGCATGGGAACTAACTTTCTGCTTTGACTAAGCTGCACCATATTGTGTTTCTAATCGAGTGTTACAATAAAATAACCGTGTCCAATCAATTTTAGAGGGCTGTGTTGAAAGCTAAATTGTTGTTTTATTTATCAAAGCCTTATCCTTGTTCATCCAACTCAACACCAGTGTGGTTCTTTGTTAACTTCTGTTCACTGGACTTCACTTAAGTTTCAACATTGATAACTGTAATTATTACGCTTGAGAGAGAAGAATAGGTAGTAGATGGACACGGACGGGGGAATATATTAAGGGAGACAGGGAGACCAATGTCTCTGGCTGTAGATTGCCCGTTCACCGCTAATATTCTGCTACAGGACGTATCCCTCTGCTATAAGTTTCGGCCTTTCTTTGCTTCGATTACTCTTTCCAAAGTGATCCTATACAGAAATTTAGGAATGTCGACGTGTAGCGGTCTCTTTTGCATGTTTCTTGCTCTATTAACTTTCTCTGTTCTATTGATCTTATTGTGGCGCCAGATAAACACTCTATCTATAGGCGCGTCTTCTGTGAGCTGTCTTCTTTTACGGCTGGCAATTCTGCAGCAAAGTAGATTTTAGTTCTAGTGGCTCTAGACGGGTACATCGCGGTGGTGGTAATAATGTCATCTCAGCTATCCCCGTTGCAAAGACGTTTACTTTAACACAATTATACTTGGATGACATTGGAAGTATGGCTACGCGCTGGAACCGGGGGGGGGGGCTTGAGGGCTAAGCCCCAATATTTTTGGTTTAGGGCGTTGGAGATAGGATTATCCCCCCGATATTTAGGAAAGGGTGTGCATTTTAGGGTGGAAATTGCTCGGTGTAGGGGCTGGAAATAGGATTGGCCATCTGATATTAAGAAAAGGGGTGCATTTTTAATGGCATTTGATTTTTGGCGAACCCCAAGATTGGGTACACATTGAGTAGTGATGAGCTATAAAAATGATGAACGTCTTCGCGAAAATTCAGCACTACTTCCCCCATCTTCCGCTGTCATGACTAACGTCCCTCTCGACGTATCAAATGTTAATTTTCCGGCGTCTATGAATGAGTTAGTATGACTTATAAAAGGCATAGCTGCAGTTGGCATCCATTTGAGGCAGAATGTAGACTGTATGTACGATTCGCTATGTAACAGGAGGACCTAGCCCAGGACCCGGTCCAGTCCATCAAGTAAAGACAACGTTAGTACCTAAGCCAGGTAAGTGCATGCATAACCGAAGAGAAACGAAACAAAACGAATCTTGATTGTTATCCACTACGTTGGCCTGATCCATACTTTAGCATCACCCAACTACGGTGGGAGAACGCATGGCGTTAGGGTAACTTTATGATATATCGATGAGAAAGGACGAACGTTTATGATTATTAGTTTTGGCGGTTTATGTTTGGAATATAGAGATAGTCTTGCGTTTAGTCATGGTGTGGAGGTAATTAATGAATGGAGAAAGATATATGTGCAAATATTAAAACGTGTGTGCTGTCTTTGTGCAGAGAATCTGTTAGAAATGGTCGAATTTCAAAAGAAAGAGCTGGCCCATTTGTAGTTGTTTGCTACGAAGCGGATAGAGTTACGTTGTACCTTTTTATACTGCGGTCATTGCCTTCAACACGCAAGGTATGCACACCGTTTGGTTCTGGATCTACGTAATGGTGTTCTCGCGTAGCTGCCGTATCATGGGCACAATTCCAACTGTACAGGGAAAAACACGTTACATTGTTTTCCAGCCGAATATATCAATGATCGGTCTTAAAATATATCCGACAATAGAGCCACTAATGTCTACGCCTTGAAATACACGTATACTAATAATTTGCATTTGCTGAACTTTGTCCGCTTTTGTCTGTGTGCGCACACAAAACACGACCGACGATCGTGTAGCAGGTAGTGAATAGCTGGTAATGAATTTGACCTCATTGCACGCACCTGTGTGTAGCTTCAATGGCTTTATCTCACGGTGAAATACCAATAGGTGCAACTATGTTACACACGAGCTTCACGCTTTTTGCGTACGGGGTACACAGATCCTAACCACACGGTGTTGCGTTACCATACATTGGTGATTTGTCAACTTCCGACACTGCTCAAACCCGACAACATCGTTTTTCACCAGTCGTAATTACATGTTATTACTCTTATTTTCTATTATTATTATTGTATTGATGGTATTAGCCTATTTCCTATTTCACATATTTAAAGAAACGTACTTTAAGAATGCAGTTTACCCTCTAAATACTTAAAATATATACTTAAAATAAATTATACGCGTAAACGTTTCGCATAGTTTTAACATGTTTTACAGCGTGTAATTATTATCATCATTTACAGTAGCCCCGGATTTGATGGTGTCAAAATAAATTTTTATTTTGGTGGTGTGCGGCAGTTGTGATTTTAGAATTGGATGCGACCCTTGACCGATTACGTGTGCTACTACTCCACCGTCATGCAATTTTCAAGGCGTGTGTGTGTGTGTGTGTGTTTGTGTGTGTGTGTGTGTGTGTGTGTGTGTGTGTGTGTGTGTGTGTGTGTGTGTGTGTGTGTGTGTGTGTGTGTGTGTGTGTGTGTGTGTGTGTGTGTTTGAGTGTTTGCGACAGTTCATGTTCCGTGTTGACAGTTCATGTTCCGTGTTGACAGTTCATGTTCTGTGTTGACAGTTCATGTTCCGTGTTGACAGTTCATGTTCCGTGTTGACAGTTCATGTTCAGTGTTGACAGTTCATGTTCTGTGTTGACAGTTCCTAAAGCAAAGACTGCACCAGTCGCTAAGCCAGGTGAATGCACATAATTTATACACCTGTCAACTTCTTGCATCAAGAAATACGTCATTATTTTGTTAATATGGACTAAATATCTACTTTTGCCACGTGGTTACTTCATTCTGTCCTGACTTCTATATGTCTCTGTATCACCAATATTTGACTTTTCTCAACATATATAATAAATCCTATCGATTCCTCCCCACTGATATTCGTCTTTGTAATGTTTCCCTCATAAAAAAGCTGCAAAGGCGTAACTCGATCGAGCAGAATACTGCGCAACACTAGACATATGTCATCTGGTTACTATGAATTATAAATAACAAAAGTGATTTGCTTTTGGACTGCATTTGTAGCAAATGATTTCACATATCTATACTGGATACTTGCATTTGCGGATGGTGACTCCATATGTATAATGGATTTCGGGTTACATGTGCGGAAAAGGACATTACATGATGGTGGATTTAGGATTATATTTGAGGACGATGACTACATATACATGATGAATTTGATATTGCATTTGCGGGTGACACCTCCATTTATGGGAGATTTTGGATTACATTTGCGGCAAGAATACCATACATGATGGTTTTTATTACATTTGCGGACGATGCCTATGTCTACGGTGAATGTTGGATTGCATTTACGGGCGTTACCCGTATTGAATTGTGGATGACATTTTTTGGCGACGATAACATTACAATTTACGTAGTACTAAATTTGCGGGCGAATGTTAGACATTTGACACACCTTGCATAGTATCTACGTACAGATGTGTGTGTTTGAAATGCGACAAGTGAAATAGAAGTTTCTGTCATACGGGTCAAGATCCGAACGTACCTTAACCCTAAATGTGTAGCCTAGGCCTACCAGTTAACCTTACCTCATGTGTAGTCATAATGCATTTTCAGCTTTACGTTTGAGGCAGTTTCTATAACAAAGTCACCGCATCAGCTTCGAAGGTACAGCTTTTGTATTCAGAATTCATGTATTACTTTGTGAAAAGTGCTCAACGAATACTAACATTCATGTTATGACTGTTGCATACGCCCCCTTGTAATCAACGTTTACCTTATTGATGGCGATTGTCTGCATTAATATATATCATATCTGGCGTCGTGGGTGACTTTGTATTCAGTAAAAGTTGTAATGATGTAATACCAATTAAGTGCTGGCGTTATATGAATTGGCAATACACAGTGCCATGCACGTGGTTTTGTTCCGCTTGGGTGAAACGAATAAATATACATCCAGTGATCGGGCAATCAATAGCATGGAAAGCTCTTAGACAACGAAAGAGAAATTTGGAAATCCACACACCCTCGCAATTTCAAGCAGGGCCTGTTCACTGCAACGGTTCTCCTGTACGGATGCGAGAGTTGGACACTGACAAAGACACCCAGAAACAACCAAGTGGGTGCTATACGTGACCAATAACGGGAAAGACCATCTAACAAATGTAGAGCTGTTTGAGCTATACTGAGATAATAGCAAGGTTACCCAGAAAATCCAAGAACGAAGGCTGAGATTTGGCGGATACTGCTGCAGAGTACAAGCACAAGACAATGTGACGGTCAAAACCAGCCTGTGGCAGCCAGCACATGGAAGAACAATTTCAGGACAGACCTTCTTGTGTCTTTAGTAACTCACTGAAGGAGGACGTGGTGCTGGAACAAGAGGAACGAATATAGAATTGTGGTATCCAACGGACCCCATATTCCTCCATTTATGCGAAAGCGAGACGTGAACAGTAAACACAAGTAGACGAGACCAAATTGGTTTGACCACGTCACCGGTTACAGCACCACTTCAAAGGTTATCATGCGAGACACCACAGAAGGCAAGAGAAGGGAAGGAGAGAGGGTCTGTCTACCCATACCAACATTGCAGCGCACCACCGGAGATAGACCAGACTGACAGTGGACATAACATCCCTAAGACCGTCCCTGTCTAGGGTTGAGCGGGTGACGCGCAAGTTCAGCATAGTGTGATTCCACTGCAGTTGCCTCATAGGGCTGCAACGCGCAGTGAGTAGACATTCGGACTCACAATCGAGAGAACCCGGGTTTGAATCCTGTGACGTCATGTCGAACCCTGGTTCTTTCGCACAACGGCGCTCCAGTTTCCTTAGCTGTACGGATTAGTACGAATCTAGCCATCGCGCTTTAACTGCAGCGTGGCTGAATGCTTCCCTGAGACGTCGAGATGATGTTCGATTGAACAGGTATGCCACGGAGTAAAGGGTAAAGCGCGTTGAGCAGTCCCAAGGACTGGATACTGCGCTATATATGAACTTATCTTTATAATGATGAAACTGTTTATTTCTGTGCAGTTGCCCAGCGTAAAGCGAAAGACCACTGCGTCCTCTACAAATGGTCGTCCGCAATTAATAGAACGATCGAAATAAACGTGCTGGGCTCCCGCACGTTGCCGTCGGAAGCGAGAGACGTTACCATGGTAACCCAACTAGACGCGTCGCGGATGCCACGCCTGATCGACATGGCAAAACTCTGGAAATGTGAGTAATGGCTAGGCGCCCGCAAAACTGCTTTTAATAAGCCGGATACATTGTACGCAACTTGACATTTTCTACACGAAAATATTCAAATTGCAAGCAAAACATTTGTAAATCTAAATCTGTTAAACTGCAATATTTTCGAGGTCGGCTCGGTTAATCAGAAGATATTTTTATATTTGACGCTGATATATGTATATATATCCCTCAGTCCGGCGATCTAACCGACTGAGTACTAAAACCTGTTAAATCCTGTTAAAACCAGTCTAAAATCAAACTAAAATTTACACTTGTATTTTCGTTGATTAATTGTTTGTTAATTCGTATTTGAAACAGCGCACAAATAATTATATTTGGTTAATGCAATATCCGACATCATCTAGAATTCGTATCCCACTTATGACAAAGGCAAGTTTAGTAAACACCGACACGTCACCTGGTGAATGTGAAGAAATTATGTACATGGACGGTGCAGTGTAACATTCATTGTTTTCGCCAGGGCCAATGTCTGTCAGCGTCTACGTCAGAGAGGAAGTCGTAGACAAGTACCGTCAGATGTTAGCGAAAACCTTCGTGAATAGAACAAACATCGCTATCCATCTGGTTGGCAACACTAAGGTTGGTGCTATCTCGGTAGTATTCTGCGATACCAGACATAATACAGTGCAGTTCTGGGACCGGTTTCATGAAGCGGCTAAGAACGTTCTTAACGCTAAGATGATTGTCATAGTGAATTACGCGTTTTTTTTAATATGAGCAAACACAGGAGTTACATAAAACACGAGACGCTAAGTAATTGTGTAATGTTAACTACGCTTCATGAAACCGGCCCCTGGTTCCAAAATCATACACGTTGAATAATGGCCGAAACTACTGTGTGATATCACGACGGGGTTCATCGCGTCCAAAATTAAGTAGTGTTAAAACCACACGATACCCGACTGCGGCGATAAAGTACACAGTCCCCATGATTAAGTTCAATCATTAAGAATGTGAACAAGTATCAATGGTATCTGTGCGACACGCATGCCGTTTTAATCGTACTGAACGGTGGCCTTATTAGTCGCAGTCTGTTGCCTCCTCTTGTACCATTACAGTTGCATGCAAATTGCAAAGGCGCATACGAATCGCAGCATATAAAATAGTAATAATGTGTGTGTGTGTGTGCGTGTGTGTGTGTGCGTGTGTGTGTGTGCGTGTGTGTGCGTGTGCGTGTGTGTGCGTGTGTGTGTGTGCGTGTGTGTGTGGGTGTGTGTGTACGTGTGTGTGTGTGTGCGTGTGCGTGTGCGTGTGCGTGTGCGTGTGCGTGTGCGTGTGCGTGTGTGTGTGTGTTCCCCGCGTTTTTGGTTACGTCACCACGTTTATAAACATTGAATAATTCTTCAGCCGCACAAAATATAAGTTGAAATTCACCCGTTAACATTTAATTGTAGTGACAATATTGAGGAGATCTGGTACACTGTAACAGCATTAACCCATCAAAGTAGTGCATTGCACAGGCGACTTAATCGTTGTTTTTTATGAGTTTCGTACACATACACAAAGGCCAAATGTTAAGTTTGCTCGTTAATCGCAAAACGTATTCACGTGCTGTGTAAACTGAAGCTTTCAAATCCTAACAAATCCTAGTGATTATCCATATAAGCTGATCAGATGTAGGACCCAATACCAATAATCCATGCTTATATTGGATTATCTCGTTATTATAAAGTAAACAGTCTTGTCGTTTCAGCCGTGGCTGTCAGACGCTTTGAGCAGCCATGGTGCCTAAATACAACGCTAGATAAAAAAAACTTACCTCTAATGAGGGTGTGTGTTCGTGAGTGTATTTATGCATATGCGAGAATGCATCCATGCATGAGTGCGTGTGTGCGTGCGCGCATCCGTGTGGGGGTGTATAAATTCAATTTAATCAGCCCAAGAAATGAAGCGCAAGACGCGTTTGCGTGTACGGGTGCAACAAAAGGTAAAGCTAATATAATAATTGCTGTGCTCTGAATATAAAAGTAGTTTCGTTGCAACGATTTAAAAGTTGATTCATGTTTCACAAAATAATTTTCTCTCGTGCCACCTCGATCGGTGGACAATAACGTTTTATAACATTGTATTAAATATATCCATATACATTGGCTGCTTTCGATTAGTGTGTTCATTTCATATCAGAATAATTATTGCGTGACTTTGTACATGGATTAATATTGTGTCAACGTATAACATGTCGATATTGCCTTCCCTTTACGTTGTAGACGTATTACCCAGTGAATATGCTGAGAAATATTGCCTTGCAAAATGCCAATACTACATATGTTTTCCTCAATGATGTCGACTTCATTCCGATGCCGAACATTGAAGAGAAACTCAGAAAGCACCTAGACAACGAAAGAGAAAACCTGGCAAAAAAACACGTACGTGTTAACGATGTTAGATATAATTTGAAACCAAGCATCAGTTTCAGAGGAAATACCGTGAACACTATATGTGTATAATAAAACAACACGAATTGCGGTAAATTTTTTAGATGATACAGCATTATGACTTAGTACTTTTGTTTTAATTAATATACGTTATTACTGTTTTAGCTATTTTATTGTAACTTGGATTTATAATGTGTTATTTGTGAGTGCACTGGTTAGCTACTGAAGTTAGAGATCAGGTTGCTAAAGCTTCTGTTATATTTAGTATAACAATTGATCAACCATGGTGGCCGTAGGCATACTCTATCTAAATTTCACATATGAACAATTTACGAGAGTTGTATTTTACTTAAAGATTAGACGAGCAAAAGTGATGGACATCGTGTTCTACCTTAATGGCAAATGCGTGATGCACTTTGGATTTAGATAGCTGTGTACTAGCAAAAACAAGGTGTGTACATATCTTGTATTGCAACACAACATTACATGCATATCCCCTCGTAGATAACAAAGAGTCTTTACGATAATCCGTTAGTACGCCGCTTCTCATTGGATGGTGCTGCAGGATTCAAGATTGCTAAGCCAATGAGACATACGGTTGCATATTATGAATATTTGGTAGGATGCCAGTACAAATGAACTGCGAACTAGTGGCGCTGTAGTAGATTGTGTGTAGAACGTGCATTTTGCGTAGGTAAGAATTGAGAGAATAGGCATTCAAAAGTAGTGTCGACACCATATAAATATCTCCCAAATAATTTATTCCCTAAATTTATACCAGGAAAAACTTAAAGATGGTCGCGCTTTAGACGATCATGCGCCTTGAGCGTTAACTTCAGAATGCAGTCTGCTGAGACATGAGTGGTGTTTTTCTGTCATTTGCAGTTATTTGTTGTCGCCGCTTTCGAACACATACACAGTGGGCTGAAGATGCCAGAGACAAAGGTGGAGTTAATAAAAATGTGGATGACCAACAGGACGGTCCGCCCAGTACAGTGAGTAAAGAACAGGGCATTGCCAAGTACAGTAGACACATACAAGTAATGGCGGCCCAGTAAAGTAAGACAATTCGTCTATCAGACTAGGTACAACAAAATGACAGTATCTTATGTAAATTTAGTATGGTTCAGCTCGATCAGTACAGAATACATAAAATACTGACCGCGCCGACGCCCACCGTGTAGTACGTGTATTAATTTTGTAGATCAGAAAAGACACCTGTTCATTCTTGTTTGCGTTCTTCAAAAACAATACGATAGAATGCGGAAGCGCGGCTCCTTGGAGTAAGACGGCTCCGTGACGGGACACACAAAAATGAACATTCTGAATGTTCCAAAATCGTGTGCAAGATTATGCTGAATTATATCGGATAACCACTCAGAACGTTAAGCTGAGACAGATTGAATTAAATCAATGTTTGTTTTTAATATTTATTCAGTGTGGTGTAATATTTTTTCAACAGACCAACTGGTGCAACTCATTATCCATAACATTATTACAATTGCGTGATCGTTACGTCGGTAGCTGTCAGAAAATGTAGAGTTTGAACACATGGTAGCGTAGATCGTTTAGACATCAATCGTTGTTACTCGCAGTGCACATAGAAACAACGTCGTTATTACCCTAATACACCAATACTGCCAATCACATAATAAATTGAAATTCGTTTTAGTTTCTCCACGGTAAAAGGCAAGTTCGTTCCAAACCACGGCCAGGGTGCGACAAACTACAATTTGTGGATGTCAAGTTCCAAACCATATAAGGTATGTGATAGGCAGTTACGTAGACCAGCATTCCCTTCAGTTTCACTGTTTCCACGAGCGTCGACACAAGTGTTGTAATCTTGCTGATGACCGAAGCATTCGAACCAACTTTCAACCAATTTTGAACTTCGTTTACATTGAAACAAGTCACATAATAATAATAACAACAACAACACAAATATGACTAATATTACCAACAATAATGATAATAACAACAATAACAACAATAACAATAATAACACTAATAATAATAATAATAATAACAACAAGAAAATAATAATAACAATAACCATAATAATAATAACAAAAATAACACGAATAACAACATTAATAATAATAACAACAAGAACAACAATAACAATAACATCGATAACAATAACATCGATAACAATAATAACAATAATAACAAACAGTAACAATAACAACAATAACAATAATAACAACAATAACAACTAACAACTAACAATAACAATAATAATAATAATAATAACAGCAATAACAACAGCAATAACAACAGCAATAATAACATCAATAATAACATCAATAATAACAATAACAAAACAAAACAATAATAACAGCAATAATAACAATAACAACAATAACAACAATAACAATAACAACAGTAATAACAGTAAACGCGATAAAAATAATAAAAATAACAACAATAACAAAAATAATAACAACAATAACAAAAAAAACAATAACAACAAATAACAACAGTAACAAATAATAACAACAATAACAACAATAACAAATAATAACAAACAATAACAAATAATAACAAATAATAACAACAATTACAACAATAACAACTATAACAAACACTAACAACTATAACAACAATAATAATAATAATAACAATAATAACTATAATAACAATAATAACTATAATAACAACAATAACAACAACAACAATAACAACAGTAATAACAACAATAACAATAATAATAATAATAATAACAACAATAACAATAATCATTTATAATAATAATATAAAACGGAGATGCAAAATGTAATGTATAAACTGCGGGTTTCACATTAATCCCACAACCATCAAGTCATCAAATAGGAGTATTTTTGCAAAATATTCGTTGAGGAAGAGGGTCTGGCAATAGATGGTTTAATTACTCTTACGGTCAGATGGTGTCATTTCGTTTTGGCGAATGAACCTGCATTTACTTACATATAAAATACAAATAAATTAATGTAATATTTTATAGAACAAAAGATAATCAAAGATAAAACTTAAGAAAGTGTTCGACCGCGTCATTTCAACAGAACATCTCTTATGTAATGACTTAGCACGAGAGATAGTTTCATTGGTTACCCTGATTCGGAATAAACAATCGTTTTCGTCAAGGTAAGAATGGAGTCGATAGGCCTTGTGAGTGCAATAAACAATGGCGCCTCATTGCGGAGTTTGTGTATTTGGGAGCATCTTCCCGTCTCAGTGGGCGCCGCTTAGTGAGGCAGAATCGACCGCTGAGGCTTTGTACTTATACGGTCTCACATCATTACAATAATCATCTCCCACAGAACGTTAGCAACGGAAACTCGGTCAGTAATACGCATTATGAAGTGCGGTTCGCGAGGTGTTAACTCCTGCTGAACTGAGCAAGTACTGAATAGCTTGAACTCATAGCTTGAACTTGTTAGGCTGCTTGAGTACTTGTTTTTCTTTTCTTTTTTTCAAAGCTTTATTTTTATTTGTGGAGAACAAGGTTTGTTCAAATGGTACTGAGGTAAACGTGTAATTGTAACTCTTAACGATTGTGTGTATTCAGTCACGATCATGCTCACTGGTAATTGTTCTTGCAACAATTACTCGTGCAGTGAGCTAGCTTTTTAATATTAATTAGTAAAATAGTACTCTCTCTTTGATGATACAAGTTCTGTTTGATTAATTACTTGCAGTAAGGTGGAGTTACTGGTGATTATGATCGGTGTTAATTTTTCTTGCAAGCAGCTGAAGTCTCCACTGATTCTGAATATTGGTAACTACTCGTGTAGTGAGGTAGTTATTTACTGATACACTAGTAATAACTTGCAAACAGCTGAAGTCATTACTGACTCTGACTATTGGTAACTACTCGTGTAATGAGGTAGTTATTTATTGATACACTAGTAATAACTTGCAAGAAGCTGAAGTCATTACTGACTCTGACTATTGGTAACTACTCGTGTAGTGAGGTAGTTATTTATTGATACACTAGTAATAACTTGCAAGCAGCTGAAGTCATTACTGACTCTGACTATTGGTAACTACTCGTGTAGTGAGGTAGTTATTTATTGATACACTTGTAATAACTTGCAAGAAGCTGAAGTCATTACTGACTCTGACTATTGGTAACTACTCGTGTAGTGATGTAGTTATTTATTGATACACTAGTAATAACTTGCAAGCAGCTGAAGTCACTACTGACTCTTCTGACTATTGGTAATTACTCGTGTAGTGAGGTAGTTATTTATTGATACACTAGTAATACTTGCAAGCAGCTGAAGTCATTACTGAATCCGACTATTGGTAACTACTCATGTAGTGAGGTAGTTATTTATTTATACACTAGTAATTACTTGCAAGCAGCTGAAGTCATTACTGACTCTATTGATACACTAGTAATAACTTGCATACGAGCAGAGTCTTTTTGATGATACAAGTTCTACTTTTTATTTTTTTTTATTTTGTATTAGCATTAACCTAATCGATATTTATAAATGGTGTAATGTTGGTGTTACAGTTGTTTGCTGTTAAAAATATTGTACAGCCTACATAGTAAAACTATTTCATATCGTAATGCTCTATTACCTCTTCTCGGAACATGCCATTTTGATACTAACAATTGATACATTGTTATTTTGGTTAATCATAAATGTCAAACTAATTATCATTATTTATAAGTATTAAAATGTTCAATTGATATGTGGTTACAGACATATGATGATTTATTTTACAAAATGTATAATGCCAAATGTGTATGAGCCTTTTTCTTTCTTCATTGGCAGTCGTTGTTGCGCAACGTCTTCCATTAATGTAATTAGTATGTCTAACAGTGTTTTTTTTCTTTTTGATTTTGCGTCTTTCTCAACTTATCCACCTATTTACATTATGTGTATCATTGTTCTGTTGTACGCATGGAACATCACTAGCAATCGATCTATTCATTTGTATCACTCCATAATTTTATATGCATATTGTTATATTAATATTATTAAGCACACGTATGACCATTCCTACAAACGCAGGCTCAGTTACGTTTAATGAGGCTTTCCTCTCCTACTTAGGATGTACTCAAAACAACCTGTGTAATGTTTTAGATACAAATGATGATAATGACGAACCACAAGTAATACACTGCTCTTCTTATTATGACATTGATAAATTCGTCAACCTGGCAAATAAAACCACTAGCAGTTTTACTATTCTAAGCTCAAACATTCAGTCTATAAATGCAAAATTTAATGAACTTGAAATATTTATAGAGGACTTACGTAGTAATAATTTTAAATTTAGTGTAATATGTTTGCAAGAGACGTGGAAAACTGATAATGATGATTTCTCTCAATTTTATTTAGATGGATATGATACAGGGGGAAACATGTAGTGACAAAGGAGGGTTGTTAATATATGTAGATGATGAATATAGATCTGAAATAAAAATGAATGTAAATATGTACGATAATTGGGAAGGGTTAATAATTCAAGTAACTGGAAATGGTTTATCAAAGACAATGACCATCGGAAATATATATAGACCCCCAAGGTCATGTAACGAAAATATTACACAATTTACTTATGAATTTTCATCAGTTTTATCATCTCTGGAAAACAGCAATAATAATAATAATCTCATTATAGCAGGGGATTTTAATATAAATTTACTTAAAATAAATGAAAACAGAATATACAGTGATTTTTTTATACCTTAACATCTCATAGTCTTTACCCCCAAATTACGTTCCCAACTCGTTTCACTACAACAAACGGAACACTAATAGATAACTTTTTTGCTCACTAAATCAATTTATATTAGAAAGTACTGCTGGGATTTTCACAAACACTTTCTCGGACCATCAACCTTATTTTCTAATTATAGAGACTATTCCTAACGCTGAACTCCCTCCTAAATTTGTAAAAATATACAAAGTGTTGAAGCTATGCAGAAAGTTAATATTGAAATTGGTTCTCATAAATTATACAACAAATTACATAAAAAACAAAATGAAGATCCCAACCTAAATTACAATATAATGCATGAAGAAATCATGCGCGCTAAAAGTAAGTACATGCCTATTAAAATAATGAACTTTAATAAATACAAACACAAAAAAATCGACATGGATTACCCAAGGTTTACTCAAATCTATTAGATATCGGGACACACTTTATAAACAATTAAAAATGACTGACTCTAACTCACCAGACTATGATATTACTAATACTAATCTAAAAACATACAATACTATATTAAAAAGAAATATCCGTGCAGCTAAGCAAATCTACTTTGAATCACGATTTAACCAATACAAAAAGATATAAGAAATACATGGAAAACTATAAATGAAATTATCTTAAAAAATAAAACAAAGAAGACATCTTCATCAACTTTTAAAGTGAATGGTACTACCATAACAGATAAATCAGAAATAGCAAACACATTCAATAACTATTTTACAAATATAGCTCAAACTATTGTAGAAGACATTAAATATACAGGAAGCAAAAAATATGACTATTACTTAAATGCAAACGTTAGATCTACTTTTAAATTTAAGAATGTGGATGAAGAAAAAGTAAGGAAAACAATAAATGATCTCCCAACTAAAAACAGCAGTGGATTTGATGGAATTACATTAAAACTGCTAAAAATAATTGAACCAACAATAATTAAATCACTAACCCTAGTAATTAACCAAGTTATTAATACTGGCATATTTCCTGATAAACTAAAAATTGCAAAAGTAGTTCCAATTTTCAAAAAGGATGACCCAACTCTAATAAAAAATTACAGGCCAATTTCTCTCCTTCCAACTATTTCTAAAGTACTAGAGAAAATAATCCATAATCAGATATCTACTTATTTTATTGATTCCAAGCTATTTTTTGATAATCAGTACGGGTTTAGACCTAACCATTCAACAGATTATGCATCACTCGAACTAGTAGATAGAATAATTACTCAAATGGACAAAACACAAATACCATTCAGTATTTTTCTTGACCTTTCCAAGGCTTTTGACACTATTGACCATTCGATATTATTAAACAAGTTAAGATATTATGGTATAGATGGCAAGACTCTTCTTTTATTCGAAAGCTATTTAAGCAACCGGAAACAGTATACCGAATTTGAAGATACCACATCTGATACTTTACCTATAAAAGTAGGTGTGCCACAAGGGTCCATCCTTGGACCACTGTTATTTACTATATATATAAATGATTTTTCACAAGCAAGCCAAATGTTTAAATTTATAATGTATGCTGATGATACCACAATTGAAATTTTTAGTGATAAAGCACACAATAGAAATATAGAATCTGTAATAAAAGAAGAACACCTCAAAATAATTGAGTGGCTTAATTTTAATAAGTTGTTACTAAATAAAAGTAAAACTAAATATATGACCTTCAAAATGCGAAACAAATCTATGCAGAGTCTATTTCTCAAAATTGATAATATAAATATTGAGAGAGTGGAAGAATTTAACTTCTTAGGTTTAACTCTAGATACTAACTTAAATTGGAAAAAACACACTTAAAAAATATCAAATAAATGTTCCAAAACTATAGGAATATTAAATAGATTAAAACATGTGTTACCTTTAGAAATAAAAATTATTTTATATAATGCACTGCTACTATCTCATATTAATTATTGTATTATGACCTGGGGTTACCAAGGAAACAGATTAATGAAAATTCAAAAGAAAGCGGTGCGAATTATAACATTAAGTAAATACAATTCACATACAGAACCACTTTTTAAACAACTCAACATACTAAAAGTAGAAGACTTGCTAAATTTACAAGAACTAAAATTTTATTTCAAATACAAACATCAAAATTTACCCATTTACTTATTAAATTGGCAGTTAACCCCAAATACCAGCACACACAAATATGACATTCGAAGAGCAACTGAACTACACACCTTCAGAACTAAACATGAATTTGCAAAAAAGTGTCTTAAATATAACTTACCACATGTTATAAATAATATCCCTGATTTTGTGAAAGATAAGATAGTGACCCATAGTTTGAAAGGATTCTCAAATTATGCTAAAAACCACATGCTACAAAAATACAACGTCACATGCAATATACTAAATTGCTATATATGCCAATTAAATTAATATATTATAAATGAGAAACACAGTTAATAAAAAATGCATCTTTTAAATTTGTATAGTCGCATACAGGCGTACATTCGTACACGCGAACTCAACACATTACAAAGCACATTACATCAACTAAACAACCATCATACACATTATGTAAGAGAAGACAATTACATTTATTTTTTTAATGTTTGACATAATCATTATATTTTGTTATATAAATCCTAGGATTTGATACAATAGTAATATTTTTTGTGGGTGGCTCCTATGATAGCGATCAGTTTTGATCTTAATAGGAGTCTCCCATCCCTCAGCAACTGTTTTTGTTTCATTTTGTTGCAAAATATATACTATATTCTGTTGATTGCATATTTTCAGTTGTATTGTATATTTCACATTTCAATATTACTGTATATGCCGGTATGTGTGTATATGTATGTAATACGAGTATGTGTGTATATGTATGTAATACGAGTATGTGTGTATATGTATGTAATACGAGTATGTGTGTATATGTGTGTAATACGAGTATGTGTGTATATAATTATACATAATTTGTATTTTTTTAATGCTATTGGGAAAATAAAATCATCCTTATCCTTATCCTTAAAACAGGGTATTCTTGAAATAACAATGGGTTGCAATAAAAATACACTCTATCCATACACTGATATACAGAGTAAGGCTCTGTTCATGTGTTTACAATTGAATTGGTTCGGACATCTATACATGTACATTTGACATGCGTTATATACAATAGTTTATCCATGTTTAGGACCCATGCTAATATATATAACAGGGACAACTGTCATACTACGTTTATTTTTCACGTAATTCCATTGATTCTCTTTAAAGCAAATATATATATATATATATATATATATATATATATCATAGTATTAGAATATATACGTTTTCATGACAAAATAGGCATATTTGAATATGCAATAATATTAGTGCATTTAATGATAAAAATATGCTAGTTGTAGTAATGTACTATATACATTTTACTGTGTTTCATTTGTTTTTCAGATAAAGTTTCATATGTATTACGAGCCATATATCATAATGGAAACAGCCAAAGTGGTTAAATACGACAACTCGTTTGTTGGCCGATACTTCGACAAGAGCTCACAAGTGATGGAACTACACGCTCAAGGGTAGGTCGACATTTCTAACTGTTACACATATTTTCTCGTGGGATATACATATTTTATTGTCAAAATACACACACTAATGTAGACCGGTATATGTAATGTTTATTAAAATGTCTTTTATGACACTACACACAGAATACTTTTATCGTAAGACGACTCGTAGGTAGCAGTAGTAAGTCGACAGTTGTTACAGTTGTTACAGTTGTTACTGTTGTTACAGTTGTTACAGTTGTTACAGTTGTTACAGTTGTACTTGTGTTATCCTGAAACATCGCCCACAAGGACATGCCGACATTTGTAACAAACCTATTGTACCGTGGACTTACACAATGAAGTAGTACGTGTGACTGTAGTGTGTGACAATAGTATACATGTCGGTTGTATTTGTGACAATAGTATACATGTCGGTTGTATTTGTGACAATAGTATACATGTCGGTTGTATTTGTGACAATAGTGTACATGTCGGTTGTATTTGTGACAATAGTATACATGTCGGTTGTATTTGTGACAATAGTGTACATGTCGGTTGTATTTGTGACAATAGTATACATGTCGATTGTATTTGTGACAATAGTATACATGTCGGTTGTATTTGTGACAATAGTATACATGTCGATTGTATTTGTGACAATAGTATACATGTCGATTGTATTTGTGACAATAGTATACATGTCGGTTGTATTTGTGACAATAGTATACATGTCGATTGTATTTGTGACAATAGTATACATGTCGATTGTATTTGTGACAATAGTATACATGTCGATTGTATTTGTGACAATAGTATACATGTCGGTTGTATTTGTGACAATAGTATACATGTCGGTTGTATTTGTGACAATAGTATGCATGTCGATTGTATTTGTGACAATAATATACATATGTTGGTTGTATTTGTGGATATAGTATATGTGGCAGTAACATGTGTAACATTAGTATACATGTCGATTGTATTTGTGACAATAGTGTACATGTCGATTGTATTTGTGACAATAGTATACATGTCGGTTGTATTTGTGACAATAGTATGCATGTCGATTGTATTTGTGACAATAATATACATATGTTGGTTGTATTTGTGGATATAGTATATGTGGCAGTAACATGTGTAACATTAGTATACATGTCGATTGTATTTGTGACAATAGTGTACATGTCGATTGTATTTGTGACAATAGTATATATAGCGTGAGTACTTGTGAAAGTAGTATACATGGGAGCAGTATGTATGCCAATAGTATACACGGCGAGAGTGTCTGTGGAGGTAGTATACGTTGCAGTAGTATGTGTGACAATGGTATACGTGGTGGTTGTATTTGTGGAAATAGTATACATGGCGAGAGTATGTGTGGATATAGTATACGTGGCGGTAGTATGTGTGACAATAGTATACATGGTGGTTGTATTTGTGGAGGAAACACGAGCAATCGTATTGATGTTTTGACTAGTACGGTTTTTCCAATGATGTATGTCCCGTACAATGTGTTTAGATGTGTGTATCTCTCTGGCTCGTTCACGCAGCTTCCAATTCATTGGACTTCACGACGTCTACACAGTACACGCATGGCACACAAATAGTCCGTTCTATCGAGCAATATACAAGTGAGTATGCTCTTCCACAGGGCTCTAAAACACGGGTATATAAGCTAACTAACAAGCGACATGTTCTCAAAACGGCGTTACGCCAGGAGATAAATATCCCCGAGCACGTCCACGTCATATTCCAATTCGGAGCTGAATGTTTTCCCGTCAAAATGGTGTATGTCATTGAACCGTAAGGTCGTGGGACAAAAACGCTGATTGCTGCACTTCTGGGCTTAGCTTCAAAAGAGTTAAGTTAGTCCTGCTATTCCTGTAAAGAGTCCTAGATTAATCCCAGAACGTTAGGCGCCAACCTTCCACACACACACACACACACACACACACACACACACACACACACACACACACACACACACACACACACACACACACACACACACACACACACACACACACACTTAGACGTGTCATCCCGATTATTAGTATTATGTCTGTTCGCAAAGAATTACACGAAACTGTATAATCTAGTTGTGGAAAAGATTTCAAATAACGCTACCGTGAACTTGTTCTATTTTATAAGCGCTATAATGTCAAAGCGCTACATTTACGTCACCCCTGTATTCCACCGTTTAGATGTTCGTTTATTGTTTGTCTTTTCTCATTTCAGATGTGCCTTTGCAAACCACGAAAAATTCAAGGCGTACCTAAGGAAACGATATAAAATAAAGGTTTAGCACATGGTAAGTCCAACAACACCACATATGTTTACTATATGTTTATAGTCAGTTTTGTTGCATCTCAATAACACATTGTTGCTGTGTCCACGGTTCTGATTGCCCGTGTTGACGTGTGTGGCTGTCTGTGTTGGTGTGCATCCAACAGATTGTGTAACAACAACTTATGTGACAACAACCACAATAATAACATCGATAACAACATCAACAACTGACACATTAACTATTGACACACCAACAACTGACTCAACGCATGTTACAACAACAACAACAAGCACAATTAATGCAATGTAAACTATTGACGCAACAACAACAACGATCAACATGAAAAGACGATTCTGAGCAGCTACAAGGACTGGCTGGACACAACTCTATATACGAACTTTCCGTTTTACAACAACACCCGACACAACTAATATATCAACAAGAACAAGAACACCGACAATAGCATAACCGTTGCTGTACTCAGAACGTCTTCATTGTAGGCCGCTCATATACATATCGAAGCACACGCTGTGACGTCTCCTCGGCTACTCACCTGATGGGGATGGACACCAAGGCACACACCGACCACAACGCGACGAGGCTACATCAGTTCAATACGTGCCTGCATCTCACTCGGAATCTCGCCGATTTATTCGGTAACCGGCATCCGTGGAATAGAGGATGACGCTCTCTCCTCATATTCGTCGTGATCTCCTGTCATGAAGACGATAGACCTCATTAGTGCGTCGTCGTTGTGGTCTACTACACCTGTCTCTCTTTCTCTCTCTCTCTCTCTCTCTCTCTCTCTCTCTCTCTCTCTCTCTCTCTCTCTCTCTCTCTCTCTCTCTCTCTCTCTCTCTCTCTCTCTCTCTCTCTCTCGTGAAGACGATGTTCATCGACAGACGGTCGGCGTTGTGTGTTCGTAACATGTTTCTTAAAGAGAGAAACACACATTTTTGTCAAATGTCACAGACGTGGTATCTGTGTGTCGTGGCGATTGTTTACGCTGAAGTCGAGTGGCGAACGTGTCACAGTACGACCAATCGTCATCAAAACCCACCCGTCTTTTCGTGCCTGTTGAGTTGATTAGACTGGACTTGTTGGTGACGTAAATGATGCATTGCAATGTGTCAACAGACGCACAATGACAGATACTGCGTCATGTGAATATAACCTATATGTATTTAGAAGTGACGTGTGATAAGTGCAATACTGGTAGTCACGGGGTAATCATAACATTACAATTGTTTAAGCACCTTAACGCATAATCTTCTCCTCGCGAACCGGGGACTGTTTATACATCAGTAGATCTTGCATATCGACCTATCGAAACATAAGTTCCTTGAGTCAACCATTATACAAGCCTTTTATTCCGAGATTGGCTGTTCCTCATAACCATATTATGTTCTGAATATTACAATAAATATGTTAATGGTACACTGCCCGCGAAATTGCTTTTAACAAGCCCAAAACAATGTTCGCCATTTCAATGTTGCGCCAGTGAAATGATCAAGTTGTAAGCAAGCCATTCGTATAATTGTGAACACACTTTATTTTATTGAGAGTATAATGGAGTCAAGCGAGGCATACCGCAAATGATGTTCGATGCGCTCCCACGGTTGCAACACAATCAACACGTGATTCAACGAACTTCCTGCTAATAATCACCACCCGTGGCGTGAAAGGATGACTCTGGGTAGTGGAACCGACAACCCAACTCAAGTTGTTTTGATGTGTGCAATGTTAATACTACACCGCTGGCTTGCGAATATTGCCGGACGGATAATGACTTAGATTTCCTGATATTGCTTTTTTATATTGACGCGTGCTGACTCCCAGAATCAAAACCGACGAAGATAGGAAGCGGGATTTAATACAACTGATTCAACGTACTTTAGTACATTGTGTGGGATTTTGCCGTCTGTCGTCCCTGGAATTATCACCTTCTCCAGAACCCCCTTGTGTATGTCGTCGTTATGCCGGCAAAGTACGACAACTATTTTCTTGGTATTACTGCCTCCAGTGAGCCTGTCAACCGACCTCTGACACATCCATTGTGGGCTCTTCACTTATCTATCTCCTGATCGCATTCCCTGTGTTCATCAGTCAGTTAGTTTAACGAATAGTAATTTATAACATATAATATTCATGTTTTATTGTAAATTCGTCAACCTATTGGAGTACTGGTTATCAATCGTAATCTAGCCAGGGTTATTTTATTTGTTATGTCTCAAACGTAATACATATGTTGTAGTTAAGTAATATATATGTATATATATATATATGTGTACATACACGAGTGTACATCTAATTAAAATAACGTTATATATACACGAGTGTACATCCAATTAAAATAACGTTATATATATATATACACGAGTGTACATCTCATTAAAATATCATTATATATACATATATATATATATATATATATATTCCGTTTCCCTTTGTTTCATGTGATACACATGCGTGACGATTATGTCGTGCATTGTGTATGATTGTCGATTGTACTACATTTAATAAAGTTATTACTATGAATACAAATAAGGTAATCATTATTTTTAGTTATAGTATTTGTTTGTGGAATTCCGAACTGTTGGCCTATGCAGTCATTGTCGGTTCTATTCCTACCTTAAAAACAAATATAATATATTTTTATTATATTTTATAATAATAATATTATTGTCGCTCAACCTTTGTTTATAGCTGTGCGTATGGCGAATTACCGTTGAAAAACAAACCAAAACTTGATTCTCGGATCAGCTTAACTCAAAATTTCTTTAATGTTTCTTTCAATGGCTACCAGTTGAAGAGGTACTATTACATTCCAAATATCCTTTGATATATCCCATGTACAGAAGAAGAAGCAGATGGACATGACGCATCGCAACAGTTACGTCACTATGATAGAACCAAAAAGAATACAACGAAAGAGGCACCACTCCGCTGTTTATAGTGAAGCCGGCATGCAACAGCGCCCTCGGGCGGCTATCTAGGATAACTACACGATGGCACAGAGACACGACACCACCTTTTGGTGCAGCGCACCGAATTGTTCCAATTCTAAAATTAAATGTCCCAATAAGTGTGTTTTCGGTTTCCGAAAGATGCTGAAAGGTACAAACAATTGAACATGGTTTTGCTATAGATCACTGTTGACATTCTTACATTTTATAACTGAAGAAATCAATCGAAGAATTCACTTGCTCAACGCGCCTAGTAGGTACGTGGATATCTGTCGATCAGTGTCCGCCATCTTTGTTCCAAATACGTGCTTCCGGGATCTCACTTGGCGTTGAGGGCATCCCCACAAAGAGCGCTCTGTGACTGGCTGTTGGAACGGAAAATCCCAGTGATTCACTGGATATGACGTAGTTGGAATATTCCTTGACTGCTGCGTTTTTGATTTGTTCAAATCCGACAATTATTTAGCCTTGGACGCTTTTCCGAAAACTAGTCCCCATTTCAACACAAAATAAAACTGTGATAAACTCTATAGGCGGTAATGAAAGGTATATAGACATAAAATATAGGTTTTTATCTCATAACTGACGAAGTTTTAAAACGATCTTATGTTGCGAAGTGGTTTGTCAGCTTGCGGAATCTTGAGATGCAGCAGCGTCGATGCGTCATAGCAAATGAAAATGTTTGCACCATATCTGCTGATTTAAACATGTTTATATTGTAGAAATCATATATTTTATGTTTTGTGCAGCTGTAGTTATGATTTAAGACATTAGAAATATGTGTTTAATTGCCAGATGATTTACCATAAAGCAGCTGATTGTGGATTTATGACCGGTTCTTTTCGTCGCTAAAACACGCATTCAGGTCATGTGATCAACTTCTCTCAATCTGATTGGCTCTGGTTCAATGTTTACAAACAAATCACCATGTGTTCTTAGGGGTGTGATGCAGAGGAAGTGTTTTTACTTTCAGGAAAGGGAATTATTTTGCATTTCAGGTGGAATTTCATTTAAGCCAAACTTGTCAGCTCTGCTTATCTATTGAATTGTTATATATTTCTGAAAAATATTGTTTCGTTTTCATGATGTATAGATGCCTCCAAAGAAGAAGTTCTGTGGAGGGCCACCTGGTAGTGGTACCCATGTTGGTATTGAAAAAGCAGCATATTCTGGATAATTTCTCAACTCTTCCAAAGGTTGATGATCTTTGTAATGGACACATACTATACTTGTATGTTACCCCGGGGGTGTGTAGCAGAGCCAAGACAGAGAGACAATTGCGAGCACATTTTCCATCAATCTATGCTGAACAAGGCTCAAATACCTCAAATAATGCAATTCAGAGAACTGTATCACAAACTATAGACAATAAGTTCAAAAAACTTAGTGATTCAAATAAATTAATCACATTTTCGTCCATATGCAATCAGAAGTTTGACTTGCACATTGACATTTCTCAGGAAATCCAACCAAGTACCAGCCATGCTAGCACTGAATAGCCCACTGTTCATCATTGTCATCAAATACTCTGTTCATTCAAAACAACTAAGCAAGAACAGTTATTTGGCTTTGAAAGGTAAAAACAACTGCATTTTGTATATTACTGATTCATTTTTAGGATAGTTTCTGTAATTTCAGGTGTGGACTGGGAAGAACTTTGGAAACAATACCTCAAAAGCAGCACTGTTATTGGATTTCTTTCAGATTTTAGCTATGAAAGTGGTTAACTTAATCCTGGACGGCTGTAATTAATATTATTAACACTAATTAATTAATACTTATATTGCAGTTTTGATTAGATATTTTGAAAGAACTAATTACCATATATCTTCACTCCAAATTTTATGAAGATATCTTTATTATTAAGGAAGTTACATGCTTTTTTGAGGAAAAAGTCACATTTTCGGTCACACAGCTGTAATGCAAATGTATGTATTTAGTAGGACTAAAACAAAGGCCGATTCCTGAAGAAAAAAAAATCAATAATTCCATTAATATTCAACATAATTAAGTGATTTTGGTATCATTGTTTATGGTTTTTAAACCTCTTTTCATCAGTGTTATTTGTTTAGACATTGGTCAAGCTTGACATTTGTGTCCACATACCTACGCCTAGCCTACGCCTACGGGTACACTAAACTACAGAAGAATTGAATGTCCACCTATATGTAACAATTGGTGGAGGAAGAGAGAGACAAGAAAGTTGTTTTTATAGTCTACGTACAATATTTACGGCATTTGTGATAAACTGTAATCTAGATAATTGTGTACTTCAACTGGAGTTATGGGAATAGCAACAAACAGTGCCGATATTTGAAATGGACGAGAATCCGTTATGACTATGAATTATATGGCCAGCGTTGGTTTGGACATCAAAGTGGTCATGTGTGACCAACGGTCGAATAATCGAAAGACACTTGAGGTACTTCTATGAGTCTTTCTGCCTCCAAAACGAGAAAAAGATCTATGTCATGTGTAACTGCATGTATGCTGCTGCACACGTGAGTCACGTGACTCGTTTGATTCGTTTACCTTTCGTAGCGGGCTCAGATGCGAGCGCGTCCATCCGGGCATTTTTAGACAGCTTTTTCGATATTGAAACAGCGGCTATATTTACTGCCGTATTGTTGTATTTAGCGCCAGATCAAGAGGCTACAGATTTAACGATTCTATTCGATTCTATTCGATTTTATTTTCATTGAATTTATTTTCATTTGAATTTTATTTGTTTTTGAACAACACTGTTCAATTCAACTATTGAATAAATCCGTAGTAAATCCGCACCTCACAAGTTATTATTATATTTGATCTGGGCGTCTACATCATGTACGACCCACCTCATCTGCTAAAAACATGAGGAACAACCTCAAGAAAACAGGCTTCAAAAGAGATGGGAAAAGCAGTAAGTTGAGCTACATTCGTCAGCTTTTCCTGATCGATTCCAGAAATGCTGTGCTTATGGCTCCTAAACTGACACACAAGCACATTGACTTGGCCCCGTTTTCAGCTTTGCGAGTTAAATATGCGACCCAAGTCTTCTTTCACTCTGTGGCTGCTGGTATTTCTACAATGGTTACATTGAAGTCACTCCCTGAGGACGCAGAAGAAATAGCACTGTTCTTGGAACGTACGGACCGTCTGTTCAACTGTTTCAACAGCAAGACATTCAAGCACAAACAACAGATGAAACCTGCTTTGTCAAACACATCTAAGCATTAGGAGTTTCTTCTGTCTACCATAGAGTAGCTTTTGTCACTTGAGTCTGGAAGCACGCGTAAACTGTCATGTCTACCCAGATGATTGATGACCATTCGTAGTCTTCAGTCGCTGTGGGACGATTTACACTTACATTTTCAGGCAAAGTTTCTCCTAACTAGCCGGCTAAGTCAGGATTGCTTAGAGAACCTCTTTGCTGTGATCAATGGTAAGGTTGCCAACCCTTCAGCTGAGCAGTTCCGACTCTACCTTCGTCAGGTAATGGTTGATTCTATTCTACCGTAGAGCAAAGAGAGCAACTGCAGGGAAGACGGGGACACTTTTCTTCTCAACCTCAAGTCTTTCAGTACTGCGTATTAATACATCGCCGCTGATGAAGATGATCCTCTGCCCTTTTTCTCTCAAACAGGATAAATGACCATCATTATTTCAACGTTGAGACGGAAGACCTCTCCATTGAGGAAGAAAACATCTTAACATACATAGCAGGGTGCATGGCCAGGAAACTGGGTGACAAAGTATGTCAACAATGTCAGCAAACCCTGATTGGTTCACCGACAAGTTCATCTACAGAAGTGCTGCTACTTAAAAACAGCTAGAGAATACAAAAGACGCACTTGTAGCTCCAAGTAAGGAACTAGCGTCAACAGTTGAAAACATGGAGCGTGCTTTCAAGAAAACAAGCCACGCTCTACATATAAAAAAGTCCGAAGTAGACTGCGCCGTCATCTCGTCAAAGAAATACCCGAAGACTCAGTTATCTGTCCTGCCGGAATGTGCACGCTGAAAGATTATGTGTTGAACTTATTAATCAACATTTCCCCCCATACTTTGTTGAAGATGAATAACAACAACTTCACAACTTCAAGTGTGAGAAATAGGAAAGTCCTGTAGTTGTCGCATATGTAAACAGGTAAGTAGGCGCAACATACGGCGGGCACCTGCGTCCAATATATTTTATTTTAAAATTATAAATACGAGAGCAAATTTGACGAATAAATAATTGCCTTCAAAATAGCATATGTTTGTGTACATACATACGCACAAGTACAAAATTTGTGCGCTGTTTTAGTGAAGTCGGTATGCTACAGCATTGAAAAGATAGCTTCAATGCGTAGTTCTCCTAGATAGCCGCCGGGTGGCGCCACTAATTGCCATGTGCTTCACTTTTCGTCCGATATTTAGCGTGAGTGGTGCCTCTTTCCTTCTATTCTTTTTGATAGAACTACGAAGTGACGTTCCATTACGATATATAGGATATACAAAAAATCTTGAAACACCGTGGACAATAAATATTGAGAACTCTCCAGATAAGAGAAACAATATCTAAGAAAATCGCATATTTAGCATTCGATGCATACGAACCAACACTGCGCCAAAACGCATCAAACTTGCAACATCGGTGCAAGGACCAACAGCATAAATTACCTTATTCAAAGCTGAGAGAAAATTATTAAACACCAGTACAATACAATGTAGATTCACTGTTTAGAAAGTGAAAGAAAAGTTGACGCTAATGACAGCTAAACTGTTTCGCGCTATAAATGAGACAGTGGAACGGGAAATGGTCCACAAACACCCAGAACGCATGCGCACCCACACAATTGAAATTACGAAACGTAAAAAACGGGAGAAATTCACCAACATGAAACGAAAAATTCAAAGACAGAAAAGGACTACGAACGTAAATGGACAAATCGACACTGATCGGTGGGTATTAAATAAATCATACAGAAAATGAACGAAGGGAAACCACTGTTTTGCAAAAATGTATGAACTTTGCTGCCACACTTAAAAATATACCGGTTAAAGAAATAGTCAAATGCATAGAACTAACGTGCCGCAAACGAACATCAGCTAAAATATGAAGCGTAAGGGGAGAAGCTATGATTTGTTTTGAAAATTGCGAAAGTCCCCCCCCCCCAATAACACCCCCAGGGAAGAACGATAAGAACTAGACTCATAGAAGCGCTGAAGAAAAACCACGACGTCATGCGTAGGCAGATAAATTAAGGCAGAACAACAATCGTGTAGAGTTTGCTGCTAGTAGCTAGGGACGACTAGTGGATGTAAATGAAATCCCGTGCAAAGACCGACTTGCGTTCACATACAGTTTGCTGTTAGAAACGTTTATTTGCCAGCTGCTCAAAAACAATCGCAATGCACCTGCTAGCAAATGCTCGGTAAAACGGTTTATTCACAATTTCAAAGGTTGCTTTTTTTTGTTTCCTTTTACAAATACTCAGCGACATGATGCACTCGGGTAGGGCCTGTTACATCAACGTCACATACGTTTAAAACTAACATATATTTATTCACACTGGCACCAATCCGATTGGATCATCTAGCAGTTTCTAATAACTTGATATTAACTAGCAGTTTCTAAAATACTTGAAACAAACCAAATTCATATTGGGTGGTCTGAGTCGGAGCTTCAGCACGACTCCGCCGACGCGCCGTTCAGATCATGACATCGGAAGACGTAGTAGTAGTAGTAGTAGTAGTAGTAGGTTTTATTTGGAATTGTATAAATCATACATACAAATATAAACAACCCGTAAAACAATTGACAAAATGATATACAATTCCAGGTTGACAGCGGAGCCAATTAAGGCTGTAACCAGTTTGTTTTAATTATTCCAATATAAGATGATAATGATTACGTAAACTAGTCGCCATCATCCCCGTGGGAGACGCTGTTGAAACATTTTCGCTGCCGCGCCGCCATTCTTCAGTAACGGGGCACATTCAAAAGGTCTAGGGAGCATTCCACTCTAGCTCAGGAACAGCGCGGCCAAATTCCAACGGTCCAGGGTGCATGTGCCCGTAGGCCCCCTCGACTTGCCTATGCCCTACAACACAATGAAATCCATAGTGTTAAACCCCAAGAACAAACCCCCAAGAACAAAAAATAGCATGTCCGGACTGTCATCAAACTTATGAAGGCGATCCTAGCCAGACTCAAGGAACAAACGAACACTATGGCCACGTGTGCAACTGTAGCCAGAGCAGAATTCAGATAGGTAACTTCACAACCACGTCATTATTATTGTCACTGAATCCGAAATCAACTTACACGCCGACAACAATAATTGTTTAGAGTTATCCACGTTCTTTCAGAGAACAACTTGTGTTGGGTAGCCGCATCAGTTGGAGGTTGGCCTTCTTCCTGATTGCGGGAATCACACTACTAAACGCCACCTACCCGCTCCTGGTGAAGAAGGGACACTATGTCGGTACGTTATGGGTCGTGTAATTTCTCATGACGACATCTTCCTTTCCGTCGGTGCCTTGCGGAGCGGTGTACACATCATACGGCGGCGGTGGTAGCAGTAATAGTAGCAGTAGCAGTAGCAGTAGCAGCTTTGTTATTGCTATTATTATTATTGGTGGTGGTGGTGGTGGTGGTGGTGGTGGTGGGGTGGAGGTGGTGGTGGTAGTGGTGGTTGTGGTGGTGGTTGTGGTGGTGGTGGTGGTTGTGGTGGTGGTGGTGGTGGTGGTGGTGGTGGTGGTGGGGTGGAGGTCATGGTGGTGGTGGTGGTGGGGGGGTGATTTACTATATCTAGCCCCCACCAAAAATATTGGGGCTGAGCTCCCAAAGCCTTCCTGTTCCGGCTTCTATGTGGACAGATGAAAAGCCATTCACTAATCACTGTATTACAAAACCCAACATTTCAGTCCCAAATTATTTCCATATCAGTAAAGTAAAGGAAACTAATCTCGCAAACACGGTCACCTTGTTATTCAGGTCATTTTTGCGTAGTGCCCAGGGTGACGTTAAATGATTGAGTTGTGTCTTCCTTGAGCAGTTACCCAGCAGGAAGTGTCTGACTGCACAATGTATCGGCGGTCATCGGAGGTAAAAAGAACTATCGAAATAAACGTGCTGGGCTCCCGCACGTTGCTGTCGGAAGCGAGAGACGTTACCATGGTAACCCAACTGGACGCAACTAGGATTCCCCGGTTGATCGACATGGCAAAATTGTGGAAATGTGAGTTAGTGGCTAGACTGCAGCTCAAAGATGCGACGTTTGTTGCTCGATTGTTAACGTAGATTTATACATTGGTTTTAACACTAGAATACATAGGCAAAATGTATGCTACCCGCAAAATTGCGTTTAATAAGCCCGAAATTTGTTAAGCGATTTGACAGATGCGTCCGCGAAATATTCAAATTGTAAACATAGCTAATTCTAAATAGGTTCTATGACACAGAATAAGCATGTTACGTCAATTCATATTTACGTAATCGTGGTAGCATATAACGAAACGATATTGCATAAAAATGTCTCTAACATCAACTTCAAATTTACGTATATATATTTATGAATTATTATGTACATTTATAGTTGAAACATTGTAACGAAAATTATATTTGATTAATACAATAACAAAGATCACACAGTGCTCGCGTCCCATTGATTCCACAGACCGGTAGAATAATTACCGGACACGCCATCTAGTGAATGTGAATGAAATTATGTATGGATGGTGAAGTGTAACATTAATTGTTTCCGCCAGGGCCTATGTCTGTCAGCGTCTACGTCAGAGAAGAAATCTCAGATAAGCACCGTAAGATCTTGGCGAAAGGCTTCGAGAATAGAACAAACATCGCAATCCATTTGATCGTCCACAACGAGGTACGTGCCAACTCAGTAGTTTACTGCGATAATAGGCAGGTTCAGCTAATCATAACTACACGTGGGTCACACGCTATGATTACTGCAGCGTGCAGTTCTCATTACGGTATCACGCACATTGGATTATGACCGAAACTATTTTGTGATATCACAACGGGAGTAGTATAGGTGTAGTAGTATAAGTACACTACTAACGTGATTATCGCGTCCTAAATGACGTAGTTTTAAACTACTACGTAACTTACTGCGTCGATGAAGAAAATAATCCCAAAGGTTTGATTTGATTTGCCAAAATAAGTAATTAGGAAGGTAAAATAAATGCAAACGGTGTCTTTGCTAACACTGTTCCGCTGTAATCACACTGAAAAATCGCTTGCTAGGACGCGTTATCGAATTTGGACAGCTACCTTCTATCATAATATCACAGTCGCATACAATTTGTAAAGGTGCTATTTTATATCATGGGATCAACGTTAGTGCAACATTTAAAATAAGCTTACCCTAACTCATAGGTAGTCGTAATGAAATATCAACTATTAGTTTGTTGCGGTGAGAAACGGTTAATTAAAAACAAACAAAAGGCAACGTTTTGGTGTTACGCGCTGATTCAAACTAACAATTTGCTACTACATGGACACGTTCACACCAGTCGTTAACTCAGAATGCGGTTTCCAAGTGGATCGTTCTAATAAAACGGTTGATATTCTGGATAATGACATTTTGCTCACGATGCAAAGACTTGCCCAATAAGCTCCGTGCTGTGACGTCGGTTATGACGCGTCAGGTTCCTAGTTTTGCTCGACACAGATACGATTGCGCCTACTCATTTATCGCAATTTCGTATTCCCTTAGATTCAGAAGATGAGTGAAACTTTTATATGCATGATCTATTATGATGCCATACCGTGCACCATGCGGACGTCACATTTTCACAGCAAATTCGTCGATTATCTATCTGGTAAACTTCTGTACTGCTTTTGGGAGTATGAATATCACACGACATACAAAAAACAACACAATTGAAAGTGGCACAATTAGCTGAGAATATAATTATCGTTACAAATGCTGACATACGGTTGCCCGAAATATATTATTTTATTGAGATTCGTAAACTAGACAAGTATGTTCAAGCGCTATCCATTCAAAGTAAATATTGTGTCTTCAACGAAGTTATGCTAGTAAACTACTGGTGTAATAATTTTGACTGAAGTTTCAAATTTCTGCTGGTGAGCGAATACTTATATTATTCTAAATTCAGTCACGTAAAATCGCTGAAGCGTCACGTCTTTTGATGATTAAAATGAACAGACACGCACACACACACTCTCACACACTTACATTCACAACACACACACACACACACACACACACACACACACACACACACACACACACACACACACACACACACACACACACACACACACACACACACACAGGCAAACACGTACTCACAGACACACTCACACAAACACACACCTACAGACACACACACACACGCACACACACGCAAACACACACTCACAACACACACACACACACACACACACACACACACACACACACACACACACACACACACACACGCAAACACATAATCACAGACACACACAAACACACACTCACAGGCACACGGGCACACACAAACGCACGCACACACACGTAATCTGGGTTCAAAGCTTGTTACATAGCATTGTTTTGTTTTACGTCACCTGGGCCAAAGCAAGTAGGTTTCTGAAACATTTTACATCGTACCTATCTACTTTGTTTGTTTTCGATTTGTGCGATTTTTTTCTGAAGAATACTTCTCGTGTCGCTTTGTTCATGTCTTAATATTGTGTTTAATATGTCGGTATTGCTTTCCATGTGTGTTGTAGACATATTATCCAATCAATATTCTGAGAAATATTGCCTTGGAAAATGCCAATACTAAGTATGTTTTTCTCAATGACATCGACTTCATGCCAATGCCGAACATTGAAGACAAACTCAGAAAGCACATAGACAACGAAAGAGAAAATCTCGCCAAAAACCAGGTGTGGATTAACGTTGTTACACGACATTTGAAACCAAGTTTTCCGATTTCAGACAAGACACAGTGAACATTGACTATAAATCAAATTACACAAGTTTATGGATAAAACTTGTAGATCGATTTAGACTTTTAGATGACGTGACAGTGATTTTTGTTTTAATGAATTATTAATTTTGTCATTTGCTTTATAATGTATATATTTATTTTTAAATTTAAATCGAGTTCATAACTTAGTATTTTCTTTGTTGTGCGCTGACTGACTTGTTTCACTATGCATCGTGCGTTGTCTATGTAGAAGGATGAAACTTTATGTAAACACAATTCAGAAGTTCTTTATTAGCATGCCAGACAACTCAAGTCACGCGATGTATCTAACTGTCCTGCACGTACTCACGCCGTTACCGTGGCGCCGCCTAGCGACTAACTAAACAATATAACATTGCAACATCCATCTTCCTTTACAAAAGTGTAAAACTCCTACATGTAGAAAACTATTCTATAATCGCATCTAGAACAGTTCACTGGTACCAAATGTTCACTGAGAAATGTTCCTTGAAATAAAGTAATATTTCTAAACAACTGTTTGTGTTTTATCGAAAATTACTGAGAAATACTGTCTGTATTCTAATGCAAAAACAAATTAATACTTCTAACTGCTAGCATTACAGTAATCAACTAAATATCATAGCAAATGACAATGAGATACAAATTGAACATAGCAATGAACATAACAGCAATATTACTATTATTATCGCAATGTTCAATACATGAAAATACACAACAGTCATATTGTATGTGCAATATCGTCACTGGTGGTGTGTAATGACCATAAAAGGGATTATTATGCCCTTTTTATGCACAACTTAGAGAGTTAGACGTAGTCTCTGAGATGTGCCGGCCTCCTCACTTGTCTTCCACTGCGTCTCTCGATAGTTGGTGTTGCAGTGATGATAGCAGGATGGTCGTCACTCGGCTTGTCGACGCACTGGCGTACTGGTATTCCGCCTGTCGCCGTGTCAGTCGCGTTGTCTGTCACGTCGGCGGCTCGTGGTGCTGTCACGTCCGGGACCGCTGGTGGTGCTGTCGTGCGACGCAGGTGTCTCCGGTTTCGCCTGTACACTGTACCGTAGTCTGTGACAACAGCATACGACCTGATGTTAGCTTGCCGCTGTACTGTCGCTTTCTGCCATCGACTTGTGTACTTCGCTGGCTGCATGCACACGACGTCACCGTCTTTTAATGACGGCAAGTGCTTTGCGTTTCGGTTGTAGTAGTTAGCTTGCTTCTTGCGTTTGTCATCAAGCTTTTCAACTGTGTTAGTGACTGTTTTCGGCATCAAAAGTGCTTTCGCAGTGGGCAGAGTGGTTTTCGTTCTCCTTCCAAACAGTCTTTGTGCAGGCGAACTGTCCATGCCTTCCGTAGGTGTATTTCTGTAGTTTAAGAGTGCTAGATATGGATCTGTACCCGCTTCTTTTGCCTTGATCATTAATTTCTTGGAGATCTTTACGGCACTTTCCGCTTTTCCATTAGACTGCGCGTAACCAGGCGAGCTGGTTGTGTGGTCGAAGTGGTATAGTTCTGCAAACTCGAACTCCCGTGAGTTGTATGGTGGACCATTGTCCGACACCACCTCGTCTGGTATACCGTGCCTCGCAAACTGTTGTTTAAGCTTCGGTATGACCGCTGCCGCCGTCTTGTTCTCTAGTCGGTCGATCTCGAAAAAACTGCTGTTGTAATCTACAGTCACTATGTAGTTTCGATCGTTGCATTCGAAGAGATCTGTGCCTACTTTTGCCCATAGGCGATCGGGGACATGATGTGACACGAGAGGTTCTTTCGTCTGGCAACTTTGGTAAGCTGAGCAAATGTCACACTGCGATATGTAGTCTTTGATCTGCATTGACATTCCTGGCCAGTATACGCACTCTCTGGCTCGTCGCATTGTCGCCTCGATGCCCAGGTGTGCTTCGTGTAGTTTCTCGAGTATTTCGCTCCACTGTGAAGATGGGATGACACATCGACTTCCTCTGAACACGATGCCATCTTGTATTGCGAGCTCGTCACGTATGCAATGATACGCTCTGATCGTTGTTGGTAGGCAACTCTTCTCAGGCCAGCCTTGTAGAATGGCTGCTTTCAGTGTTTGTAGTGTGTCGTCTGTCTCAGTGTTGTGTTGTATGTCTCTGAGTCTACCGTCTGAGATGGGCAGGTAGTCAGCCATGTGGATCGTCTCAACTTCCTTTTCCACGGCTTCGCGTAAGTCGTTTCCTTGCATGTATGCTCGACTGAGCGTGTCGGCGATATACATGTGCTGCCCTCTTTTGTAGACGATGGCGATCTCGTACCGCATCCGTTGTAGTCGCTTCGGAGCTGCCTGGAGTGACTTTTTGTTGATCATTTCGAGAGGTTTGTGGTCTGATTCAACTCTTATCGGTCTGCCATATGCATAGTGGTCGAAACGCTCTAGCCCAAAAATAATCGCGAGCATTTCTTTTTCGATCTGGGCATACCTGCTCTCAGCATCTGTCAGCGATCTGGAAGCATAGGCAATTGGTTGCTTGTTCTGTAGTATGCACGCTCCAAGGCCACTCTCGGACGCATCACATTGCATAGTGAGTGGAACGGTCGGGTCGAAGTATCGGAGTACTGGTGTCTCCGACAACATCTGCTTGATCTTCACGACCACCGCGCCGTGCACCGATTCGTCCCAGAGGAAGTCAGTGTCGGCTTTGATGAGATCTCGGAGTGGTTGCGTGACATTGGAGATGCCTTTTGCGAACTTCTGTAGGTAGTTGACCATGCCCATGAGGCGCTGCACCGCCTTCTTGTCGTGTGGTTGAGGCATTTTGAGTATGGCCTCCACCTTCGCTGGATCTACTTTCAGTCCCTCTGCTGTTATGAGATGACCCATGTACGACACCTCACTCCGTTTCCAGTGCAGTTTCTCTTTGTTCAGTTTGATGTTCTTTTCGCGACATCGATTCAGTAGCTGCGCCATCTTCATGTCGTGGTCCTCTTCAGCTTCAGCGGCCGTTTCACCACAACCGGCAACGAGAATGTCGTCAGCTATGATGAACACACCAGGGATCTTCTCTAATGCCTGATGTAACCGTTGCTGAAAGTACTCTGGCGCTGGCGAGATTCCAAAAGGCATCCTGCAGTACCGGTACCTTCCGTAGGGTGTCTGGAATGTAGTCAAGTAACTGGACTGTTCATCCAGTTCCACGTGCCAGAAGCCATTCTTGACATCGCAGACAGTGAACACCTTCGCAGACGCCAGTTCCGGTATGACGTCCTCGATCACTGGTAGCATGTAGTGACTGCGCTTTAGAGCTTTGTTGAGCGGTTTCGGATCAATGCAGTCTTATTTTTCCGCTTTTCTTTTTCACGATGACCATGCTCGACACCCAGTCAGTTGGTGTGTCAACTTCAGCTATCACACCCATTTCTTGTAGGCGCGTTAGCTCGTCCTTCAGCGGATGCTTTAATGCGACCGGTACGCGTCGAGGAGGGAGTATGACTGGACTGACTGATTCGTCTATTTCCAGATGTAGTGTGCCCTCCATTTTTCCTTCACCCGTGAACACGTCCCCGTACGACGCGAACATCGACGACTTTGTCAATGTGTTGTTGTCGTCAATTTTCAGGATGTTTTGGTGCTGGATTTTTAGTAAGTTCATCTCCTGTGCTGATTGTGAACCGATGATCGGCGTGACCTCGGCATCTATCACAACAAAGGTCATGTTGTAGCTTGCACCATTCTTTAGGTTTGTTACGCATAGCTCAGAGCTGCCCAACGACGTCATGGTGCTTTTGTTGTAGAGCGAGATACTGTTGGCAGACTCCTTGATGGTTGTAGTAGCAGGTAGGTCACCTTTCGAGATAACATTGCAGGTGGCGCCACTATCGATCTGGAAGCGCAAGCTCCTGTCCGCCAATGTCATCTGTGCGAATATTTTCGACTTGGTTGAAGTGTTGTTTACCACCTTGATTTCATTTTCAGAGTCAGTGTCTTTGTCTAGTAGGTGAACTTTGTGCTGCTGTGTGGCCCTCGATTTCTTTCGACACTTTCTGGCGAAGTGATTCATCGATTTGCACAGCTTGCACTCCTTACCCCAGGCTGGGCATTTCTCTCTCAATCTTTCATGTTTGTAGCCGCAGAATTTGCATTCATACGCCAGTTGTTCTTTTTCAGTTGAGCGTTGTGGCGTAGCGTGTGCTTTCTTTTTAAACGAGCGCTTTTTCTCTGCAGAGTGGTTGAATGCGTGCACTTCATCACTCGACATCGCTTTCAGCTTGGCGTCTGTCGACTCGATGGCTCTGCAGATGTCCAAACACTTAGTTAGAGTCAGTGATGATTCTTGCAGCAGTCGTTTCTTCATGGCATTGCTGCTGATGCCACACACAATTCTGTCGCGAATGAGTTCATCTCTCAGTATATCGTAGTTACATGACTTGATTAACGACCGAAGTGCGGTCGCGAAAACATCAACCGTTTCATGACTTTCTTGATTGCGATTATTGAAAACGTATCTTTCATAAATCGCGTTAGTCTCGCCGATGAAGTGCCTTTCCATAAGGGTCAAAATAGTGTTCATGTCGGAAAGTTCCTGATCATTCTGGAATGCGAGACCATTGAAAACGTCCAATGCATCCTGTCCCACGCAGGTGATGAATGTAGCAACCCTGTATTCGTTTGACTTCTGCTTCAGATACGACACTATTTCGTAACTGTCCCATATCTGTTTCCATTGCCTCCAGTTTGTGGCGAGATTGCCCTTGGTGTTGAGTTTTGGTGGCAATGGTATGTTGCTATGGATGACTTGAGGCCCTTCACTGTTTGCTGCAGTTGGTTCAGTAGTCATGTTGTAGACGTGCAGTGTTGACAATATCAGATCATATGGACGTACAGTACCAGGTCCAGTGTAGACAACACATGAACGATTATTCCGTATTATCGCTCAGTGTGGATTTGAAAATTGTCAAAGTTCTTCTTCTTCTTCTTCTTCCGGTAATCCACTACCGTCATTATTGACGACTTCGTGGATGGTGTGGTGTTTGTTGCGTGCGCCAGGTGTGCATATGTGCAGTGCTGGTTGTAACTGTTTATAAAATCATGTGCGAGTGCAAGTTAAAACAACAGAGGTCACTCTTAGTTAGACTTTGTTTGTGCCAGTGTTGGCAAGGCACTGCTTGAAAGCATCTAGGGAGGGAGATTGAACTGATTGGGCGGTTAGGTTATTCCAGGGTACTATTGTGGCTATAAAAAAGGAATGTTGGAAAGCCTGTGTTCGGGAACGTTGAACCATTAATTGGAACGGATGTCCTCTGCGCCCCTCAGCTAAGAGTTCTGTGGCGCAGTGGGTACGGGCTGGCTTTGTGTAAAGGCTGGCATGGATGTCGACTAGGCCGTTTTGAATTGTGTACATCATGTTAAGCCTCGCAAGACATCTGCGCTGTTCTAGGAACTGCCATTGCAATTGGTGGAGCATGGAGGTTGGGCTGCTGTGGCGCCGCCAGTCACCATAGACGTATCTGGCAGCACGCCTCTGTACCATCTCTAGTTTGTCGATGTTTCGCTTGGTGGCAGGGTCCCAGACGGCAGAAGCGTACTCTATTGTTGGTCTGACGTATGTCTGATAACAGTATGATTTAACTGGTCTAGGGCAGTTGCTGGTGTTTCGGTTAAGGAAGGCAAGGGTGCTATTGGCTTTCTTAGTGATGGCGTCCACATGGTGGTTCCAGGACAGTTTGCTATTGATGTTAACGCCTAGGTACTTTGCAGTGTTTTGTAGGTGTTCTCCTGTAGACGCTGCCACTTGCCTAGCTTTCTGCTGTTTTGATTTGGGGATGTGGTCTATGGCTAAGGCTAATTTGTGGTCATGAATGAAGTATTCTGAGAGGATAGGTTTAGTTTTGTTGGTGATTCTTAAGATTTCACATTTGTCTGGGTGGAAGCTCATGAGCCATGTCTTCTCCCATTCCTGGAGCCTATTGAGGTCCTCCTGCAGGCGCACTGAGTCTTCCACGCTGCTGATTCTGCGATACAGTAGACTGTCATCTGCATACAGTTTGATGTTTGATGTCACGCAGTTTGGTATGTCGTTGATATAAACTAGGAACAGCAGCGGTCCTAACACAGTGCCCTGCGGGACGCCTGATAGCACGGGGGTCTCTTTGGAAGAGCTTCCATTCACTAGTACTCTCTGTGTCCGGTTGTGTAAGAATGATTCGATCCATTCTAGGATGTTGCCCCGGACCTCGTAGTATTTTAGTTTTAGTATGAGTCTGCGATGAGGCACTTTGTCGAACGCCTTGCTGAAATCAAGGAGTATACAATCCATTTGCCCCCCCTCATCGAGTGTGTGAGCTAAATCATGTAGGGTTCCTAGAAGCTGTGTCTCTGTGGATCGCTTCTTCCTGAAGCCATGCTGGGCATCTGTGAGGATGTTGTGGTTATCAAAATGTGTCATGATGTGGGAGCGGACTATGTGTTCAAGGAGTTTGCATAAGACAGAGGTTAGGGAGATGGGGCGGTAATTTTCAGCTTTCCCTCTGTCGCCCTTTTTGAATGCTGGTACTACGTTTGCTTTTAGCCACTCAGATGGGGTGTGTTGTTGAATGGAGGCCTGGAATAGGAGGGTTATTGCGGGGGATAGCTCATCGGCAGTTTCTTTCAACACTCTGGTGGGGATCTCATCAGGTCCTGTAGCTTTATGTGGGTTTAATCCAGCCATGAGCTTGTTCACTCCTTTAACGGTTATGTTTATGTCTGGTAGTGTGGGGTATGGGCTGGGGCCTAGGCTGGGTAGGGGGCCTTCTGGTTCTTTTGTGAATACCGATGAGAACTGCTCATTTAGTATATCGGCTTGTGTTTTATTGTCACTATGTGTCTGACCATCTCTCTTAAGGGGGGATACTCCAACGTTGTCACTGCGCTTTGATTTGACATAAGTCCAGAGCTTTTTCTTAGCACTGGAACCTCCATCTGTGATTAGGCCATTGACATAGCGGTCGTGTGCTTGTCTACAAGTGCGCTGTAGCTCGTTTTTCAAGCTGCGGTATCTTTCCCATTTCTGGGTTTGTTTGGCTTGAGTGTATGCTCGCTGCTTACGTTTTGCTAGCCGCTTGATTTGTGCGTTTACCCATGGTTGGTTGCGTCTAGTTGAGGTCATCTTAGTTGGAACGTGCCTGTTTGTAAGGGATTTCAGGCCTGTTTTGAGAGACTCCCATATCTCTTCCACTGGTGATTCTGCTGAGAATTTGTCAAGGATTGATGATGACAGTCTGGCGGCTTCTGCCTTTATTTCTGTGATGTTTACTTTGGACCAGAGGAAGACTTTTCTCCTGGTTGGTTTGGTGCGTGTGACATTAGCTGTAGCTTCAAGAAGGATTGCTGCATGGTCACTCACGCCGACTATGTCCTCAATTCGGCTTACAAGGGATGGTCTGTTTGTGAAAATTAGATCTAAGCAGTTTTTTTCTCGAGTGTTTACGTGGACTATTTGATCCAAACCTAGGTCGGCTTTCATATTCAGAAAGAGCTCATTGATGGGTTTGGGATACCGAACTTTGTAAGGGGCTGGTTTGGTGGAGTCAGTTAGCCAGTCAATGTCGGGCAAGTTAAAATCGCCGCATACCCAGAATGTAGCTCTGGGGTTTGATTGCATGAGGGAGGCAATGGTCTCTCTTACGTATGTGGCCATAGCGACGTCTCTGTTAGGGGGCCGATAGACGCCGACAACAATTACAGGTGGTTGGTTGTGTGGCAATTTGATTTTGCATGCTGATATCTCGCTTCCAGTGTGGTTTTCGTTTGTTATAGGGATGTCTTCTGCTACAATATCATCTTTAATTGCGATGAGGGTTCCACCGTACCCATCGCTAATGTTCTCATCTCTGTCTGTTCTAGATATTGTATGGTAGCCAGGTGGTAGGAATTCGGGATCTGTTGTTGTGCTTGTGAGCTGGGTTTCTGTTGCTACAATAATGTCTGGGGAGATAGATTCTGTGGTGAGTGCTAGGGTGTGCCTTTTTTTTTAATGGATTGGGTGTTGGCTACTAGGATTCTTAGTATGTTTTTGGTAGTGAGTGGTGGTTTGGGTGAGTTTGGTGTAGCTTTGGGTGATGAGGTGTGGAGAGGGCTGCCAGGGTGGTCGTGGAGTTGGTCGGGTTCAGACAGGGCACTGTATCTATTAAATAGTGACACATCTGGGTGGTAAAAAAGAGTTGAATCCGTGAAGTTCAGTTTACACGAGATTGTGTATTGCAGAATGCTCAAATTTACAGCATTATTGATCTATGGAACGTAGACTCGTTACCGTTCTGACACCATGTTTCACTTTGCATCGTGCGTTGTCTATGTAAAAGGATGAAACTTTATGTAAACACAATTCAGAAATTCTTTATTAGCATGCCAGACAACTCAAGTCACGCGATGTATCCAACTGTCGTGCACGTACTCACGCCGTTACCGTGGCGCCGCCTAGCGACTAACTAAACAATATAACATATTGCAACATGACTAACAACATAGGTTAGAGATCAGGCAGCAACCCTAGTGTGTATCATCATCATCATCATCATCATAAGTATAACTATTTATCAACCATGTTGGATATAGGCCTATTATGTGTAAATTTCAAACATGAACAATTCATAACAGTTGTGTTTAACGTAAAGACTAGACGTGCACATATCGTGGAATTCGTGTTGTATATTATAATATGCGTGCGATAGGTTTCAATTTAGATAATTATGTACAATCTATAACATAGGGTGTGTATATTTCATATTTTCATGTATTTTACATTTTGTTATTTTGCCTACTACACTTTAAGCCAATGATAAGAAGGCTGATATATTATGGAATACTTGGTAACGTGCCATTAATTACGAATTGCGAACTAGTAGCGCCGTGGTAGATCATGAGTGAAATATATATTTATATAGATAAGGAGTGAACGAGTAGACATTCAAAATTAATGTCAAACCATCTATACTGCTTCCCGAGAAATCGATATGGAATTAAATGCACAGGTCAGCTAGGGGTAAAGTGTGAAGCATTTGAGCATACCTAAGGACTGGAGTCCATGTTTCATTAAAACTTACCTTTTGATCTTCTTTAATGTGCATTTATACAGCGAAATAAATAATGTTTGTTGGTGTCACGAGAGTGTTTTCAACCAGAAAATAATCACCATTTGACACCACTTTCGTTGTAATAATGAACAGCGCGTTATTCCCTAAATATACAGCAATATTACATTCTCGTATACTTGCTGAGAGCCTGTTTAAAGGAACTCAACTTTAAGCAAGCAACCAAGATTATGTTATACTATGTTATTAATATATATATATATATTATACAAAAGGCTGCACAAAATATGCTCTTGAAGAATACAACTTATGGAATTAAACTGTTATGGAAATTGGAGTGGATTTCACTTTTGCATTTCATGTATATAATTTAGTTACTAAAATTATATTACATGTATGTTTAGTATTATGCACATGCTATATTGATGTTGGGGGGAAGTGTTAATAAACAATGCGATTCAACTTTCTCCATTTCCATTTGAACTTCTTAAATTTATCATATGTTCATATGTTGTGTACAACTACTTTGTTGTTTGTTCAATTTGAAATAAATTTAATTGAAATTGAACTATTGTCGAGCACGACGCGATCTTGCGACTTCAGTGGAGCCTTGAGAAGGAAGTTTTGCTGAGATATGAGTGAGTTTTCTTTCATTTACAGCTGTTTGTTGTCGCCGCTTTCGAACTTCTCCGCAGTGGACTGAAGATGCCGGAGACAAAGGAGGAATTGATACGTATGTGGTTGATAAATCGCACAGTGCGCCCAGTACAGTAAGTACAGAACAGGCCTGTGCACCAAGTACAGTGGCATATAACCGTAATTTCGGTCCAGTAAAGTTACATTCCAGTAACTATGCAAGACTTCACGTCTTTCACGACAATTACATAACTTGACCGTGTATTAAATGTTTTCGGTGTAGTCCAAACTCATCCAGTACATTAGTACAGATAGTTCCATTCGTCCAGTACAGTAGTTTTATTGTGATTGACGGTTTATTGCCATGTAGCATTTTAAAATGTACAAGGAATTTGTGGCGTTGTGGCATAACAAATCAACTACTCTTTACAGCATCCAATACTCCCTTTCACGTTAGTCTTCCATAACCCCCAACACACATGCGTACGCGTAAAATATACATATCAGAAACATTATAAAACGTGTGCAACTGAAAAAAGCCTACTGCTAACAAATTTTAAAGAATATCACATATCTCCAGACATAAAAGTACTAACTTGGGATATAAATATTAGTGTAATAATTGTAAAATTCAGTGAATGCAGCATCACAACCGTCTAACCTAAAACACCTAAAAAACAGTATAGGCCTAATATAGTTGTAGTTAAATTAATAAAATAAGAATGACGACACAAGAACGGAACTGACAGAAGACATTGTTATAAACGAGGAATACCTCTCCGTTCAAATGTCTTACAGTCTGCGGGTAAAAACTGTTTGTAAACCTCGTTGTTCTAGTCTTAAAACTCCCGTAGAGCTTCGCAGAGGAAAGAAGCTCAAAGAGATGGTTGGCTGGGTGGGCTGTATCCCGCACAATGCTTAAGGATTTACGCGCGCAGCGAGCATGGTAGATTAACTCTAATGATGGCAACTCGCGCTCAATGATTTTTGATGCGCCTTTCAAAATGGATTCTAGCCGCTGTTTCTCTTCATGACCGGCGCTGCCAAATCACACTGTAATGGAAAAAGTGAAGATGCTATCATTTATAGCTTGGTAGAGACCTATCATGATCTCCTGTGCGATACCCGATCTCCTGAGCTGCCACAGAAAGTACAGGCGTTGCTGTGCCTTTTGTGTGATGCATTGTGTGTTTTTGCCCCAGCTAAGATCGTTTGGTATTGTTGTTCTCATGAATCTAAAAAAAATCCATTTGTTCGACAACCACGCCATTTAACGAGAGAGGATGGATGGGCGTCTTCCTCCTACGAAAATCAACAATAATGTCTTTTGTCATCGACACGTTCAGTTCAATGTTATTATTAGCGCATCAGCCAACCATTCTCTGAACGTCTTCCATGTATGCCGTCTCATCCGCATTCACAATACAACCCACAGTGGTGTCATCAGAACATTTAATGACAAGGACAGATTGCTCCATGGAGACACAGTCATTTGTGAAGATAGTGAACAGAAATGGGGATAACACACAACCTGTTATGCAAACAGGTGCGCTCAGACACTTTCATTGCGACCGACATCAGTGCCATAGTGCGGTAGTCGTCCAGCCGGGAGATATTTGACTTCTTGATAATAATTTATTTATATATTTATACGCAAATTATACATAATTACTGGTATGATAGTGGAAGATTTGAAACAGACTGGAACTCTGCACTGCTGGAGAGACGAGTTGTAGGTGCTTGTGAAAATATCAAAAAGTTGGTCGGCGCAGTTATTCAAGGTAGATGTGGAGATGTCTGAACCCGAAGCCTTCCGCGTATTTTGTCTCCTGAACAGTCTCCTCACTTCAGCTCGACAAAGGGTGGAGACAGAGAGGTGTCTGTTGGAAGTGGGTTCTGCTCTGGCGAAGTGTCTGCTCTGGTCTTGTGTTGTTGGAAACGAAATGGTCCTCAAGTTAGCGCTTATACACACACTTAGCTTTTTTGACCGCCTTCTGCAACTCGCTCTTCGCTCTCCTGAATTCTTTCCTGCTGCCACCGATGAACGCCGCTTTCTTCTCTGCCAGTTTCTATTTGATGTCCCTGGTGAACCAAGGTTTATCGTTACCATACAGGATGACAGTCTTTGTCTCCGTGCACACCTCCTCACACCAGCTGACGTAGGATGTCACGGTGTCAATGTATTCGCCTAGGTTAGGACATGCCTCTTTAAACATGTTCCAATCCGTGCAGTCCAGACATCCCCAAAGAGCTTCCGTCGATTCGTCCGTCCGCGTCTTGAAAGTCTTCTTTGTTGGCTTCAGAGCTTTCTGTTTCAGTTGGTACGTAGGAACGAGGACGACCGTTGCGTGGTCAGAATCTCCGAGGGGATCCCTGGTGGTAGCACTATATGCATCCTTGATGTATTGAGTATATTAAATGTTATGAGTACAGACCGTAACAACTCATCTTGTGCATTAAGTTTACCCACCTGGTAAATAATAGAACACATTCTTATTTGTTTTCGTCTTCTTCACAAAGCGCACAGAAATCTCGTCGATGTTACTTTTGCAGTAATTCTGTCCTTCAAACAATCACCCGCCTCCTGGTGGCCAGCGTCATTTCTTCGAACAGCCACGTAGATCTAACTATTGGAAATTCGTTTCAGTTTTAAAACGGTAAATGGCGCTTTTGTGCCAAACCGCGGCCATGGTGCAACAAACTACAACATGTGGAGGTCAAGTAACAGACCCTATAAGGTATTTATATTTATAAATAGTATAAATATATAATTTTTAAAGTCTAAAACAAAATCAAGTTTGTCATGTTAATAAGACAGCCTAAATGTTTTAAGTACACATTTTGATAACAAATAATCAAAGAGTAAGCCTACCCATGGCAACATATAATAGTGATAACTATAATTTATTTGTCGCATACGTTTAATGATTTCCGAAGTCTTCAATTACAATCGTACATTAAAATACATAATGTTTTCATGAAGATATAAGTACATTTAAAAATTGAAAACAATTAGTGCATAATAATGACAAAAATATGGTAATTATATTAATCCGATATACACTTTACTGTGTTTCATTACAGATACAGTTTCAGACGTCTTACGAGCCATATATCATAATGGAAACAGCCAAAGTGGTTAAATACGACAACTCGTTTGTTGGCCGATACTTCGACAAGAGCTCACAAGTGATGGAACTCTACGCTCAAGGGTAGGACGACATTTCTAACTGTTATACATATTATATCATGAAACTAAACGCACAGCTAGGCTGACATTTATATTATGTATGTACACATATTTTGTCGTGGAATTATACGCAACATGTTTATTATATCGTGAACCTATCAGCAATGGGCTAAAATTGTACATGTATTATAAGCTTATCATAGAACAACACACGACAAGAAAAGCTAGGCCAAACATGTGGGATATCTGCTTAACGATGGGAACAAAACGTTATATTATACCAATCAATGTGTTAGAACTGTGGAGGCAGTATACAAATGTGGATATAGTATATATATATAAATATTATACATATATATATGTATATATATATATTATATATATATTTGTGTGTGTGTATATATATATATAATATATATTATATATATATTTGTGTGTGTGTATATATATATATATATATATATATAATATTATATATGTTACAGTGATGTATTAGGAGGCAGTGGTACATTAATTTTGAATTTAGTCTATATATAAAAGTAGTGTGTGTGTCCAATGTTCCATCATCATCGGCAAACCCTCGTAGCGAGAATGATCTTTCCATGGATTGTCAGTGTCATTTTGGTGTGTGTTCGCAGATGGCTTATCAGTTCAAGCTTTGCTCGGCACAGCTTCCCACCGCACAACCAAGTATAGCTAGAATGTGGTGATGGTGGATTATGTAGATTTTCCATGGCTCTAATCTTCCATTTAGAACGCGATACAGCCTCAGATTATCAGGTGTTTGTATCAATGTCACATCTTTTCAAGGAGGATACAAGGACGTCTTTGTAGTGTTTACGTTGTCCTCCTTTAGACCGTTTACTAGTGGCAAATGCTGTTCAATTTTGGGAAATGTAAATGCCTCCACACAGGACATAAAACGAAGATGTACAATATGCAACGTGGAGATACTGTACTAAGTACTAGTGTAAAAAAATGACTGCGTTACAAATTAGTGCTAATATGAAGGTTTCAGAGCAGTGCGGAATTGCAGCTTCAAAGGGAAATCAAATCGTTGGATTGATTAGACGAAATATAGCGTATAAGGAAAAAGAACTAATAATACCGCTGTACAAAAGAATAGTTAGCCCTTATTTAGAATATTGTATGCAGGCGTGGAGGCCATATCGCAAGAAGGACATAAATATTCTAGAAAAAGGACAGGTTGAGCGACTAAAATTATAAAAAAAACTGAGGGATCTTAGTTATGAAATACACCTAATAGAATGTGGTTTAACAACCAACACTAGGAGCTTGAAAGAAGATCAGATAGAAGTGTTTAAAATATTGAATGGTTATGAAAATATTGATAGAACTATTTTTTTTAGTTAAGAAAGGTAGAAGGACTAGAGGACATGGAGTTTAATTTGCAAACGAGCAATGTAGATTATATATAAGAAAGTTCTCATTTTCACAAAGGACTGTAAATGAATGGAACATATTATCTGCTGATTGTGCTGGTGCTAGTAGCGTGAATGTTTTAAAATAAAATCGACACATACCTCAGAAAGGCGGGATACACGTAGATAAAAGTGTTGGTCTCTCGATACGTCAAAGGGCTTCCTTGTCCACCTGCCATCTAGAGTTAATTCTCTGGATGGCAATCTTGTTAAATCTCTTGTTAAACCATGACTCAACTCTGAGTAGAAAATTTGCTTCGGCAGTTTCAGGTCAGACATGCGCAGTACATATCCAGTCCATCTCAGTTGTTGCTGCATGATGGTTGCTACAATGTTTGATATGTGAGCCTCATTGAGGACACTGCTGTTTGTTCTTCTGTACGGCCAAATGATTTGCAATATCTTTCGTCAGCAGTGTTGGTGATATTGCTCTAAGGCCTTTGTATGTCATGTGTATGGTGTCCATGTTTCAGCTCCGTAGAGAAGTGCAGGAAGTACAACATCATTGAAGACCCTTGGTTTGGTGCCTGGTCTGATATCCCGATTATCAATTAAATGTTCCGTTTCCGTGCAATGTGTTTAGTTGTATGTCTGTCTCTCGTCCTTTCACGCAGATTCCAGTTCGTTGGACTTAACGAAATCTACACAGTCCACGCGTGGCACGCATATATTCCTTTCTATAAGGCAATATACACGTGAGTACCATGCTTACACGGGGCTCTAAAACGTAGGTAGTCTATACTAACTGACGAGCAACAACTACCCCAAATGGCTTTATGTCAGGGGTTATAATGCCCCTCAAAATGGTGCATACCATTGAGGAATCGTTAAGTGGTGTGACAAAATGGTCACCATCTAATGATTATTAATTCAAAACTGTGCAATGTAGTAAATATATATACACGCCCGCACGCGCAAGCACACGCGCGCACACACACGCACAAACAAATAATAGGTATTTCTTCCGAAGTTTCGTAGATTAGTTCCTGAACTGTTCGCGCCTTGGATGCATACCTTCGAAGAGGAATCCGTTAACATAACCCCACATAGACGCACACATACATAAATAAATACAACATACATACATACACACACACACTCTCTCTCTCTCTCTCTCTCTCTCTCTCTCTCTCTCACACACACACACACACACACACACACACACACACACACATTCACACGTGCACACACATACATACATAATATATATATATTCATATATACATACACAAATACATTGTACATATATCCATGCATATACGCATGCGTGTACGTACGCACACAGGATCACGCACACGCACCCACCCATGAATCCACCTATCCATGCATACATACAAACACTAGCGCGAATTTGGTTATATATGTATTCCCTTCGGTGTGACATATCGCGAGGAACTTGTAATGTAATCCGATGGTCAATCAAGGAAATTGTGCTATCATGCAAACGTTATCAATTGTCAAAGGTGTACATTTCGCCACCCCTGTAAACACCTGTTAGATGCTCATTTATTGTTTGTCATCTTGTTTCAGATGCGCCGCTGCTAACCACGAAAAATTCAAGGCATACCTAAGGAAACGATATAAAGGAAAGCTTTAGTACATGGTACGTAATCCAAACCAATTATATATATATGTATGTTTATATATATATGTATGTATGTTTATATATTTATATATATTAGAATATACTTTTTATTTTTATAACAGCACCTGACACAATAATTAATGCATAAACAAACTAAAAAGCAACATCTAATACAACAGGAGAATCGTTATTTCTGTAGTGGTGTACAAATGTAGTGGAACGCAGTAGCACAGTTGACAGAGCAACGGACTCCCAGTCGGGAGAACCCGGGTTCGAATCATGTGCTATCGTGTCGAACCTTAGGCAAGTTCGTTCACTCTACGTAGTTCCAGTTCACTCAACTGTATGAATGCGTATCTAGACATCGACCATGATGGATGGTCGAATAGTCTTCGCGCATTAATTGCAGCGTGGCTGATTGTTTCCCAGAGAAGTTGAGATAGTGTTCGATTGAACAGGTCTGTGAGGGAGTAAAGTGTAAAGCGCTTTGAGTTGTTCTAACGACTGGATACTGCGCTGTATAAGACCTTTACCTTTTGGGCGTCTTCGTTGCAGCCAGTATTACGTTCTGAGCACAAACTACGGCCTCTTCCACGCCACTCGCTGGCGAGTTTGGACAGCGAAGGAGACACCGACACCGACCCCACGAGGCTAAAGCAGAACAACACGTCCGAGCATCTCGCCGCGCTCCATTCGGCAAACGCCTTCCCCTGGAAGAGAGGACGTATGGTCCCCTCCCGTAGTGATCACAGACGGCATGAGGACGATATACATCGATAGAAATTCAACGTTGTTGCCTACTATACATCGCCCTCGTGAAGATGATGTGTGTCGACAGACGGTCGGCCCAATGCTCGCAATCTGCACGTTTTCTTAAGAAGAAAAACACACTTGTCTGTCTAATGATTATTTTAATAATATTATATGGTTCTGGACGTTAATGACATAATTAAAACGATATTCATGATTTTATTTGTAATGTTCATATTTTGATGTGTCACATGCAGCTCTGAATTTTCAACGATATTCATTGTGATGGGAAGATGTAGGGCTTTCAAATGATATTTCATGTGGGTATTCGGACGGGGACGGATTTAATTTTCTAAAATAAAGCACGTTTTGGATGATTTGCTGCTCGCCTTCTTAGCCTGTAGGCAATGTTATACCACGTCGTCTGCTTATTGTGTCGAATCGGTTTTCTTGAGGGATTCTATGAACACACAGTTAACACCCAAATATTTTAAAACAGTTACAAACAACCATTCAGTACCTTTGACGTGTTCATTCATAAGCTTTATATTTATATTATTGCATGTGATGTGCATACGTGAATAATGATATCATCGAATATTTTAGGGTAAATACAAAATGTATAAATCACAGGTACTGTGTTTTGCAATAACGATTAAGTGAGAACAGTTTACTTAGTAAAGCATGATAATAAATGTCCTTTATAGCAATAACAAAAACAAAATAGAGAACAACAGTTAACCTAATTGCCAAAGTCCCGCCCAAGTCGCGCACACACGCACACACGCACAAAACATACATACATACACACATACATACATACTCACACATACACAAACACATAATTACACACACACACACAAAAACACACACACATACACACAAATATATACTTACACAATCACACACACACACACACACACACACACACAATCACACACACACACACACACACGTATATATACGCATACACACGTACATATATACGAATCTGGAGAAGACAAAAGTGCTATCGGTTGGGCAACAAAGCAAAGAACTGGAAATATACCTGGAGGGATAGAAACTAAAACAAAGAGAGTTATGTATACCTGGGCGGAGCGGTATGTGAGGAACGATAGCTCCTCAGAGACAGAAATTCGCATGAGAATACAGGCAAGGGCGTATGCATGGAAGAAGGTGTCATGGGAGACAGGCACCTATCGCGAAAACTCAAACGAAAGGTACCATGCGCATGTGTGACACCAGCCTACCTGAATGGCCTAGATACTATAACAATGACAGAGAAACAACAGGAGAAGGTACAAGTGTGCGAAAACATCTGGGTCAGGAGAATTACGAGGGTAAAGGGAATAGAAAAGCGAACATTGGAAGAGTTGAGGGAGGATGTTGGTGTGAAAGGAAGTTTCAAGAAGAAGTTGGTGAGAAGCCGGTTGAGCTGGGCAGGATATGTGGAGCGAATGGGAGAAGAACGGATGGCAAAGAAAGAAGACGCCCGGAGAGTGGAGGGAAAAAGAAGACGGAGGCGACCGAGACTGAGGAGGGAGGATTGCGTGAAGAGTGACTTGGAGGGATTGAAAGGGAATGGAAAAAGAGGAAACGACCGAGGAGAAAGGAGAAGGGTGGTAGAGAAAGTAGTGCAATCGCAATGAGGAGGAAGAGAAAGAAAATGTAGACGTATCCCTGAAGACAGGGAACGATGAGGAGAGCAACAACATTGTGGGCATTGTTTCTGGCCCTACCCGACATTGTGTCAGTATCGCAACACTAATAAAATGGCTGATAAAATAATTGAACACATTATTTTTATTTCCTTCATAAGTTATTATGATTTATATAACTATGCAATTCTACATATTCTGTAATATGTTCTTTTTTATCTGGTAAAACTTACCTTTTTAATTTGATAAAGTGTTCAGTTCAAAATGTGTGTTTTACCAAGTCAACAACACTTCATTTATATTGTTTTAGAAAAAAAAACTTTTTTCATCAACAAAAGCCCATCGAAAATCATCAAATAATTACTGTTAATTATCACTTTATTTTAATTTGTCATTCAGAAATTAGAGTTTTTTGCAATGTTACGGGACTGAATATAATCAAATAATTACTGCTAATTAGCACTTTATTTTAATTTGTCTTTCAGAAATTAGAATATATTGCAATGTTACGGGACTGGCACATAATTTTGGAACTGACATTTTGTTTCGGGTGACAAAAGTCAGTCCCGAAACGAAGTGACATTACTAAGTAAGCATATTAAAAGTCCGTAAACAGTGAATAAGTCAATTTAGTCTTTAACATGGTATCAACATCAAACACTTACGACATCACATAATTAGGATACATGTATTTCAGAGTGTTCAAACTGTTCGGAATGTGGCATTAGTTTTAAGAATTTAAAAAAGTTTATGTCGTGACTGCACAAAAACAACAATGGGTCAAATGTGTCCAATCTTGTTCAAGTTGAGCATTGTAATATACATGCTCAAGGAAACCTGTAACAACGTATATGAACTTTGAAGTGGAAAATATAAACTAAACAATTGCAAACATTGAACATCGGCGATACACGGACACTCTTTTGCACAAACTGTGAGCTATGCTCACTGCCATGAACCTGAAGTTCAACAGCACGCATTTTGAACCACGGAGCGGGAACCGTATGTCCCGACATCAAATTAAACACAAGTGTCCAGGAGTCAGAACGGAATTAGAGCAATCAAAACGTTGCCTTTACGAATAAAAGGTTTCATCATGTCACTGTTTAACCGCTGATGGCATAGGTGGCTTAGACATGTAGAGATTCATAAATTGTCACCCATATGTCAGGGCAAATTTGGTAATGCCTTTTTGCTGATGTAACTGGGGATGGCGCAGGTATAAGTATGATGATTGTGTCTTATGCATACAAAATTGCGTCTTTTCTCATGGGGGAAAATACCTATTTTCCCTAAATTCCATGCATTACACTGACCAGATTGGATTCTTCATCGGCATCTTCAATGGTGCCCGGATAAAGTGTACCGTAGTAGGTCAATACGCACCATTTCCCATATAGTTCCTCACTGTAAACATGAACTGGTATAAGAACGTCATCATACTTGGTGACCCTCTCAGCTGGCTGTAACACGGCTTGCTCCGGTCAAGAGGTTGGCTCAGGGAAAGTGACTGTGACCGGATTATAGCATTCACAACTGTTCCCATCACCCGTGGCATCACAACAGAAGCAACTTAGGTTCCCACAGGAGATTCGTCGACGCATGGTTGCGACAATTTGATAGAAAGTCATTGTCCCTTGTACAGTCTTCAGACCAGATGGTAGACAACGGTCCATCTCAGACACATCCTGTTCATTTACTTTGAAAATGTTATCACTAGTCTCGGCTTTCAGTGCAGTAAACACGGTGTAGTGAAGATCTCTTCCATGGGCTATTGGTCTGTCGGCCGTTCGCTTAAGTATTTCACCCACTCCGGCTGCTACTTGTCCATGGCCGGCTTCCAAAAAGGACCAGTTAACGTATTTCATTCCCAACTGGAAAGGCAGGGACGAAAGCAAGTAGACCTTTGCCTTACTCTTGTATTGTCTAACGGGTTCGTTGGATAGAAAGTAAACGGAATCAATATGTGGGTTTGTCTTGCGTGCATGCTCAAATGGGCCCATATTGCCGATGGATAATGGCGCATAGACTCCGACAGTGTGGCAAATGGAACAACAACCTTTGCCGTACATGTCATGCCTGTATGAAGGGTTGTTTACATATTGGATGCCCCGAAATGGACGCTCTGTACTTCTGCGCTATATTTTCAAGTGTAATTCTCGCTAAAATCGATGTGCAAGAGCATTAAGTTTTTTTTTTAAATGCTCCCTCAGCTTCCTAATTTGTAAATATTAGCGCCGTATCTTGAAAACAGTAACCTAACCACGTTCTGTCTGTCAATCCTGCACGATGAGCGTTTTCTTTCAGCCTACCGAATTTGAATTATAGTGTACCCTCTATTGAATTCCTTTGTCTCCACTGCGACTTCCACAAAGCAAAATAAATGAGACTCGAGCACTTGTAGATTAATGTTACCACGCCCCTAGACTGCGTCCAGTTCGATCTTAATACCTTTCTATACAATTTCTACATTTCTAATTAAACAGGCTGGATTAATGTTCCTACGCCCCTAGGCTGCGTCGGATCCGACATACCTTTCTATACAATTTCCACTTTTCTAAATTATCCAGCGCATTCCCATCTAAATATATTGCCTTCGCCAACGTCTTAGAAATGCCTAATTATTTCTACCGAACCGAGATCCAGGTGGTTTCTACAACACGTTTGCGATGGTTTCTGTCTCCTGTGATGCCGCGACGTCATGTCTTTTACAAGCTTCTTGCTGCCCGATTTCATTTCGTCTTAGATAACGTTCACGTTCAGATTGGAGATGCTGTGTGAAGAAGAGGGGGTGGGATTCACAGATATATGGGGATACTTTGTAGGGAGGGAAGATATGTACACGAGAGATGGCCTCCATCTTAGTGGAAAGGGGCAGCAGTTTTCTCAGAGAACCTGCTGCGATCTGTTGACAGTGGGACAGGTTGCATCTATTTAAACTAGATTCGCAGGGGGGACTCACAGAAAACGGAGGCATAGATAAAGACAGCACAAATAAATCAGCAATTAACAGTCTGGAAAACTCTTGAAGCTGGATATAAATGTGTTTGTTTCAATGCAAGGCGTATAGTAAACAAAAGAAATGAACTAAACATTATGGTAGAAGATATTGACCCTCATATAATAGGTATAACCGAATCCTGGACCACCACCGATATATCAGATGCTGAATTGGGACTGACAGGATATGTAATGTTTAGAAAAGATAGAATAGGAAGAAAGGGAGGTGGAGTTATTTTATATATTAAAGAATCTATCCAGGCTTATGAAAAAAAAATTGAAAGAGAAGCAGATTGCGAAGAAGCTGTTTGGTGTAACATACTTACAGGAAACTCAACGTTAACAGTTGGGTTAGTTTATCGAAGTCCAAACATAAGCATAGAAGAGAATGAAAAAATACAAAACGCTATAAGGGAAGTAAGCAAACAGGACTGTATTGTTATGGGGGATTTCAACCACGGGCATATACAATGGAAATCTCTACAGAGTATGGGGAGTGAGGACCACAGGTTTTTAGTTTTAGTTCATGATACTTTCCTTTCTCAACATGTGCTAGAACCAACCAGGGGTGAGAATGTGTTAGACATAGTTTTGTCCTCACAGAATGAATTAGTTGACAATATCAAGATATGTGAGTCACTGGGGAGTAGTGATCACACCCAGATACATTTTACCATCAAAGTAAAATCAGAAAGGAAAAGTACAAAGCAGTGTAGGAGAAAGTTCTACAAAGGAAGGTATAAGGACATGAGAAAATATTTTCAAATAGCAAAGATAGACTGGAATAACACACTGAAAAATAAGACAGCAACAGAATGCTAGAATATATTAAAGAGTGAAATTAAGAGCATAGTCGATAAATTTGTACCCTTCAAAAACAAGGGAAACGGTCCAAAAAGAAACACTTATCGAAAGAAGCCATTAGAAAAATTAAGTATAAACAAATGATGTGGAAGTCATATATATATGTACTGGAAATGATGAAGACTACAACAGTTATAAAGAAGCACGTAGCTAAGCTACAACTGAAATTAGAAATTCAAAGAGAAGCTATGAACATAAATTAGCTTGTAATATAAAACATGACAGCAAGAGTTTTTATGCGTATGTTCGAAGCAAACAGAAAGTTCAAGATAAGGTCGGTCCTCTAGAAGATAGTGCTGGAAATATAATATCAGAGGGATTCTTAGTGGCAGAAGACCTGAGTGAGTACTTAAGTTCAGTGTTTACCAGAGAAGATATTAGTTCACTGCCAGTACCAGAGGCTAAGTTCAAGGGGGCAGATTCACACTATTTAGGACAATTATTTGTAACCCCGGAAATGGTAGCTAAGAAAATAAGGGCTATGAAGGATAATAAATCACCTGGAGTGGATGGGATTCCGCCCAAACTACTATTGGAAATTGTAGAACAAATTAGCGTACCGCTTGCAACAGTTTTCAATTTGTCATTAGAAGAGGGAGTGGTTCCTTTAGAATGGAAAGACTATACCGTTATTTAAAAAAGGGTCGAGAAATAAGTCAGAGAACTATAGACCAGTGACTTTAACGTCAGTGATTTGCAAATTATTAGAAAGACTAATTAAAGATTACATGGTGGATTTTCTTGTTAAACAAAACTTGATAAACCCATCTCAACATGGTTTTTTAAAGCGAGGTCATGTTTAACAAATATGTTATGTTTTTTGGAAGACGTCACTAACTGGGTAAATGAGGGATCACCAGTAGATATCGTCTACTTAGATTTTCAAAAGGCTTTCGACAAAGTACCACATCAAATATTACTGCTTAAACTAAAGGCCCATGGCATAGGAAATGGTATAATAAACTGGATAGAACAATGGCTGATTGACAGAAGACAACGTGTAGTAGTTGATGGGCAGGCTTCAAACTGGAAATCGATATTGAGTGGGGTACCACAGGGATCAGTATTAGGACCTATATTATTCTTAATATATATCAACGATTTGGATGATGAAATAACAAGCAAGGTGTTGAAATTTGCGGATGATACAAAAGTGTTTAGAAGGATTAAAAGTGATGGAGATAGACAGCATTTACAAGATGATCTTGACAGGTTGATCAAATGGTCTGAAAATTGGCAAATGCTGTTCAATTTTGGGAAATGTAAATGCCTCCACACAGGACGAAGAGGTAGAATATACAATGGGGGGGTACTGCACTAAGAACTACTGTAAAAGAAAAGGACTTAGGGTTAACCATTAGTGCTGATATGAAGGTTTCAGAGCAGTGCGGAATTGCAGGTTCAAAGGGAAATCAAATCCTTAGATTAATTAGGGGAAACATAACGTATAAGGAAAAAGAGCTAATAATACCGCTGTACAAAACAATATTTAGGCCTCATTTAGAATACTGTATTCAAGCGTGGAGGCCATATTGCAGGAAGGACATGGATATGTTAGAAAGAGTGCAGAGGAGAGCAACTAAAATGATACCAAAACTGAGGGATCTTAGTTACGAAATACGCCTAAAAAATGCGGTTTAACAACACTAGAGACCAGGAGATTGAGAGGACATCAGATAGAAGTGTTTAAAATATTGAATGGTTATGTAAATATTGATAGAACTATTTTTTTCTCAGTTAAGAAAGATAGAAGGACTAGAGGACATGAAGTTACATTAGCAAAGGAGCAGAGTAGATTAGATATAAGAAAGTTTTCATTTTCACAAAGGGCTGTAAATGAATGGAACAGATTATCTGCTGATTGTGTGGGTGCTAGTAGCGTGAATATGTTTAAAAATAAAATCGACACATACCACAGACGGGCGAGATACACATAGATAAAATGGTCGGACTCTCGATAAGCCAAAAGGCTTCCTTGTCCACCTGCCACCTAGAGTTAATTCTCTGGGTAGCAATCTTGTTAAATCTTGTATAACGCTGGTGTGCGTCAGGATCTGTCTTTAAACGGTCACGCCACTGTTGTGACCGAATCTTGTTGGATTCAGGTGGCATGTCGAAGTCAACGTATTATGTATCCCGTCGCTATAAAGACAACTTAAATTCATCCTCGTTTAAACAGGACTTCAGATAAGACACATCACTTGCAACCTGAAAGTAAATCATATAATTATTATAAAACTGTTGCTCCTCTACTTGTTCCCGGCTGTACAGGGGTGTCGGTCTTGTTAATTTTAATTCTCATTCCTCCAATATATACTTTCTATTCATAAAAGGATGCTGGACTTTCTGAAGCTGGACAGGATTCAGAAGTTTGACGACATTAGGTCCGGTTGGGAAGCAAGACCCCATCACCAGCCATTATTGTAACTTTCGCATAGCGCCGACCTTAGACATCCACGTCCTTATGCGATGTAACTGATTAACTTGTACATCGGTGTGCCAGTGGCTACTTCAAGTATTCAACTATTCATCAGCAAATCACTGGTCATTAATCGACCAGTGACCCCTGGCAACGTTACAGCATTATTCGGCAGAAGAAAAACGCACATTAATACGAAAATGTTCTTAGATGTTTTATTATAATTTTATTTAGTTTCATTTTCCCATACAGCTTACCGCTGTTTCATTGTTATTGTTTGTTTTATTTCTGATGTTGCTTTTAACCTCCGTGGTAGCACTATTTCTTCTTTTTATTATCAACTTTATTTCTTTAATTCATTCCTTGTATAAAGCTTACCGTTGTCCAGGTAGCACTATTTCAATTGTCCATTTATTTTATTTTTATGAACTTCATTTGAAGCATTTATTTTTTAGAAAAACACACTCACTGTTTGTGCGATAACCTGTGAAATGCACATAGGATACAAATACGCTAAGTCAGTACCATAACAATGTGTCACTACCGCAACGTGAGAACGTCGCGGGACATACGTTACGGAACTGACGTGATTTTACAAACATTGCCCTCTTTATCAATAATGTATAGTCGATCAGGCGGCATCCTACAGCAGATGTTAGATAAGATCAGAGGTCAATTTCCACGATGTATTGTGTACATCAGTACGAATGATAGCAACTCAATGAGAACTGCAACCAGAATACATGGATTAGTAAATAACAGTAACATATAACCCTCTAGTCTAGATGTCTCCAGGACATCAAAACAATACATGCATACATACATACATACATACATACATACATACATACATACATACATACATACATACATACATACATACATACATACATACATACATACATACATACATACATACATACATACATCCTCTTCGGTCTTCAGGCAAATTTGCCTATGTACCGCTCTTTAACCAATGTTGCTTTATAATCAAATTTGACTGGCTGGTGCATCCATAATATATCGAGTCGGTTCTTCGGTGCATTGACTGTTGGAGCTGTGACAATGGTTTCAGGTAAGGTGTTCCATACATCAATTACTCTCTCGCTAAAGAAGTGTCTCCTTAGTTCTCGTTTACTCCTGTTTTTATACAACTTTAAAGAATGCCCCCGTGTTCCTTCATACAGGTCCAGGTTAAACATAGTGTGCGTGCAAGTAAATATGCCATTCAAGTATTTGAAAACATTAATAACGTCCCCTCGTAATCTACGATATGTTAACGTTGGTAAGTTTAGGACCTTTAGTCTCGTTTCATAATCATAATGTTTTAATTCTGGCATCATTCGTGTCGCTCTTCTTTGGACAGCCTCCACAGCATCAATATCGTACTGATAATGTGGAGACCAGACTGCTACGCAATACTCCAGAGATGGTAGGACAAGTCCCTTATAAAGACGGAGAAAGGTTATCTTGTCCAGATATTGATATGTACGACGAATTACACCCAGCAACTTGTTTGTGTTAGATACAGCCTTTTGGATATGTTGTGTGAATCTCAGCTGATCATCAACATGGATGCCCAGATCTTTCTCGACATGGCTACACTCCAGAGGATTTGTACCTGCTGCTGTATTCAAGGTGTAGTTAAAGTCTGTCTGTCCAATTCTCATTACTTTGCATGTGTCCGGGTGAAAGTTTAACTGCCACTTTTCAGCCCATTCCTGTAATTTGTCTAGGTCTTTCTGCAGATCTACGTAATCATTTCTTGTTGAAATTTCTTGGTATATTTTTGTATCATCCGCAAAAATCTTCATGTCACATCCTACTACATGTGTTATATCATCAATATACAATATAAAAAGAATGGGACCAAGAACACTTCCCTGGGGTATCCCACTCAGAACATCTGACCAGGGGGATGATACACCATTGACTAAGACACTTTGCTTGCGGCTTGTGAGGAATGCTTCTATCCATTTCAGTAGTTTTCCTTTGATTCCATATCCATTTAACTTTGAAAGTAGTCTCTGATGCGGTACTGAGTCAAATGTCTTCTTGAAGTCCATGTATATAGCGTCTACACATTTTCCTTCATCTAATGTTCTTGTCCAGTCATCCAGCGTTGAAATTAGTTGTGTGATACATGATCTCCCAGCAATGAAGCCATGCTGCCGGTCTGCAATTAACTTGTTAGTTTCCATGTGTGTTATAATGGCATCCTTAATCAGTGATTCCATGACTTTACAAGCCACTGCAGTTAAGCTTACTGGCCTGTAGTTTGCTGCTAGATGCCTACTGCCTTTCTTGTAAATCGGTGACACATTCGCAGTTTTTCAAACTTTTGGTAATATGCCTGTATCCAAGGACTTCCTGAATATGATGTACAATGGCACTCTCAGTTCCTTTGTGAGTTCCTTTAGTACACGGGGGTGTATACCATCAGGTCCTGGTGATTTCCCAGTTTTGAGATCTCTCAGTTTTTTCTCAACATCTTCTATGGTGAAGTTGATATCATCTAGGGTATCGATTCCCTGGTGCTCCTCAACTGTTGGTACATTTGTTAAATCTTCCCTAGTGAAAACATCACTAAAGAATTTACTCAGAACCTCTGCCTTCTCTTTGTCTGTAGTTGTTAGTTCTTTAGTGTCTTCCTTTTGGAGATCAGCTACTGTTGGTCTTGTTTTCATTTATTCCGAGCATAGTTCCAGAAATGCTTTGGATTGCTTTTAATCTCATGTGCAATGGACTGGTCAAGTGTCTGGACTGCCTGTCGGGTAGCTCTTCTGGCTTGATTCCTAGCTTTCGTGTAATCTAGGTAGTCTTTCCATTCCTTTGTTCGTAGGTATTTCTTCCAAGCCCTGTGCTTTTTCTTCACTTTCTCCAATGTTTTCTTGTTCATCCATAATGGTTTATACTTTCCTGATTCCCTTGATTTCTTCTTGGGGATACACTCATGCTCTGCCTTTTCTAGTCTACTTGTAAGCATTTCCCAGCTTTCCTCTGGATCTAGTTTCTCAAATTTGGTTTCCCAGTCATCTCGCAACATTTCCCGTAATTGTTCATAATTTCCCTTCTCATACATGAACGTTTCACTGCTTTGACCTGGAACTGGTGTATGACATTGGTAAGTAAATGTGATCAAACAGTGGTCACTCTTTCCGAGAGGATCCTTGACATTGTAGTGGTTTACCATGTCCTCTTCATTAGAAAAGATCAAGTCTAACAGATGTGGGACTTGGTTTAATCTGTAGCGTGTCGGTTCCATGATGTGTTGTATAAGGAATGCATCTCTTGTGCTTTCTAAGAACTGCTTCTCTGTTCTGCACGCTCTCTCATCAATATTTGCATCGTCCATCCAGTTAATATTTGGTTAATTGACGTCTCCCATCATTAATATGTGGGACGCGTTCGTGTCGTCTAACTTGCGTAAAAGTTCGCATAGCTTCTCGTTGTTGGCATCATAAGATACAATATACATAATAATTGTTATTAATCTCATTACTACCGCAAAATCTATTTTCTATACCATACGGACATTGAATTAGTATATACGCCTACCTAACTGTCCATAGTTTGGGTAATTTTGGAGAAATAACTAAATTAAATTAAACAAATTCGAGAGAGGGGGGAGAGAGCTTGCAGGTATTCACACGTGACCAACAAAAATAATCGATCACACCATATGTATATTGTCACAAAATCGGGTGTAAGTATTAATAAATTAATATATTGGCGGTACCCGATTTGCAAGTTATAGGTTCAGGTGCACTAGGATTCGGAGTGAAAGAGAGACATAACGTGACATCAGATATGTATGTACGAGAAGCCAACTGGCGTTCCCATTTAATACAACATAAACATATGCGGTTCAGTGATAGTTGGCCAATCGTTACTCTGCTATGACATTATATTTATAACACCATACATTATACTCGACGAGTATGCTTCCAAATACAAAATTACATGGGAGACAATTTAAACAGCTGGTCACTTGCATGAAGACGGGTATACACCGTTGTAAAGTCTACGAACTGTAACCAATGAATGTCTCGTGATGTGCGAATGTCAACGTTCGCATCGGTCGCTTTCGGCGAGATGTCAGGACGAAGTCGAAAGTCGCTCGGCGTTCGGCGAACGAATTCACGTAGATGAAATCAGGCGACTCGGGCGATCAAGTAGACGGTAGATTTGCCTTACCGATCCCACGCGAATCACCAGGCGACAACACAGAAACGATGTCACGACATCGGCGATGTCTAGAAGGTCTGTCACGGAGTCTGTGTTACGACAGCTAGCAGACGAAACGGTGGTGGCCTTGCATTCGAAGATCACATCAAAACGGAACTGCAGTCGGTTATCGCTCAGTCTTCTTCAACGCGTGAGAAGTGCAGCGTCTCACAACTAATCAATACTGTTGAAATCGTAGAAGTATTTACTACAGGCGTTGGGCGGACACACGTTTCAGCCCAATTCCTGGAGACGAGAGTGCAACACTTTCTTCTGCTCAAATGTTCGTCTGGCCACGAATGGCCGTCCGGCCCTTATATAACTTGACGACCGGAAGTTAGTCTGACCAATTACAACACTTAATACAAATTAAAGTCGCTTCAAAAACTGGCTCCCGAAACCATTCACACTTCGAAGCAATCCACTCAACTCGCTGAATTTAAAATAGATTTTGCGAGCTAAACGTATGGCTATATAAGTGCTCATTCAATCTTTAACTTACGTGAATTACTTATATAATTAATATCACTGGATTCCCTGTATCGAGTCGGATACCACAATATTCATCGTACATTCCAACTCTCATGAATTAATCCATAATTTTAATAAAACACGCACTCTATTCATAAGCTAGGTGTGACCCTAGTGTTTTTCACACCTACATTTCTGTAAACAACTTTTATAAGTTCATAATATAATCTTCTTATAACCACAACATAAGTAGTTTGCAAGGTCACCATATTACCAGTCATGTTAAATAATTTCTACTGGTACCAAATTTGGTATACCTAACCGTAGAATTAGTGGTGTGCGCTACAAATGAAATTAATTAAATCTAACTCGTCGGCAGTTAAAATGTTACACGCCTTAATCGCCAGAGGGCACCAGCGTATACATCCGCGACAATACATACCAGAGATGGCAGCACCATTCCATCAACCATACTTTGTATACAAAACCACTGTTGTAAAGTCTGATTAAATTCTATACAAACCACTTTGTGACAAGCACGTACATCAATACACATCCCAAACTCACAGACCGGTACGCTACACGCACAAACGATACATACTCACAGACCCACATAACACACGCACGCACGCACGCACGCGCGCGCACTCTCTCTCTCTCTCTCTCTCTCTCTCTCTCTCTCTCTCTCTCTCACACACACACACACACACACACACACACACACACACACACACACACACACACACACACACACACACACACACACACAAACACACACACACACATATATACACTCACACCAATCACGCACCATACACACACACACACATATACACACACACACACCACCACACATACACATACACTTACACATACACATACACATACACATACATACACATACATTTACCTACACATACTTTATTCATGTCGTATTAGGTTGTATTATTTATGTAGGCTCCGTATCATATATATTATAATATTATATATATTATATATATATATAGTATATATATATATATAGTATATATATATATATATAAGCCTAAGGGCAGCATAGGTCGACCGCTCCATTATGAGAGATAGGATATACAACCTCCGAGAAAATGTATCTCATAATCACTAAAAATATTTTTTTTGTGCAAATAATTATTGTTATCATTATACGTCTGGGTATACTACGTATAATAACGGTTCAAATTTTTAAATAAAAGATATTGTCCTCGCAACCAGGGGTCAAAACTTTTTGCAGACCGGCTCTGGTCTGCTTAAAAACGACGGTCTGCCTTAGGCGGTCCCTTATGCATATTTGGTGGACGTATGCTGCTGTTAGGAGTATATATATATATATATATGCAACTAATGTGTTTTTACAGATAATATCTTACATTCTCTTACAGTTATGACGACAAAACTTTAGTCCAAACGTTCGTTGCGCGCACGTGAATGTGTCTTTGTTACGGGTGTGCTATTTACAACGCTGTTACGCAGGTCTGAAACTAGCCTCGATTATCCTGGCGCCGTGAGGTGACAGCCCTGTTTTGCCCCTCACAACTTTCTGGCGAAGTCACGCAGCCAGGCGAGAGTTGGTTAAGCGAGTCATTCCTATATTTAAGTCAGGAGATCTTTTTCAATTTTCTAATTATAGACCTATTTCTCTCGTATCACAATTTTCAAAAATACTTGAAAAAAAAGAAGTCACACAACCAGGCGAGAGTCTGTTAGGCGAGACTAGTGCCTGGTTGCGTGACTTCTTTTTTCAAGTATTTTTGAAAATTGTGATAAGAGAGATATAGGTATATAATTAGAAAATAATTGAAAAAGATCTCCTGACTTAAATATAGGAATGACTTTTGCTAATTTAATATCATTTGGAAATGATCCGCTGTTCAAAGATCTGTTAAAAATAAAGATAGGGTTAGCGGTTGTACAATTTCCTTTTTAGTCAGGAGTACGTTTTACAAAGTCGGTTGGCTTTGTTCCCGGGCAGGGTTCTATAAGGTTGGATAATTGAGTACCTATGTCGACAAAGAATTTTTTTTAATGGTTAGCTATGTCTTGATTATCTAATACTACTAGGTTTTCACCAACATGAAACTTGTTCAAATATGTGGTATCAGATTTTCTTTTTATCTATTATGCTGTTAAGAGTTTTCCAAGTTTCTCTTACATCAGTCTTACAATCGTCGAGTTTTTTTCTGTAATATTTTTCTTTTCTAGACGTAATAATTTGTTTAACTTATTTTTGTACCGGCTTTCAGTTAATTCTGCCCTATTTGTTTGAAACGGTAAGTACATGTTTTTCTTCTTTATGCAAGCGTTTTTAGACCAGGGTTTATCATTCCTTTTTGGTTTTTTCATGAATACGTTGTGATTTTGACAGGACAGGCATCGTTATAAGTGTTACTTAGTATTTGCATAATACGCGAGAACGCTAAATTAAGGTTTGACTCGTTCATTACAGTGTCCGAGTTTGCATAATTTAAATTTTGCTTAATTTTGTTTAATGATTCCTCATCTAACGTTCTGTTATATTTATATGTTGGATCATCGTTAATAACCGCATAAGTGCTGTTGTCACACAGGACGAAAATTGGCAAAATTATGGTCTGTAACATCGCTTAAAACAATGCCGCACATTTTTTTTACACAGTTCAAAACAGAAAATTTTATTTATTATACTAGCATTCGTTGCGTGTAATTCGTGTGGGCCTGGTGATCAAGGGATATAATCCAGAGCTGAACATTTGATCAATGAAGTAATTTGATTCAGCTTGCTCTACGCAGTGCAATAGGTCTATATCTTAATCACCACATATATAAGCAATTTTGCTGGTGAGATTTCCCAGTTTGAATGAGAATTTGTCATTAAATTTGCTAATGCTGGTATTCGGTGCTCTATACATATATACAACCTACATTGATATTTTCGTGTTTACTAATTTGTATCTCAATAAAGATGCTTTCAAAACAGTCATCAACAGCATACGATATGTTCATTAAACAAATATCAGAAGACTGGCAATTGTTAAGTACATATTCACACACAAGTATGGCAACGCCACCACCTTGTTTGTATTTTTTCTGGAATTACAGTACAGTTTGTACCCCGAAAATACGACATCGTTACAATTTACTTCACTTCTGCCCCCAACTGTTTTCTTTAAGCCACGTTTCTGATATAGCAATTATATGACATTTATACTCCATGCTTTGGATAGCATCTTTAATCTTGGATAAGTTAGCTTTTAAACTCCGGGCATTAAAGTGTATCATACTCGGTTTGATTGGCTGGTTATTGCCAGCACTGCTAAAGTTTGTTGAAAATTGTGCTGTGGTGTGAACATACATGTGATTAAAAGGCACTAAACTGCGAAGCCCCATACCAATACATCGGCATAGCTTTAATATTCCAGGCCGTTGTCGCGTTTACATTTATCTGGGCGTTAAATTTTATCCGGGTGATGCTTATATGCATATGTAAGGCATACTATTTGGCACCAGTAGATCACGCAGTGATAAATAATATCCAGTAGTTAAATATGTTTCGTTTGTTGTCGTAATACGAGCGTTATAGTTAGAGTACATAATTATAATTTGCTGTTTCAGATTTGTGACCAAATATAAAAGTAAGTCACATGACGTGTGCGTGGAGAGGAAACTGTTTTACGACAGAAATTGTTTATGTCTGTGGAAAGCAAACATTTTATAATTGATGTGTATATATATAAACATATATGTAAATATATATATACATATAAACATAGATAACGCCCGGATAAATGAAAACGCGACAGTCGTAGCTGGTGCTAAATTCATTCCCCTAGATACGTGCACACGCAGAAACGTCACCCGGATATTATTTAACGCCCGGATAAATGTAAGCGCGACACCGTAGTGAGGAGCGAAAACGTCCTGCCACCTCACGGCGCCTAGGTAATCGAGGCTAGGCAGTTGTGAGGGGCAAAATAGTGCTGCCACCTCACGGCGCCTGGGTAATCGTGGCTATATAATCACACATCAGTGAGCCTGATCTCACACAGAAAACCCTGGGGAAAGAGGACACTGAACATTTTAATTGTTCTATTTGTGGCGTCTTAATGTAAAACAAATATATTTCAGTTTAAGTTTGTAACATATTATTATTCAGCAATTATTTTAATTTGTTTTCGAAACAGACTCGATTTAATGAAATAATTATGTCTCCCCAAAGGCCACCTTCCACTTCCGGTTTTCAGGCCGGGAGCAGCAGCTGTGTGTTCTGGAGTGAAATATAGTGCAAATTGTAGGTTACGGTAACTTTCAAATAACAGTAACGTCTTCAAAATTGCGTACTAAATGTTTCCGTAATACTGCTGAAATCACAGCTAATTAACATACAGCTAAGTGTAGACAGATGTAAGACATGCAATTCAAATGCTGACACGACAGTTGTTTTTGTTGCGAGGAATGCGCTGGCAAACTTTCAACGTAGACATATTGCTCCGTTGTTCTGTTATGAAAACAATCCCACGTTTAACCTGAACCATGCAACTTGTTTGTACATTGGTAACCGTCAAAACCACTAAATATTGCATATATTTGGAGTAAGAAGCTCATCTTATCTCGCTTATAGTTTTGTAAGCCAAGGGAGCTGTCATTGTCACTTCACTGTCAGTATTTGTCTACGACTATGTCTATATTATAATAATTGGCAAACACCATGATAAGGTCATTACGCCAATATGTTATTTGGGGCGTGCACGTTTTTAAGTGCACATCGTATTATAGGCCTATTTAAAATACTAATGAAGACAAATCTGGTGACATGGTTTCCTTTCAAGGATAAGCGAGTTTTCATGTTACCAAAAGTACAATTGGAATGTTATTTAGCAGTGACATGGGTATCCTCAACATGCAATACTGCCTGTATTATTGGCAATTGGAGCATTGCCATTGAACCGTTGCAAATCAGCACAAATAAGACATTCTTGTTTGTTGCACTTATTAATATTAATTTTTTAAGAGGAAACAGTTATGTAATTGGTTACATTTGTGATGCAATCACCCCTACCTCTGAATGAAGGTCTTCAAAATGGATTTCCTAGTCACATTTATGATTTAGTACTTATATTTGTTTGCAAGAAACTTATTTGTCTTATCTGTGATCTGGTGATGATTTGTTTGCATTGTTTCAGACAAGAAAATGCCCAGGAAAGTGCCAGACAGGTGAGGAGATGAAGAAATGTCAAGTATTCCTAGATTTTCCCAAATAATAATGGAATAGGATATGTCATGTGTAATACTATTATAGTAGTAAAGATAAATGTAATGTAATATTACCATCCCAGATCTACATTATCACATTTTATCAATACAGTCAGATCTGTTGAGGGTTATTTTAACAATTACAAGTTTAAATATGTTAAAAAGTTGGGTAAGTTCTTAAATATATGTACCTGCAACAGCACGGTATTCTACTAAAATGCCTTACATTTCATAATTCAGCAGACCTGTTCATTCATACTGTCAGTTTGTTATAATATACCTAGTTTATACTGCATAACATGATTTTATGCAAAGCTAATGTACAACCCCTCTTTAAAGGGACACAGTCTGTTCGTCTACTGGAATTTCTAACTGGAAGTCTACTGTGTTGACTGGGGGAAAGTGAGCATCATTGGACATAGCAGTTAAATCAACCCAACTCGGCCGTATTGCCAATAAAGCTTCTTTTAAAACTGGATGTTTTGTTTACTATTTGAACATACACCCATGGTCGTGCCTTCAAATTGCAACCGTTGTTACAGGTTTACAGTAACACCATTTGGTGGCCAATATATGTACCTGCAACAGCACGGTATTCTACTAAAATGCCTTACATTTCATAACTCAGCAGACCTGTTCATTCATACTGTCAGTTTGTTATAATATACCTAGTTTATACTGCATAACATGATTTTATGCAAAGCTAATGTACAACCCCTCTTTAAAGGGACACAGTCTGTTCGTCTACTGGAATTTATACCAAAAGTATTGGACTCTCGATAAGCCAAAAGGCTTCCTTGTCCACCTGCCATCCAGAGTAATTTTCTGGATGGCAATCTTGTTAAATCTTGTTAAACATAGTTAGTATAGTCTTAAGACCATTATATTAATTAATTAAATTGGAACAGCCTACGTCCCTTTAATACTGATCTGAAGAAGTTATCGTGCAATGATGTGTTGTTTGTCTGTAGGTGGGAGGACTACACAGCTGTGGGTGACCGCATTGCTGGAACACGCTTCATCTCCTTCAAAGTGCCCCTCCACCAGGTGAGAGTATCCTCGCAAGCCAGGGGGGTAGTTGACTAATGTCCTGTGCAATGTGTGGAAGTTAGCAGTACATACCAGTTCTATTTGGTGTGAGTTTTTTCGCCTGTCGGAATTATGACCACATGTGTGGCACCAACACCACACATCAAACGGCAACTCCAGGAAATCCCGATAATTACTATTAAGATCATTCTGCAGTAGCACTGCTAAGTATACTAATTACTGCTGATGACTTCTACTTCGTGAACAATTACATGTAGCATCAGCCATGATTGGTCAAAACTGAAGTCGTTGTAATGTGGTAACCAGGGTTGGCACGTTTTTCCCACCCTGATAAATTCCGGGTGGGAAATACTGGTAAATACCGTCTTGGGAAAAACCCTCAACTAGTGGTAAAAACTAGGATAAATGGGAAAAATATTTAAAAGTATTATATTTGGAGCTGTATTGCAATAAAAGCTACTGTATCATCACCAGAATGATACTGAACAAACATAATGTAGTTTGACTGAAACTGCAACAAATAAATAAAGTTGCCTTATCTGCTTATATTGCATAACCCATGGCACTGCTGTTGGCTACAGTTGCCCAATGACCCTGGTAGCCTTTGTTCATCAGTAGCCCCCCCCCCCACTCTGGCAGTGGAGCAAGCACTTCTGCTGTGTGTTATTGATTAGCATTTTCATGTCACTCCATCTTTGTTGACCAGCTGTAGGTTGCTGTCAACAGTCTGGCACTAGTTCATTCTCTATTAAAAAGCCTTGAATTAGGTATTTGTCATTGTGTATGGACCCTGATAAGCACCTACCAATGTCCAAAGCTCAACATTTCTTTGTTCTTTAACCAGATTGCAAACTGACACCTGACAATATGAGGCAATACTAGTACAGGCTATATGGCTTCATCACCATACTTCTTTAGAAGAAGAACCAGACAGCAGTACTTGGCACTGTCCCATGTGAGAGTGACAATGACATTTATTTACTAACTGAATATTTTACTCTTTCATGTCATAGATTTCCTGGCATACACAAACACGAGGATTAGGCCTGAACTGGTACCTAGTATTAGCTCTTGATATTAATTAACAGGAACTAACTAATGTTAATCTCAGTTGTGGACTTATTCCCGTTTTATGAGTTATTCCCGGATATTACTGGTAAATATCGGTATATACCGGGTATTTCCCGCTGCCCTGTCTAAAACCAATTTTTCCCAGAAACATGCCAACCCTGGTGGTAACCCTACCTTTATCTGCTGATGGCTGCATATATAAAGTTAGACTGCATAAAAAATGTTGTATCTCTAACAAAAATAAGTTCTTAGTGAATTCTACTATGCTATTACTAATCAATATGGGCAATTTCAGCGTTATGAACATGGCACTTTGTACACAAAATTGTGTGTTTTCATTTCAATAGTGTATACAGATTTTAAGTCACATTCTTTTGAATGATAGATTATGTTAATATGATGTCTGGTGTACAATAATGCATATTAATCAATATTGTGAAAAATTAATTAGTATTTTTTATTTATTATTAAAAAACCGTTATGGACACGGCATGCTACGGAAACTGTTTTGATCCCAATGAAACATAAGGACAAAACTGCTCTGTTATAGGTGATGGATTTTTTAAATAATTATTTTTAATAAGCTTGATAATAGTTATAATTAATATATGATTAGATAGGTTTATATTGTTAATAATTTTGGAGCTGTCTACAATAATGTGTCCGTTATGGGTGTGGCATCGTGCAAATTGTTCAATGACACATTGTCCTTATTCAGCCTATATTGGCTAAATAATTTGTTCTCCTCATCGTTCCCCGCCTTCAGGGGTGAGGTTGGCTTGGATACGTCGACATTTTCTTTCTCTTCCTCCTCATTGCGCTTGCACTACTTTCTCTGCCACCCTTCTGCATTCTCCTTAGTCTTTTGCTCTTTTTTTCCATTCCTCTTTCCATCCCTCCAGGTGTCTCTTCACGCAATCCTCCCACCTCGGTCGCCCTCATCTTCTTTTTCCCTCCACTCTCCGGGCATCTGCTTTCTTTGCCATCCATTCTTCTCTGATTTGCTCCACATGTCCTGCCCAGGTCCAACTTATTCTTGAAACTTTCTCTCACACCAACATCCTCCTTCAGCTCTTCCACTCTTCACTTATCTATATAATATAACATTTATAATAGTAATAAAGTATGGTACATGGCAAGGTATGAAACACATTTATAATAGTAATAAAGTATGGTACATGGCAAGGTATGAAACACATTTATAATAGTAATAAAGTATGGTACATGGCAAGGTATGAAACACATTTATAATAGTAATAAAGTATGGTACATGGCAACGTATGAAACACATTTATAATAGTAATAAAGTATGGTACATGGCAAGGTATGAAACACATTTATAATAGTAATAAAGTATGGTACATGGCAAGGTATGAAACACATTTTCAGACTCACTCATCGTAGTTGCTTTACGATATATAGTTTATAAGTACCATACATCATGATTTTATGATAACAGTTTAGATTAACATTTGACGACATGTTTTTCAGGGTCTGTCTGTCATGGATGAGTCTGATCGGTTGACCCCGCGTGACCTGGTGGCAAGGGTCAAGACCATGGGTCACGACCTTGGTCTTGTGGTCGACTTGACAAACACGTCTCGATATTACAACTACAAAGTAAGTGATCATTCTTAAGACCATGGGTATGAAGGAATCGTGGAAGCTCTGTAAAGTCTCAGAAAGTGATAATTTTTATTCCAGGCCTAGAAAGTCACAAAGGTGATTTTAAATTTGCATTCCAAGTCATCGAATGTGATCTGTTAAATTCTAGGCTTGGGAAGTTATGGAATGTGATTAATTGAATTCCAGGCTGGGAATTTCACGGAATGTGATCGTTTTAATTACAGGCCTGGAAAGTGGTAGGTTTGTTGTTCAGGCCAAGGACAGTTGGATTCTTTCTTTATCACAATGATCGTCAATCACTTCCGTGCTCCTCAAATTTAGCTTCCACTATATTCAACAGGTGGCAGGATATATATGCAGCTTGTTGTGACATGGTGTTTCATTGGCTGCTTCTGGTTGTAATCTGACCAATAGGAAACAGCATTATGATAAATTCACATTTCCGTGCTTAAACAAAAAGAAGTCATGCGGCACGAAATGATGGCAGAGATCGAAATGGCACAACACCACCAGCCAAGAAGAAATGTGTACTGCAAAAGTTTATAACAGCATACTGACGGCACTCTAACCAGATATGTCTTGTGTGGACAGTGGACACAACTAATCGCGGCACTTGTGTAGAATTTGGATCCACCTCGATTTCGCCATGGCATTATAACTTGAGTTTTGCCTAACTTTGATACATCAGGCTTAGCCTTAGTGCATTAGTTCTGTTATTCAACATTATCCCAGGCATATTTACTTTTAGGCAGGGTTGGAAAAAATCAAGATTTTTTAGAAAAAATCGAATAAATCGGATTTTTTCGATTAAATCGGATTTTTCCGATTAAGTCGATTTATTGGATTTTTTCAACATTCTCGACAAATCTTATAAGAAATAATATGTAGTTCTGAAAATAAATAAATATGTGGAATATCATAATATACCCAATGGGCTGAACATTTTATTCCTAGCCTTTCTAAAGAATTAAAACAAAGTTGTTATGTACAAATTTAAACTTTATTTAAAAATATGTACAGTTAAATCAACTGCATCGGGTTGGATGACGGCATGGCCACACGTTGTGGCATTTCGTCTGTCACGTCTTCAGGTATGTTTGCTTCTAGACCTTGTTCTAGTTGCAGTCCGCATATATCCACGTGACACTTCATCCTGGCAACAATTCCTTGGATGTCCTTGGAGCATCTTTTACACTTTGCTCGGCAACCCGTTTTACCAATTTGTACAACTTTCTCAAAATAATTCCACACAGAATCTAGTTGACGTGGCATGGTGACACAACCAGCCAACCACAATGTGCAATCGCAATGACCATCAGAATGTTCTGCCTACTAAGCCTAGATACCAGACTGCCCTGCGTCATGCCTTGCTGCCCTTATTCCCTGGCTTCTCAGTAGGATTGGCAGTCCCTTCCCTCAAGAAATATGTGGCTTCACGGTGAAGCCACATATCAACCAAATGCTTGTTATAGCCTGGCTTGTTATAATATGTTCCTGACAGGCAAGCTGACAAAATAACACTGATCAGAGTAGTTCAAATAATCAGATTTTGACTAAGCTGGTTTTAATTCCAAATTGAAGATACACCTTATCTATACTTTGGAACCCATCTCACATTGATCTTACTCATCTTAGGTACCCTGGGGTAGCTGATTAAATCAAAACATGCAATTAGCTGCAGTCAGTTGGTCCTTGGCAGGTGACAATACAGATAAAGGTATGCCTCTCTGCCCTCTTCCCAATCAGTCAAAGTCATGCCTTGGTGATCACATGTATCACTTGCCTCTGTCATTTGCCTGACACAACATACCAAAGTCCAAGCAATACACCAAGCAATTATTTTTAAAAATCGAAAAAAATCCATATCTTTATTTTTTCATGTTTATTTAATCGATGATTTAATCAATTTGATTAAATCAATGCCAACCCTGCTTTTAGGAATATTGCATCTTAGAGCACTTGAAACGTAAATAGCGCCCCGGTTTGCATCAACATACGCCTCTATATCGCCCATTTTACGAGCGTGATGCGGTAACGTACGACCGCAGTGGTGCAGACTACCGCAAACCGGGTCGCTACTTGGGCTTCAAAAGTGTGCTTAGACACAATATTTTCGTAATATAAATGCCTGGGATGATGTTGAATGAAGGAACTACACAAGTGCCCTAGTCGCAACAGTGTGCAGTGTAAAGTTTGACATGCATTCAACTTGCACCTGTTGATTCTGAACTTAGAATTTGGAGACTACCATGCATTGTGCACTATGATGATCGTGTGTTTCTCTATAGTTAAGTTTACAATGTCAATCTCTGAGTGGTATTTGTTATTTGCTGTTTATTACATAATCTGGCGGTAATATGGAATTTTGCTTGAGTCAGCATGCTGTTTTTGAAAGTAAAACAGTTCTAGTCTTTGTAAATTAGCTACGCCAATAGTGTATAGACGCATTTACTTTAGAGTTACGCTTCTTCACATTTGATTTCCACCAATGCTGGTTATGAACATCTACTTTACCTTGTTAACTGGACGCTTCAAAACGCTTCCCAGTTTAAAGTATTACTGACAGTGGTGTTGTTTTCCTGACAATATCTGACATGGTTCTGAACTATTACTGACAGCAATCCTATATTCCTGAGGATCAGTGTAAATGGGAAGACGGATTACTGACAGGAAGTTTTTGGGGTAGTCAGGTAGGTCTGATATTGGAATGGTTGAGTGAGCACAACATCTCACAGAACGTATAAAAGCACTGTGGGGAATTGGCATTAAGATATCACGTGGTCAAATGGTTAAATAAATATATGTCCAGCCAAACCAAATGTGGCTACATAGGTTCGATTGTTTTTTGCGAATCACGATGGACGAATGATTGAAGAGTGGAGGCAGTTTTAATGATGCGCAGGTCCTGTGCTGCTTGCTCACTGGTAACCTTTGACCTTTCAGGAGATCGAGGATCTTGGCATTTGCTACCACAAGATTCATACCGAAGGCCACGTTGTTCCAAGCAAAGCCGTCCGCAAGAAGTATGTATCGCTTGCCTTTAATGCAATGTGTGTGGATGACCTATTTCCATAGGTCAGCTCTTTTTAACATGTCAGATATATATAGTTCAACGTATGATTGCTTTAAGTGTTACCCACTAGGAGGCTTTCCACCTTTCTTGTACACAAGCCAACAAGAGGGAATACTTAGTGACATATCAAACCAACTTCAAATGTAGTGACCTCAGCTTGCCACTGGCTAGAAAGACGCAACTGTTGGGAGTGACCACAAACTCATGTGCTGTGATATGTTATAATATAACAGTTCATGGGCGGGCTAGTGTATTGGAATTGGAACAATTTATTCGACAACAGACAAACAAACGCACACAATACAACACAAATTTAACAATAGTTAGTCTGTGTCAGGAGACTCTCACTATCTATCTCGGATGGTGCATGTTATATGCCTGGTGTCAATTACATTACAATGTAATATATTACTATTACACCCGTACTTAGTTTTCTTTCTGTAACTAATACAATTACATCTTAATCTTACAATTTCTGTTACTTTATCAGAACTATTTATAGTACAATAATAATAATCAATGTAATTAAGCCAGCATCAACTAAACCTTTACGGCTCTACTGCTGCTTGGCAGACAGTTAATTATTGGCTCAAGTACAGTTAACCTACTACTATTAGTAGAGAGTGCAATAGTGCAGTGATTAGTACATCCACTTGGCATGCCAACACTCTGAATTTAAAACGTGGACCAGGCTCTCAACATTGGGGACTGTGTATCCCTAGGGACTCGGATATCATGCTAATATCGGTCCCATCTCAAATTGGGACGTAAATGAACCACTGATGACGACAAGCACCCAGGCAGTGACCACCCTCAGTGCCAGCATAGAATAATCAGTTTGGCGATAATGTTCTAAAAAATGCTGACTGGTTGAATGAGACATCATAAGATCATAACATTGTAGCCACAATATATACAGACTAGTTAGTTGATAAAGCGTTGCCGAGCGCTGGAAACAACTTGAACTAGAACTATTACAATTTTATGAATATTTGTAACTTATTGGTACTGTCCAAGTATTTGACTTGGCCCCTGCCAGTCTTTGATGAATGTTCTTCTTTCTCTCCCACAGTTTCTTTGCTACAGTGGATGAGTTTCTGCGCAACAATGTTGACAATGGTAGGTCATGTAAACACTACATTTGTGACCCCCCCTCCACAAAACGAGTCTCACTGCATCATTCATTAATCTTAATTATTGCTTCATGTGAAAGAGGAGAAATTGCTTTTTAATTATACTCACCACTGAAAAATTCTGATTGGTCAAAAACCATGAAACTGAAATCTCGCTTTCTTAATGTTGCTAGCCTGTTTTAATATGCTGTCTGATCTCACTGATTCACATGACACTTTCTGGCCGAAGAGCGATTTACATAGCACAGCTAGGATTACGGTTTTTGATTTTGCAGGTGTTTTTTTTTACGAGATTTGGATTCTGCTGGTCTTTTTTCGTAAGAACTTCACTCACTCAAAACAACTTTTCTGACAGTATTTGCTCAAACTTTATGGAATTTAAAGATTTAGCACATACTTATCTTACGGAAGAATTTGGTCAAGTTTTTGATGCTATCATAATATGGTGCCACCTTTGACATGTGCAAAGTTATATCATGTTCAATTTGGTTCTTTGAGAAAAAATAGGTCTAAGAAATACTGCTCTAAAAGCTTGTGTGGTCACTTGTTTACCTGCAAATTTGTTTGATTCAAAAAATAGATCAGACACTGCATTTGGACCTTCTTCAAGCAAGTATAGAGGAATGGAAAAATATGGGAAAACATTTAAAATGTGCTGAAGACTACCTCAAGAGCTCTTAGTCATCAGAAATGCTTCTTAACCCTGTCAATTACCAATTTTCTCAGTGTTCACTGTTTCGGTTCAAAGGTGTTTTCAGTGGACTGGATTTAATCTGTATAATAACATGCATATCATCATCGTAACCCGGGGATGCACAAAACACAAAAATTAGCTTAGCCAATAATATAGTTGCCTACTAAGATTCGGCTGTTTGGGTTTTGGCTAGTACATGTAGGCCCTAATGTTCGGGAAGCCTTGTAGGCCCTAATGTTCGGGAGGCCTTGTAGGCCCTAGTTTCGGGAAGCAGAAGTAATTATTTGAATACACAATACCACTCGTGACAATAGTTGAACGGATATTTATATAGGAATTTCCTGGGGTCACTGGCTATGTCTTTGATTTGGGCGGGCGGTTGTCTGCACTGTCTTCACGGGTTATATATTCATGATTGGCGGAGTCAATTACTATTAAAAAGTACAGCTAATTTCCAGTGCATTGCATAGGATATCTGCCGGTGTTTGTATAGTTAACTACCAGGCCCTTAGCCAGAAATAATTTGTTGCCACTCTTGAATTAATCAAAATTGTGTCTTAGTGTGTGAATGGCTTGCATGGAAGTTTAGGTTTTTTTATTCAGTGATACCCCAGTGTCATTTGAGCCATTTATTTAATTAATACTGATCCATTTGATTTTTTTCACTACCAGTTGTGCCAGTGATAGTAATTAATGTAGGTCCCTAGACTTGGAACTATTAGTTAATATAGTGGCCAGCTGGTTTCCTCTAAATTCCACCCATCTTATCAGTTGTAATTCCCAGTCTTGGCCAATCATGTGCCAGTCTTGAAGATGGGCAGACAGGTCTCTGGCTAAGATTGCACTGTGAAAAATTGAAGTTAAGCTCAGCCAATAAAATCGTTTGGGTTTTGGGTATTACCTGTAGGCCCTTTGAACTTTGGGAAGTAAAGTAATTATTTGAGTACATAGTACCGCTCAGCTGCTCGTGACAATGGACGAACAGGTATCTGGTATTTCCTAGGTTTGTTTTTGATACGGGGTGTGGGCATCTGCACTGTTCTCCTGAGTGGTACAGTCACGAACAGCCCAGTCAATTAGGAAAACTCCCATACATTCATGGTCGCGTAGGATAGTTATCAGGGGTAGTGTAGTCAACTACCCGGCTTGCTAGGATGATCAGTGATGATGTAATGATCTGTTTCCTGTGAACACAGTGTGCTGGTGTTGTAGATCTACTGGTTGGAGTGCACTGCACCCACGGCGTAAACCGGACGGGATATCTCGTATGCAAGTGAGTACACGTCATGTTTTAATGTTGTGGTGTAGTGGTTAGAACATTAGTGATTCCGAATTTGAATCCTCATGTATCCATTTCGAACCTTGGACGGGTTTGTCCGCTCCACGTTGCTCCACTTCATACAGCTGTATGAATGAGTACCTGGCTGTAGACGATGGCAGTGTAAGAATAACATTTGTGCAGTAGTTACAGCATGGCTGAATATTCCAGGCTCTGGCCACTGCACCACAGCGGACCGCTGGGTCTCTCAATCGAGAGAACCCAGGTTCGAATCCTGTGCTGCCGCGTTGAACCTTGGGCATGTTCAAATACTCTACGTTTCTCCAGTCTACTCAGTTCGAAATATACGCTGACCCGGTGGTTACTGACCACCTACTTTGCCGTCGGGTCAGTAACTTTTCTGGGTTACTAGTCCGTGTGACCACCTACTTTTTGGGGGATATTATACAACGTTCTACAGCAGTGCGCATCAGCGTATTGTCAAGACTGGTCGCCTGAAGACGCTGTTTACAAAAATGTGTTTTATGCTCGATATTGCTCAATTTATTTTAACGTGAAATGCAATGCCCACAGAGCGCGCACGTTACAATGGTTGTTATAGTCAAAAAAGCACCCGAAACGAACGTACAGTAATTTACTCATTTTGGTAAATCAAAACGAGGCATCATCACTGGCGCCGCCATCATCATATCTACACGGGCTATGCCTTTCGAATCTGTTTGAGAAAAGCCGCCATTGCCAAAATCTGCTGGGGAAAAAATACAAAAAAGATCTGGCCTACGATACTGACATTTCCAAGACACCTGGCTGGCCCAATTTCTGTATTGCATAATCCATGCATGGAACACTTTCTGTAAGAAGTCGCATATGACCAGGACCCAGAAGAGTATGGCTCTTCTGGTTCTGTTTGAAGCACAGGCTGACGGTACTAAGAACCAAGGAGAGGAAGACATGGACCAGTTGGAAGCCACGGCTGCTGGCCCAAGTGATGGCGTTGACGCAGACGGTCGCGCTGATGACAGCGACTCTGACTTAGTTATGAATCTTGTGGCTCGAGCCAGAAGATTAACTAATGTCTAAGATCTGTCAGTGATTATATCATTGCTGTTGCCACTGACCATGACTGTGATTCTTAATGACCTTTACAAAAGATGGCTCATGAATGGTTGGCTGCCAGTGCCTGTCGCCTGTTTCAATTAAATAAAATTAAGGAAAATTTCCCAAATCTTTGTTTTTCATAGTTATTCGAAACTATTGTAGAAATAAGTCTGAAACCAGTTACCTAAAAATTACCAGTCTGCTGATACCTAAAATTGCGTTGTATGTGTACATAAGATCAGGAAAACACCTGTCTGACTGATTTTACAGCTGGCAGTGCATCTGTGCATTTCTTTCAGTATTGTTTAGCAGGCCACTGATAAAATGCGGAGCAGCAACTTTTTGAAGTTGCTGGTCCGGCTAACCAGCACAATTTTATGGTAATGGTCGAATGCTGAGCTGTATGAATGAGTACCTGGCTATAGACAGCGATGGATATTTTGTACGAATAGTCTTTGTGCATTAATTGTGGCATGGCTGAATGCTTCCCAGAGAAGTAGAGATGGTATTCGATTGATGTATTTGTCCTGCAAATAAATACAATACAGGGCAGGAAGTAACATATAAAATACCATACTGCAAAACTTATTGCAGATAATTGCTTTTGGCTTATGATGGTCCTAAAATCTGGAATACATTTGTTACAAATAACTAACTACAATATTGTACATCTCTTCATATGTTAAAAAAAGACCAAGTGTCTAATTCTTCACAACTAGTAAACATATAATAGTTTCTGCTTTAATGTATTTTGTCCATGTTAATGTGCACCCAGTATTCAGTATTACGGTATTCTTATAATGCACTATTAAGTAATTAGTTAGTTTATCATGAAGATGTAGTATTTTGTCCATGTTAATGTGCACCCAGTATTCAGTATTACGGTATTCTTATAATGCACTATTAAGTAATTAGATGTTTATCGTGAAGATGTAGTATTTTTTGCACAAATTATGGTTTACATTTCAATTACGACATGAATAAGGAACACAAGCAATCTGTTGCTTCGTTCCAATTGCTACATAATGTATTTACATGTTTCCTAATTACTACATCTGTACTGTACAGAACATTTATGTATCAATAAAGATTATTATTATAATAGGTCTGTCAGGGAGTCAAGTGTAAAGCAGTTAGGCAGTCCTAACGACTGGATACTGCACTATGTCAGAACTTACCTTACCTTCAAGATCTGTGATGTTTAAATGAACACTTCTGTCAGGGAGTGAAGAGTAGACGAGTTCTGGATACTGTGCTATATACCAACTAAACTAAGGCTGTCTGTTTCTCTTTTTCTAATATAATGTTTTAAGTGTTATAATAAATATGTTGAAGGTGTACTGCCTGCAAAAATGCGTTTATAAACTCGAAGCAGTGTTCACAATTTGAATGTTGCGCCTGCAAAATGTTAAAATTATAGACAAAATATTGAAACTCTAAACACGCTCTGTTGGCAAGACATTTGTATGTACATAGTTTACATAACATAACGTTTTATGATTAAGACCATCACATTGTATATCTTCTTTCAGGAAGGACCAACAAAGAAAAACAGAGGTTATACTGTTTATTTCAGGTGTTAGCATACATAACGACTCCATTTGCTACAAAGTTACTTTATAAATGTTATTAACAGACACGTAAAAAATTAATTGAAACTTGTTAATTCATTATGAAGATCTCCTTGCCAGATTTCTGACAGCTGTCAATCAGGTTTGTTTACATGTTATGTATGAAACCTCTACTGTTTTAGGTACATGATCACTCGGCTCAACTTCCCAGCAAAAGAGGCAATTGCAGGTAAGTAACTACTTTACTGCACATGTCAAAACATTCCTCAAGTACTGGTATAGAACAACACAACGTCAGGAGCTTCCATCAGCCACATCAATCTTGGATTCCATTTAGAATTATATAAAATAGTATGGGACAAACACTATACAGTGGCAGGTCACTGTTATGTCACCCTTGGGAGTAACGTTGGAACCAGGACAAAGTGGCCTGAATGGAGAGGTGGCTGTATTAACAGGGGTTATTTTTATACATTACTATTCCAGAAGTAATTTGGAACGGTTCTAATTGTGAGGTGGCTGTATTACTGAGGTATATTTGACAATTTTAATTAAGATATATATATGACAGCTTTAACTAACCTTCGTCAGTTAAAATTGAGAAAAATCAATTTTTTGGTTTCTCGGAGTTTAACTGGAAACTTTTACATGGTGTTGGATATAGTAAGAGTCAGAAATCAAACAGAATTGTAGCAAAGGCTTAAGTGTTTAGTGCAGTTTTGTTATACAATATCACAGGCATGCCTAGGGGTGGCTGGGGGGGGCACGTGCCCCCCTAGACCTTTGGAATTTGGTATGCCCCTGGACCTTTTTGTATGGGTCCCCGTGACCATACCCCCTGGACCCTTTTTAATGTACCCCTGTGACTGAAGAAGTTACACCGGTGCAGTAATGAAAAATTGTAAACAGCACCCCATCACCCCCTCACTACCCCCGTCTTCCGAGGTCACCAGAAGACCCAAGACAGGAGACAGCGAGAAGAAGGTGACGCTACGGCTGGCCATGCAGCAACAGCAAATTTTCAACAGCACCCCCATTTGTCTTCCAATGTCACCAGTTGAGCCCAGCTAGTGGAGAAGCGACGACGCAGGAACAAAACATTGTCTACACCATTTGGTTCGGCCGCCAGTGGAGGTTTTGTGTCCTCCCTAGGCTACCCACACTGGACATGCCCCTGAAAATGTGATTTAAAGTTAGTTTTATCAAAACACGATAACTCCATGTCTGTTTTGTTAAAATGTGATATATCCAAGCAGTAAGCGCCGTCATTGTGCTTAGTGTGAAGACCGGCAAGGATTGGCTGAAAGGGCCATCCTATTTTGGTAAAAAATTACAGATGGCATATATCACGTTTTGAAAACAAACAGTCTTTTGTGTGTATCATTTAATAGGGATATATCACATTTTGGCATAAACTGATATTATACTAGCACAGCATATGGTTGATTCTTCACCAAATGGCATCCGTGTTCCTAGTTTGAGCGACAACATTTCAGAAACGGTGTTTATTGCATTTTGTCCTGAAACTCTTCATATGGAGTCAGCCGAATGTGTCAACAACTAACCAGGTCAATCATGTTGCAGCATTCAATATGGCGCGAGGGCACCCCCTGGAGAGGTCAAACTACATCGCTGACCTTTGGAACAGTACACCAGGGTAGGGAAAGACATAGAAAGAAACAGAAGTTTATTTATTATATAGAGGGACATTGATCTTAATGTAACACTGTCTCTTGAAGACAAGTGTTTGTGGTTTCACTGCATTCAATGTGTGCAAAACCTCATCAATTCCAAATTAAAATGAACACATATCACAGGAAATTCATTAAATTCTGTCAACATGTGTGATTTCATGACCAGAAAGGGAACACTGTAATATACTGTTTGACTTTAAATACTGGGAATGAATATATGAGTCATAAAAATCGGTGATCTTTTTTCGGTTATGTAAATCATGATTTAACAGACTGATGCTCTAATTTGTCTGCCAGAATGTTTGCAATGCTGTTCTGTTTGGTCTGTCAAAATGTCTATTAAGGTGTTGGTCTTTCAGAATGTGTTGTTCATGTTGGTCTGTCAGAATGTTAGTAGTTATATGGTGATGTTGGGTATCCAAATGCGCTAAAAGATCAAAGGGTTTGCCATATAAAAAACAACGCTTCCGTCAGAATGTTTACTCTGGTGTTGTTCACGTTAGTCTGTCAAAATCTTTGCTCTGATGTTGTTCAACTTGGTCTGTGAGAATGTGTGCTCTGGTGTTGTTCACGTTGGTCTGTGAGAATGTGTGCTCTGGTGTTGTTCACGTTGGTCTGTGAGAATGTGTGCTCTGGTGTTGTTCACATTGTTCTGTGAGAATGTTTGCTATGGTGTTGTTCACATTGGTCTGTCAGAATGTGTGCTCTGGTGTTGTTCACATTGGTCTGTCAGAATGTTTGCTATGGTATTGTTCACATTGATCTGTCAGAATGTGTGCTCTGGTGTTGTTCACCTTGGTCTGTCAGAGTGTGTGCTATGGTATTGTACACGTTGGTCTGTCAGAATGTTTGCTCTGGTGTTGTTCACATTGGTCTGTCAGAATGTGTGCTCTGGTGTTGTTGACGTTGGTCTGTCGGAATGTTTACTCTGGTGTTGTTCACGTTGGTCTGTTAGAATGTTTGCTCTGGTGTTGTTCACATTGGTCTGTCAGAATGTTTGCTCTGGTCTTGTTCACCTTGGTCTGTCAGAATCTTTGCTCTGGTGTTGTTCACATTGATCTGTCAGAATGTGTGCTCTGGTGTTTTTCACATTGGTCTGTGAGAATGTTTGCTATGGTGTTGTTCACATTGGTCTGTCAGAATGTTTGCTAAGGTGTTGTTCACGTTGGTCTGTCAGAATATTTGCTATGGTATTGTTCACGTTGGTCTGTCAGAATGTTTGCTCTGGTGTTGTTCACGTTAGTCTGTCAGAATGTTTGCTACACTGTTGTTCAATTTTTGCTCTGCCAGAATGTTTGTGATGCTGCTGAATGCTCCAAAATGTTCCTCTGCGCTCTGTTGACAGTAACACCATCAGTACCGACGTTGACACAAAGACAACGTCGCCGGCAGTTCAAGAATCAGCACCCCGGTCACGTGACCGCGTGATTCGGGTAACACGGCGACAACGAGGCGAATACCCGCCGGGTCGCGGCATGTATCGACATAACGCGATGCACTCATCGGACCAAGAGAAGCCGTGGAGAAACCCCCTACAGACGCACCCCTGGGGGTCGTCCTACCACAGCGGCGCACCCCTCGACGTTGCCCCACAATATCAGATGCCTTGGCAACCAATGGACTATCCCCAGTGGCAACCATCGCCATGGCAACTGCCTGGCAACGGATATTCACCCAGCAACGGCCAGCAGGGGTTTGTCAACAGACAGTACCCGAGTGGCGTGAATGGAGAACAGACGGACTTTGGGGCACCGTATTACGAGTACCCCACGTACTACGGGGGCGGCTACCCGAGTCAATGATGTGCGTCGATTCTATGTATATTCTGTGCACGTGTTTTGTTCACTCGAATGTGCCTAAATACCAGTACTGTACTTGCATTTTAACACAAATACATTTGACTATATATATGTATTTTATCGAATTGTTGAGTTATTCATTTTTTGGATATATACACATACCGATGCTCTCACACTTATAGGCATGGGAAGATTGGTGTTTTTAAGGGGATGGGGGTCGTTGTTATTATTTCTTGGTGTGAATTGTCAAAGACAGTTAACGAGGTGCAAACCACTGACGGTGGGTGGGTGTGAATTGTTGAACTGTACTTTTGAAAAGGTGAAATATGTTGACACCCGAAATTTTGTTTTAACCAATTAATATACAATAAAACCTGTTTATAGTAGACATCGACGGGACAGCGCATCAAGGACAGATTCTAAGAAGGTAGTCTAGGTTGGACCCAAAACCTCCAAATGCACCCACTCACTCGAAGCTCGCCAAAAAAAACCTGGTGGTTGAACCAAATTCATATTAGGGGGCTGAGAGCCGAACCTTCAGCAGGTCTAGAGGGGGCACGTGCCCCAGCCCCTCTTGATCCGCCAATGTTTTACTACAGGAATGAATCGGCGACGTAAAGTGACGTGACATTATAGTGCTTTTAAATAGTAACGATATTAACACAAATCAAACAGTATAATAATATTACGTCAATTCAATGGATGACGTTACCAGTGTGAGTGTGCTTCCTTATTTAAATGCTTTGATGACACAAAACGTAGTTACGGATGTGACGTAACAGTCGCCGAACGTCATTTCCGCACACGTCTAGCAGTACAAAAGTGACAGATAACAGGTCTTTTTTATTAAAGGAAATAAAAATAAGGCATTAGCTAAAATCCTTTTTCCATGTGTATACAAAGTTTAACATTGTATGTAACATTTGACAGCATTAAACAAATACAGAAAAATACATTTGTACCATAAATTTAATTTTAAGCCCGTCTGTGAAGCGATTCCCGCGGAAAATAAAATTTAAATGAGCTAGGCGATCACGTGGTATCGTGACGTCACTTATGACACGCACTCGCATCAGGCCGACCCTTTCCATGCATTCAGAGCATGTTTACAAGTATAGCTTTTGGGTCGAAACGAGCGTCAGAACGAGTTATTGTGCAATATTCCGACATAATACAAACACTAGTCATCATAGAGGAACAAACATTTATGTTACGGTTCCACATGAATCGAATTTTATTCAAAACAACGAATGCGAATGGGCCTACAAGTCGACTAGGTTTCGTTTTCAGAATAATTATATCGAATGCAAACAACGGGAGATAATCTACACCAATAAACATACATAGCAAACTTATATTGTATCCAGCTACATAAAATAACGTGTATAATCTCATAATATCACTAGAATATCGATATATGAAGGAGCTGTACAATTTATCATAACAACTTAAATAAGTCAGAGAGTTTCCGTTAGTCCCGCTAGCTCAGTGGGTAGGCGCGTTGGTTACTAATAGTTTATTTTACAATCGGGCGACGCCGGTTCAATCCTGACAGCATGCAAACCTTTGATTTTCTTTTCTACACTTTTTTTGTTTATGTTTTCACGAAGCAACATGTTTAAACAAAATAATTTTATACTATAATGCACTGTTTGTAAATATTTTTTTAGTAATTATTTATTCGCCACAAAAATGATAATATGGTCATTATATATAACGATGTTTCTAAATTGTATTTATCCAGACAGATCTCAATCTGTTTTCACATATATAATTACAATATATTACCGTACAATATGTTTACAATTAATACAATATATATCCATTACATTATATTTGTTTGGATAAATAAAATTTAGAAACATCGTTATATAATGACCATATTTTCATTTTTGTGGCGAATAAAAATAGTTACTACAAAAATAAAAATTATTTACAAACAGTGCATTATAGTATAACTTTTTTTTTGATTTTGTTTATATTACTTCGTGAAAACATAAACAAAAAAAGTGTAAATAAAATCAAAGGTTTGCATGCTGTCAGGATTGAACCGGCGTCGCCTGATTGTAAAATAAATGACAGGTAACCAACGCGCCTACCTACGGAGCTAGCGGGACCAACGGAAACTCTCTGACTGATTTAAGTTGTTATGATAAATTGTACAACTCCTTCATATATCGATATTCTAGTGAAATTATGAGATGATACACGTTACTTTATGTAGCTGGATACAATATATGTTTGCTATGTATGTTTATTGGTGTAGATTATCTCCCGTTGGTTGCATTCGATATAATTATACTGAAAACGAGCCCAAGCTCGGCGAAACCTAGTCGACTTGTAGGCCCATTCGCATTCATTGTTTTGAATAAAATTCGATTCATGTGAAACCGTAAGATAAATGTTTGTTCCTCTATGATGACTAGTGTTTGTATTACGTCGGAATATTGCACAACAACTCGTTCTGACGTTCGTTTCGACCCAAAAGCTATACTTGTAAACATGTTCTGAATGCATGGAAAGGGTCGGCCTGATGCGAGTTTGGGTCATAAGTGACGTAACATCTCGGCATCCCGAAAAGCGCGCCAAAAATATGCATATTCGAAAATGTCCGGATGCACACCATAAAATGTGGAATTTCTAATTCATTGAATTTTTTTGGCTTGGTGGACGTGGAAATAGATAGCAGGATGTAATATAACATGAATTCGAGCAATATATGTTTTTATTCCCTTTAATTCGGAATATTACTGCACTGTTCTGCTGAAATCTAATAATAGCTAACACACAGGCAATTTGGAACGATGTGCTATCGGTGTTGTAAGTGACCGGTTACTCAGTATTTTATTTTTTACCCTCGTATCCATGTGGCATACACTTATGTATTTCTATCATAATTTTTATAGGGACCGATAACATAGTACAATGTTTAAATGTTTCTTTATACTACTACAAATGTTAAGTACTTAACAGAATGTAGGTTTCTGTGGACAGTAGAATAATGCTATGCAAATAAAACCGTCAACACATCTACCAGTTAGATAGAGTTGATAGACTAAACAAACAGTGGCAGATTAACCAATATAGGCACGTGCTATAGATCATGGCATATCTGGCACAGCACCGACCTGGTTTTCTTCTTATCTAACTAGTAGACATCAATCTATAGGCATAATAATTACGTTTGAACCGCACTCCCCACTTCATGTGGCATTCCCCAGGGTTCCGTTCTTGGGCCTTTGCTTTTCACTCTCTACTCCACGCCACTCAGCTCTGTAATCCAAATTCATATCTTGGATCATCACCTATATGCAGATGACACACATATCTACATTTCCTTGGCCACGCCCGATACAAGTCACTCCCTAAACCGACTCAACGATTGTCTCCAAGATGTTTTCTTATGGATGGCCGACAGCAAATTAAAGTTAAATGCAGACAAAACTTAATTTCTCATCATTGGTACTCCAATGCAGCGAGGTAAACTTAATGACTTTTTTTAACATGCATCCTGAGTCAAAATATCACACCAGCAGATGCAGTACGGAATCTAGGAGTGACCTTTGATTGCGACTTCAATTTCAGACAACACATCCCAAACGTGCCGTTGCTGTTTTATTATATCCATGATATTCGCCGACATATGTAGCTATATGCCGCTAAGACCATCGCAACATATCTTGTTAGCAGCAGATTAAGTTATTGCAATTCCCTCCTTCATAATGTTGCTATCAAGGATATTACAAAACTACAACGTGTCCAAAATTGTTTAGCAAGGGTAGTCACATAATCTCCTCGATTCTCCCGTTCAGTGCCACTTCTAAAATCACCGCATTGGCTCCCTGTGCGTTATCGCAAGTAGTAATAACAGTGGTTCAGCGCAGGCAGTCGGATGAGAGCAAGAGCAAGTGACGTCATAACTAGGTCAAAGGTCAAGGACCGGATGTATGTCAAGTGGCGCCCCCTAGCGGATTTTTTCGGAACTATTTCCACTGGCGGATATGTTGCTACCTACAAACAACAGTGGTGCCACCTGACGGACAAGGTTTGGACTAAATGTAGGAATACTGCCTAATTCAGTGCGTCTTATTTATGAAAATTGGGCCCCCTGGCGGATAGGTTACGAACTGAAAGAGAAGTACAAATAACTCCCCCTAACGGATTTCAGTGAACCAAATATCGATATTGCTAAAGTTCGTTCCTCTTGATTCTTTTTTCTCTTTTTACTATAAAAATAGGTCAAAGACGTCATTAAATAGGTCAGTGCCTTCGTTAAATAGACCATTGCTCATGCGCAATGGTGTCTCTTCTTATGTCCCATAGGTTATCGACCATTTGTTTAGGTGTAGGCCTCTCCTAGCCTATACATTTACAACTTTAACGTAGGTCCAAACCCGACGAATCGGTAGAGAACTAGTAAAATAAGTCGAATTATGGCATATCTGATCACCATACAGATCTACGACCTTCCCCTCACCCTGGTTGTAAATTTTTGCCTATCGATGTCTATTATTACTTGCATATTGTATACCTATGTATGTTATTAATGGCAGACGTGAAGTGATTCCTGAACATGTAACATTCTTTGAGACATCTTTATCAACAAAATCGAAGTCTCGCAATACTTTAACATTCACCAGTGCTATAATTTTTAAACAATGCTACAGTTTTAAATAGAACATTTGCACTTACCACAGTTGATTACCTGGATGTAAGCTTGTATGAACTTGTATATAGCGGTGGTCTACCTGGGACGATTGGCGCGGCGCGGAGGAAGAGGAATGGAGCCCCCTGACGGATAGATCATGAACTACAAACATCATCCCTGACGGATATCAGTGAACCAAATATCGATACTGCTTAAGTTCGTGTCTCTTGTTTTTTGTCAAGTGCTTACTTCTGGTGGATACATCATCATCAACTGAAAGCACCCCTGTTAGATAAGTGGTGTACTAAATAACTACTCTGCGGTCCGTGCTTTTAAATTTTCTGTTCTGCAGTCGGTGATCTTTCGGCATGCCCACGTGACCTTCATGTACTATCCTACAATCCATAATCTTTCGGCACGCCCACGTGACCATTATGTTCGGTCGAACTGGTATAAAAGACCTGCGTCAGGTATTGTGGCCATTATATATTACATCTTGAAAATGGGTTCTATTTCATCAACTGACAACGTCCGAGATATTGCTACCGAGAACGTCCGAGATATTGCTGGAGGTAATAAGCGATGGCACCCGGCGACCGACCCGTGTGACTGTCAACCTGCTAAGCGAATGTCTCCGCCAGTGACTACATCCAACCACTGCAAGGAGATACAACCCCTCTTGAGGTTGTCTGTCGAGAAACTTCGCGAGATGCGCAAGACACACAAGACCCACAACCCGGAGTCTTACCTCCGACGCTCCATGCTCATCAAGAACACACTGTCCAGGATAAAGCGCGAACAACAACAACAGGAACTCGTGTGTTCATCATCATCATCATTAGCATCATAAGAAAAATTCGACGAAATTCCAAGAAACGGTTCTTTTCAGAGCCAACTACATTCTCACAAAAGAGTATTAGCTATTCTCATAGGTTAGAAATTTCGTGCTCGTTCGGCACGCCCACGTGACCTTTCGGCACATTCACTATCTATATAAACGCGGAGCTCTACCAGTCGGACCATCATTCGTTTCACAACGACACCACGGCTAACATCATCATGTTGAAGATATCATATTACTGCCCTTGCGATACATCATACTCGAGTGATATGATTCGAATGAGTGCTGCCGAGGAGGAGTCCCTACCGACCCCGAGACAACTACCATCATTGCGACGACCCTTCACCTGCCTGGATTGTGGGACATCGTTCACACGGAAAGATAGTTGGAAGAGGCACATCACCAGCGGATGTTGTCCCCGTGTGAAAAAGAGGACGGCCGATGAAGCCAAGTTGTATACGCCAGTGGTGAGTCATACTTTATATTGTTTTACTATATACTTTCACCTAAAACCTCGACCCCCATGTCTATGCTTTCCCTAAAATCGCGTCCCTGTATATGTTTACTTCCGTCAAAATGGCGTCCACTGTGTCTTTACTTCCGCTAAAACTTCGCCCCGTTTTATACTTTATGATCATACAACGTGTCACCTTACTTCCTATCACGTCACTTCTTAACATTGTTTCCTACCTATCCTTGTATCACCATACTCTAGCAACGGTGTACTATTTCCATGCAATCTTTAATATATTTTAATGTTATCGAAATATTCTTGCAGGGCTACAGTGAAGGTCCGCTACCACCAAAGCGGCAACGAATGGTCTCTGTGTCGTCAGAGACGATTAACGACAACAGAACATCATCGACACCAACTTCCATTCCTAACGACGTCACAACTACCCACGCTGTCAATGTCACAACTTCTACCCAGCCTGCCAACGTTGCAATTTCCGCTCCTGACTTTGCTGGTCCGAACTTTACCATTGATTTCCTGCGATCGAAATGAAGAAGACGCTTGCACGCCACATAGCATGTACCATCTTTGAACTCTCAAGACGACAATGCCGTGGTTGCGAGATAGATCATCCTAGTAAATTTCATCACGATTATATGTTATCTGATGACATTAAAATTTGCATGCACTTTGACGAGGCTGTGGAGTCCATCAATTCAACTGCAGTGGTGAAAGACTGTTTGAGTGTTTTGTTAGACGCAGGTGTGAAGCTAGCCGACGTGACAGTCGAACAGTTGTGTAATATCAATACTTGGTTGCAAGAATCCGTTTCGAAACAGTGGCGAAACACTATGAAACATATGGTTCTGGCAGTAATGGAGGGTGACCTGTAAAGAACTTTCTTTTGTCTTGTACACGATTAAACTTTGCAAGACTCTGTATCAATGTCTAGTCTCTGGTTCTTGTAGTTATGGAGTGTGACATGTAAATACGTTTGTGTTGTTCACGAATAAACTGTGCAAACCTTATCTTGTGTCTTTTTTTCATAGTGTAATGCAAAGCATGTGTTGGGAACCTTACAGCAAACCTTATCTTGTGTCTTTACTTAACCAAACTAAGACCAACGACTTCCACGAATCAAACTTTGACTAGCGAGATGCACGAACCAATCATTCAAACAAACTTGTCGGACAAATGAAACACCAAACACTTAGACCAACGAGTGACAAGAACCAAACTTGTTGAACAAACGAAACACCAAATACTTAGACCAACGAGTGACAAGAACCAAAATATACACATGTAAAATCATCAAGATACACAGGCAGTTTCAGGCAAATTCAGGCAAACTCACCAATATACGCAGGCAAATTCAGGCAATCGACCAAGATACACAGGCAGTTTCAGGCAAATTCAGGCAATCGACCAAGATACACAGGTAGTTTCAGGCACATTCAGGCAATCGACCAAGATACACAGGCAGTTTCAGGCAAATTCAGGCAAACTCACCAATATAAGCAGGCAAATTCAGGCAATCGACCAAGGTACACAGGCAGTTTCAGGCAAATACAGGCAATCGACCCAGATTTCAGGCACATTCAGGCAATCGACCAAGATTTCAGGCAAATTCAGGAAATCGACCAAGATTTCAGGCAAATTCAGGCAAACTCACCAAGATACACAGGAAATTCAGGCAAACTTACGTTGATACACAGAGATTTCCATATATCAGTACATAAAATTCAACTCGTGGTTCATTTCGTTCTTTACATTTGAGTCGTCAACACCTACATCATGAGCTTATTGACTAGTCAACTGGCTGCCAACAAGCCCACACCATCGCCATCACGGGTGGCCTTCCAGTGCCCAGATTGCAAGAGGCATTTCACACGTCGGGATAACTGGAAACAACACATTGCCCACAGTCGCTGTAGGCTATCAACAAACACTACGTTGACAAACGCTACGTCGCTGAATTCACTTGTTCCGGCGCCCACTTCGACACCTATGTCTTTGGCCCCAGCAACAAGCTCGACATTCGCGTTTCCATCTCAGGCGCCCGCTATGACACATGTACCTATGGTTCCATCAACAAGCTCGACATTCCCGTCTCCATCTCAGGTGACCATGGAGTATACAAAGAAGATGGCCCTGGTCGATCCCCGTAATTTGGAAAACATTCAACCGCAACGTCTTTCGACTGCTAACCCTATCGAAAGTGTCTTGCAACGACTCGACAACGAAATGCAAGACATATTAGAACGAAGTGATATAAACGAGAGGGAAAAAGTTGTGTTGTATAATCAGGTATTGAGTCGGTACAACGATCTTACCGACAAAGGTATCCAAGAACCCGTGCGTGTGGCCATCGAAAAAATTCCCAGTGAAGGGGAAAACAAAGTACAACCTGCTAACGAAAATGAAGTCGTCGAAAAGGAGAGCATCGAAAACGAAATCATCGACAGCGTTCCAAAAACTATGAAGCAGAAAGCACGAAGACTACTCAATAAAATGAAAGGTGCCATAAGGTGTACAGAAACAGGGTGGTACCCGGAAGTAACATTGTAGATCTCTTGAACGACGTGTTGAGAAAACGGAAGTCGTTTGAACCGGTGGGATGGGAAACCTTCGCTCGTGGTCTCAAGGACGTCAACACGCCAATGGATTTAGTTGGGAACTCACATCGTTGGCTTTGCATGCAGACAGCGTCAGTGGACGACGACATGTCAAAGGAAACCAGCAGTCCGTTTGACACCGTTCGTCATTGGATTTGTAGACGACCTGCATCATCGCGGCGCGTAGCTCATTCGGCGACACCTTTGCAAATCACACGTTGGGAACCATACTAGTATTACCGATTCGCGACAAAAACATTTTCGCGTGGGACATACAATCCACAGGAACAGTGTTCAAGAGAGACCATATGGGGAATATTCAAATAAAATCGTGTTTATGCTATGAATGAGTGTTGTTTTTTTTTTTTTAGTTTTCGTAGTCATCAAGACACAACTAACTTTTCCTCATTTCACTGACAACAAAGTTGCACAAACGAAACACTAAACTTAGCCCAACACGTTGCACGAATCGAATGTTAAAGGATATGAAGTTTGCCAATTTTTTCCATCTCGTGTACATCACTTCGTTCTAATATGCCTTGCATTTCGTTGTCGAGTCGTTGCAAGACACTTTCGATAGGGTTAGCAGTCGAAAGACGTTGCGGTTGAATGTTTTCCAAAATACGGGGATCGACCAGGGCCATCTTCTTTGTATACTCCATGGTCACCTGAGATGGAGACGGGAATGTCGAGCTTGTTGATGGAACCGTAGGTACATGTGTCATAGCGGGCGCCTGAGATGGAAACGCGAATGTCGAGCTTGTTGCTGGGGCCAAAGACATAGGTGTCGAAGTGGGCGCCGGAACAAGTGAATTCAGCGACGTAGCGTTTGTCAACGTAGTGTGTGTTGATGGCCTACAGCGACTATGGGCAATGTGTTGTTTCCAGTTATCCCGACGTGTGAAATGCCTCTTGCAATCTAGGCACTGGAAGGCCACCCGTGATGGCGATGGTGTGGGCTTGTTGGCAGCCAGTTGACTAGTCGATAAGCTCATGATGTAGGTGTTGACGACTCAAATGTAAAGAACGAAATGAACCACGAGTTGAATTGTATGTACTGATATATGGAAATCTCTATGTATCAACGTGAGTTTGCCTGAATTTCCCTGTGTATCTTGGTGAGTTTGCCTGAAATCTTGGTCGATTGCCTGAATTTGCCTGAAATCTTGGTCGATTGCCTGAATGTGCCTGAAATCTTGGTCGATTGCCTGTATTTGCCTGAAACTGCCTGTGTACCTTGGTCGATTGCCTGAATTTGCCTGCTTATATTGGTGAGTTTGCCTGAATTTGCCTGAAACTGCCTGTGTATCTTGGTCGATTGCCTGAATGTGCCTGAAACTACCTGTGTATCTTGGTCGATTGCCTGTATTTGACTGAAACTGTCTATGAATCTTGGTCGATTGCCTGAATTTGCCTGAAACTGCCTGTGTATCTTGGTCGATTGCCTGAATTTGCCTGCGTATATTGGTGAGTTTGCCTGAATTTGCCTGAAACTGCCTGTGTATCTTGATGATTTTACATGTGTATCTTTTGGTTCTTGTCACTCGTTGGTCTAAGTATTTGGTGTTTCGTTTGTTCAACAAGTTTGGTTCTTGTCACTCGTTGGTCTAAGTGTTTGGTATTTCATTTGTCCGACAAGTTTGTTTGAATGATTGGTTCGTGCATCTCGCTAGTCAAAGTTTGATTCGTGGAAGTCGTTGGTCTTAGTTTGGTTAAGTAAAGACACAAGATAAGGTTTGCTGTAAGGTTCCCAACACATGCTTTGCATTACACTTTGAAAAAAAGACACAAGATAAGGTTTGCACAGTTTATTCGTGAACAACACAAACGTATTTACATGTCACACTCCATAACTACAAGAACCAGAGACTAGACATTGATACAGTCTTGCAAAGTTTAATCGTGTACAAGACAAAAGAAAGTTCTTTACAGGTCACCCTCCATTACTGCCAGAACCATATGTTTCATAGTGTTTCGCCACTGTTTCGAAACGGATTCTTGCAACCAAGTATTGATATTACACAACTGTTCGACTGTCACGTCGGCTAGCTTCACACCTGCGTCTAACAAAACACTCAAACAGTCTTTCACCACTGCAGTTGAATTGACGGACTCCACAGCCTCGTCAAAGTGCATGCAAATTTGAATGTCATCAGATAACATACAATCGTGATGAAATTTACTAGGATGATCTATCTCGCAACCACGGCATTGACGTCTTGAGAGTTCAAAGATGGTACATGCTATGTGGCGTGCAAGCGTCTTCTTCATTTCGGTCGCAGGAAAATCAATGGTTCGGACCAGCAAAGTCAGGAGCGGAAATTGCAACGTTGGCAGGCTGGGTAGAAGTTGTGACATTGACAGCGTGGGTAGTTGTGACGTCGTTAGGAATGGAAGTTGGTGTCGATGATGTTCTGTTGTCGTTAATCGTCTCTGACGACACAGAGACCATTCGTTGCCGCTTTGGTGGTAGCGGACCTTCACTGTAGCCCTGCAAGAATATTTCGATAACATTAAAATATATTAAAGATTGCATGGAAATAGTACACCGTTGCTAGAGTATGGTGATACAAGGATAGGTAGGAAACAATGTTAAGAAGTGACGTGATAGGAAGTAAGGTGACACGTTGTATGATCATAAAGTATAAAACGGGGCGAAGTTTTAGCGGAAGTAGACACAGTGGACGCCATGTTGACGGAAGTAAACATATACAGGGACGCGATTTTAGGGAAAGTATAGACATGGAGGACGAGGTTTTAGGTGAAAGTATATAGTAAAACAATATAAAGTATGACTCACCACTGGCGTATACAACTTGGCTTCATCGGCCGTTCTCTTTTTCACACGGGGACAACATCCGCTGATGATGTGCCTCTTCCAACTATCTTTCCGTGTGAACGATGTCCCACAATCCAGGCAGGTGAAGGGTCGTCGCAATGATGGTAGTTGTCTCGGGGTCGGTAGAGACTCCTCCTCGGCAGCACTCATTCGAATCATATCACTCGAGTCTGATGTATCGCAAGGGCAGTAATATGATATCTTCAACATGATGATGTTAGCCGTGGTGTCGTTGTGATACGAATGATGGTCCGACTGGTAGAGCTCCGCGTTTATATAGATAGTGAATGTGCCTAAAGGTCACGTGGGCGTGCCGAACGAGCACGAAATTTCTAACCTATGAGAATAGCTAATACTCTTTTGTGCGAATGTGGTTGGCTCTGAAAAGAACCGTTTCTTGGAATTTCGTCGAATTTTTCTTATGATGCTAATGATGATGAACACACGAGTTCCTGTTGTAGTTGTTCGCGCTTTATCCTGGACAGTGTGTTCTTGATGAGCACGGAGCGTCGGAGGTAAGACTCCGGGTTGTGGGTCTTGCGTGTCTTGCGCATCTCGCGAAGTTTCTCGACAGACAACCTCAAGAGGGGTCGTATCTCCTTGCAGTGGTTGGATGTAGTCACTGACGGAGACATTCGCTTAGCAGGCTGAGTCACACGGGTCGGTCGCCGGGTGCCATCGCTTGTTACCTCCAGCAATATCTCGGACGTTCTCGGTAGCAATATCTCGGACGTTGTCAGTTGATGAAATAGAACCCATTTTCAAGATGTAATATATAATGGCCACAATACCTGACGCAGGTCTTTTATACCAGTTCGACCGAACATAATGGTCACGTGGGCGTGCCAAAAGATTATGGATTGTAGGATAGTACATTAACGTCACGTGGGCGTGCCGAAAGATCACCGACTGCAGAATAGAAAATTTAAAAGCACGGACCTCAGAGTAGAAAGAACAAAAGCACGGACCGCAGAGTAGTTATTTAGTACACCACTTATCTAACAGGGGTGCTTTCAGTTGATGATGATGTATCCACCAGGAGTAAGCACTTGACAAAAAACAAGAGACACGAACTTAAGCAGTATCGATATTTGGTTCACTGATATCCGTCAGGGATGATGTTTGTAGTTCATGATCTATCCGTCAGGGGGCTCCATTCCTCTTCCTCCGCGCCGTGCCAATCGTCCCAGGTAGACCACCGCTATATACAAGTTCATACCAGCTTACATCCGGGTAATCAACTGTGGTAAATGCAAATGTCCTATGTAAAACTGTAGCATTGTTTAAAAATTATCGCACTGGTGAATGTTAAAGTATTGCGAGACCTCGATTTTGTTGATAAAGATGTCTCAAAGAATGTTACATGTTCAGGAATCACTTCACGTCTGCCATTAATAACATACATAGGTATACAATATGCAAGTAATAAGAGACATCGATGGGCAAAAATTTACAAACAGGGTGAGGGGAAGGTCGTAGATCTGTATGGTGATCAGATATGCCATAATTCGACTTATTTTACTAGTTCTCTACCGATTCGTCAGGTTTGGACCTACGTTAAAGTTGTAAATGTATAGGCTAGGAGAGGCCTACACCTAAACAAATGGTCGATAACCTATGGGACATAAGAAAAGACACCATTACGCATGCCCAATGGCCTATTTAACGACGTCACTGACCTATTTAATGACGTCTTTGACCTATTTTTATAGTAAAAAGAGAAACAAGAATCAAGAGGCACGAACTTAAACAGTATCGATATTTGGTTCACTGAAATCCGCTAGGGGGAGTTATTTGTACTTGTCTTTCAGTTCGTAACCTATCCGCCAGGGGCGCCAATTTTCATAAAGAAGACGCACCAAAGGCAGTACTCCTACATTTAGTCCAAACCTTGCCCGTAAGGTGGCACCACTGTTGTTTGTAGTTCGCAACATATCCCCCAGGGGAAAATAATTCCAAAAAAATCCGCTAAATATTGGAAAAACGTGCATCGATAAAAACATCCATATAAAATAGAAACATAAATAAATAAAGATAAAAAATAAATGTGTTAATAAAAACAGGATATCTAAGAATTATACAGAGACTTGATCTAGTGATGTCGCAACTGAGACGTGCTGTATATGTCGCTAGTAACAATACTCTGAATAATTGTATTAACAGAGCCGTTAATCCTCATAATTAAGCTAAAAATAGATGTTCTGATAACACATTTACAAGATTTTATATTAGCTACAGTAAACATCTCATCGGCAGATTGTTCAATATTCTGTATGAATTTTTATAGGCAACAATAAATTGCTGAAAATTAGCTTTTCTAAATTTAACCCATAACACACACATATAAATATTACTGAAATATGGAGTAAATAGCTTATTCTTTATAGCAGTAGAGCAAAAATTATAATTTTGCCGTAACATGTTACTTTTGGCGTAAAGAAGTCTCACTTTGGTTTGAATGTCAGCCTCATCCGATAAGTCGTTACAAATGACATGCCCAAGGTATTTACATAAGGTGGCGAAGTTTAACGTCTTTCCTCTTAAAGTAATTTCGCTGGCAAGATTTGAATTTCTAGAATCAAAGTACATGACCAGGGATTTATCAGCATTATACTGAATGTCATGCTCACACCCATAAGAGTAACATATGTCAAGTAAAATTTGTAGTCCCTTGGTGGAAGGGGCGAATAGAAGTAGGCCATCAGCGTATATCAGGTGACTAACAACCATAGTACCCAGGTTACAACCAATATGTGTTTTGTATAGTTGTACCTACACTCAAATTGTCTACGTAAATGTTAAAAAGTAAAGGGGATAATTTTCCACCTTGCTTAACACCGTTACCCACTGAGAAGAAATCCGAGTAGGTAGATCCCCATCGGATATACAAATTGGTTATTGAACTCATTGCTGAGTATTCTTGGAATATATTTCGATATGTCTCGCTGTTCTAATTTCGTTAACAGCTTATGTCGATTGACTCGATCAAATGCTTTTGACGCATCCAAAAACGCAACATGCATAGCTGAACCATGTTTAGTATAAAATCTTAATAATTCCTTAAATGTACACAGCTCCGTTCCATGTTTTGGCTTAAATCCAAACTGATGAGGCGTAGTTTGCAAGTATGTTTCCATTCTGTTGAATATCACAGTATCTATTATCTTGGAACATATATTAGAAAGGCATATTGGCCTGTAATTACCTTTGTCATTTACCGGTATATTTGTATCTTTAATAACCGGTACAACAACATACTCTGAAACTGGTTTCGGATATATATATATATATATATATGTATATACATGTATATACTCTAATGGTGTTGTCCTGCTATTCAAATAATTTGTTAGCATTCTCAGTCACCCTGTTCAAGGTCCTTTTTGGTCGCGTTGTTCTGCATACTTTTCTAGCACAGTTTGTTGCAATACTTAGCAACCGTTGGTGACGTCACCCAAGGTGAGCGCACGTATTATTGCTTTCCAAATAACCGTACACGCGCTGCTGTTTATTTGGACTGAACATGGCTGCCCATAAGGTCTTATTCAGGGTTGTACGGGTACTTAATGTTGACAGTTTTACGCTGTATGTTTTTATTTGGGGCTGTGTTTATTAACGTTTTGGCAATTCCATCTCATACGTTTTATTGCATTCTACACGACTTTCTCTCCTTCCCACCCTCTCTCGTTCTTCTTTCTCTTTCCAACTTTTATATTCCTCCATCCCTCCATCCCGTCACCAATAACGCCGGTCTTCACCTATAATCCTATACAATACTAAATGAATCCTCTGTCCGCTCCATTTACGTAACAAAGGAACGATTCAGAAGGACCATTGATGAGGTGGACATCAAGTCGCGCAGGTGATAATGTTTTGAAAACAAGTTACTTGTGTGTGCGTAGTCATCATCGGTCATAGGCTCATATGTAAGTATTGCACTGGTGTGCGTATGTGTGTGTGCGTACGCGCGCGAACGTGTGTGGTTTGTAGTGTGATGTGTGTGAGCGCGCGCTCAAGCGTAGGTGCGTGTCTGGTGTGTGTGTGTGTTGTGTGTGTGTGTGTGTGCGTGCGTGCGTGCGTGCGTGTGTGTGAAGTATCGTAAAACGTGCATACACGACACGACGTCCGGTTTTACTACGTGCAGTATTTAATGTTTCAAACACAAACTAACACAACACCAGTTAACAACCGTTTTGGTACATAAATCACAAATGGATAAACATATGTTGAATAGCTCAGGAGAAACTCAAGAATCCATACAGTAAGGTCTGTATGCAGAACTGTACCATTTTATTACATCTGGCAATTTGGAAATTCAGATATGCAAGTGTGTAACTCGTTTTTAAAATGTTCCATCACATTAAAAACGAAAGCTCAAGAACTGTATTTTTGTCGATTCAATAAATCATCAGTGGTCATGTATGTGTGTGTGTGTGTGCGTGCGTGCGTGCGGTCCGTGTGTGCTTGCGTGTGTTTTGTATCTGTTTGCCTATAGCTCATAAATGTTACTCGTCGCACGGCACCGCGTAATAATGCTGGTTGCCGGTGTTGTCAATTAATTTGTCAACACTATGAGTAATTTTCTGAATCAGAGTACACTTAGTATCATTATAGTCCACAGCAGTGCAGTATGGGTATTCGTACACGCATAGTAATTTGCAGTCATTATTTGTACTTATGTAACTTGTGTCATAGCCCGAACCATGGCTTTTGTTGGGAATTCGTTTGAATTTCGTAATGCACTCTACAACGGAATGCATGGATAATTATTGATAACGGAACCCGATGAAAAGGCAGTTGATGGCGGGTGTATGTCTGTGAGTGTGAGTGCGTGCGTGTGAGTGCGCAAATGTGTGTGCGTGCGTTAATGTGTGTGTGCGTCTGTGTGTGTGTGTGTATGGTGTTTGTATATGTGCGTGTGTGTGTGCGAGTGTCTGTGCGCATGTGTTGTATGTGTGTGCGTGCGTGCGTGCGTGTGTTTGTGTACGCGCGGATGTGTGTGCGTGAATATGTGCGTGCGTGTATGTGTGTGTATTTGTATGTGTGTGTGAATATGTGCGTGCGTGTACGTGTGTGTATTTGTATGTGTGCGTGCGTGTATGCGTGTATTCATGTGTGCGTGTGCGCCAGCGCATGCGTGCGTGCGTGCGTGCGTAATAAGTATTCCCAGCCGGAACGCTGACAGGTGAGTGGGCGTGTGTTCACAGATTGTTTGCCAAATATGCAGTATAACGTATCTTTAGCTTCAGTTGTCAAATGAAAATATCCCCTGCACTCGCCTTCGCATTGACCACCAATGAAACCAGCTTTGCAATGACACGTAAATACGGGCACGTATTTGAGCGAATCGTCATAGTCGCCGCGCACTCTGCATATTCCTCCATTCAAGCAAGGACTCGATTCGCAGACTGAATTATTAACTGGTGTAAGAAGAATACTATGCTGCATCAAGGGAATCCAGAACAAAATGCCAGACGTCGTATGCTTGCAAGATGTGTAACGTGATTGTAGAGTGTATGAAAACAACGCAACTGAAGAGTGCAGGTTCTATCCGGAGTTTTTACCAGGTCATTCGCTTGTGTGCTCGTACCATACCAGTTGTAAGTTATTTTTCGTTTTTCTACAATTTTTCTAGGCTTTTAAAAATATATAAAAGGACATATAACTCAAGTTCGTAGCGAAATTTTACAAGTGCAGTTGCATCTCTCTATTAAGGTCACCGCAGGGTCTGGGCAAAGGTAAACTGAGTGGCGAAGTGACAATACTAGCGAAATTAATTTCCTATGCTACTCTACTACAAAAAATAAGTTGGGTCTATCCTAGAGTGACCTTAATTGTGACATGGCTATATAACGGAGGTGACCTTAAATCGAAGTTAGACATCAATAAAGTATCCAGTTTATCGACGCAAATGTTTCTCGGTTTCTCGATGTTCTAAATCAGTGGGGTACTTTCATACTGATAACCTATAAACGGTAAGACAGTCGACTTAAGACCACGTTGATAAGAGTATTCGTGAGAGTATGTTTTATGAAAACGTTTTTACAAACACATTTATTTGATGCCTGTACATGCAGCAAACACCAATCGCTCTTGCAAACATTGCCCAACGGAAATCTATGCGACAGGTAATTATAATCTTTGGATTTCGTAATGAGAAATATATTAATTACAATGACCTATCCAGAAGAATGTTCAATAAACTATACGTACACTGACACTCCAGGCCGCTCCAGCCTGGCGCACAACTGCAGGAATAAAACTGCTCGCTATTCTCACACGTCGCGTAGTGTCCACAAGGGGAAAACTTGCAGGGATCTGACAAACAAGAGACAAGAACAATTACAACAATAACAACAACAACTACTACTACTACTACTACTACTACTAATAATAATAATAATACTCCTACTATTGCTACTACTACTACTCCTACTACTACTACTACTACTCCTACTACTACTACTACTACTACTACTACTACTACTCCTACTACTACTACTCCTACTACTACTACTACTACTACTCCTCCTCCTCCTCCTACTACTACTACTACTACTACTACTACTCCTACTACTACTACTACTACTACTACTACTACTACTACTACTACTACTACTACTACTCCTACTACTGCTACTACTACTACTCCTACTACTACTACTACTACTCCTACTACTACTACTACTCCTACTACTACTACTACTACTCCTACTACTACTACTACTACTACTACTCCTACTACTACTACTCCTCCTCCTACTACTACTACTACTACTACTACTACTACTACTACTGCAACTACAACCACTACGACGTGTATCAAGTAGTGTTTGTCATCGATCACCCATAATGGATGTGAAACATGTATAGTTCAACAACGCACCCTTTTGAGACACAAATCGAATAGAGGAGGCAACTATAAAACAACAACAACGACGGCAGTAACAACAATAATAACAACAACAACAACGACAACAAGAACGACAACAACACGGAGGAGACAGTTCAACCTGTTCAACGTGTAAAACACAAGTTTGCCCAATTTACATTATTCATGTCTTTTTTTCAGACTGATATCACCTATATAATTTAAAATCATCGTACATATATACACGCACGCACACACACACGCAGGCACGCACACACACACACACACACACACACACATGCCTGTTTTTTTGTCATAAAAAAAAACATTTTATTGGCCAGAATTTCAACAAAATATTCGACGGAATGTCACAGCGCAGCAAGAGTTCGGCATCCATTGTTGACGGAGCTTTGGCTAGGCAACAGGTCAGGTGAAAACCAGGTCAATTGAACGTGAATGGTCAAGAGAACGAAACGAACCGGGCGGTGTCGCCACAAAGAACCAAGGGAAGAAGAAGGAGAAATAAGAGGGCTGTGCAGCCTACCTTCACAAAGGAAGCAGTGCGGTGACTTATACTGACATTGTCCGGTGTCACTGTTGAAACCCCAATACGGTTTATCGGGACAGCTGTGTGTGGTTGTTTTTCCCTCTTTGCATTCCACGTATTTTTTACAGCTGCTGCACGTTGGGAACGCTCCGTCTATATCGCCTATATCCGAGCAGTCGTCTGCGCATATCCGGTCTGGATTCATGCACATGCTCTTGTGTATCGCATCTGAAACATGCATCACCGTAGATTGTTTACCGATTCAAATTCAGATTATGAATCGAATGGTGCGAATTATGCAGATCTGCATAAGATGCAATAACACCTGTTTGAAAATGTTCTCAGTTCAGTTGTTCATATATGTCTAAACGTATCTATTACAACTTGTCTAGGCTCAAATTGGTGCCATAACTTTCTGTCGTATGAAATCAAACGACTTTCATGATATGGCTCAAAAACCACTACCTAGATCTGTAACTAGTACAAAAAGCGTCATTTGCCAAAAAATATATGTTGGAGAGTGTAGATAATGCGTGTAACATTTCTTCTTTTTATTCATAGACGAGGTGCGCTCATTGCTTGCTGTTTCATATTCACTATCGGTTGAGTATCCGAAGCCCTAGCCATTGCACCACGGCGCTATACAAAATAAATAATGATTGAACTTACTTTTACATGTTCGTCCAGTGTAGCAGTCGACGCAAATGCATTTAAACCTGTCTCCTTCACTGGAGCAAGTTGCACCGTTCAAGCACGGGTTTGAATCACAAGGGCCAGCACGAATTTCATCTATGTATGCAACAAAATCTTCGAATTAAAATATAACTAAATGATTGATGGAAATACATATGTAGGATATATATATATATATATATGTGTAAATATATATCCTCAAGAGAAGAGCGACTAAAATGATACCAAACCTGAGAGATCTTAGTTACGAAATACGCCTGACAGAATGTGGTTTATCAACACTAGGGACCAGGAGATTGAGAGGAGATCAAATAGAAGTGTTTTAAATATTTAATGGTTATGAAAATATTCATAGAAATATGTTTTTCTCAGTTAAGAAAGATAGAAGGACTAGAGGACATGAAGTTACATTAGTAAAGGAGCAGCGTAGATTAGATATAAGAAAATTCAAATTTTCACAAATGACCCTAAATGAATGGAACATATTATCTGCTGATTGTGTGGGTGCTAGTAGCGTGAATATGTATAAAAAAAATTGACACATACCTCAGAAGGGCGTGATACACGTAGATAAAAGGGTTGGAGTCTCGATAAGCCAAAATAATTATCGAGAGTCCACCTGCCATCTATAGTTAATTCTCTTGATGGGAATCTTGTTAAATCTTGTTAAATATATACTTCTGTATATATATATATATATATAAAACACAAGTATATATATATATATAATATTATATACATGTAGATACATGTTGTACACACACACACACACACACACACACACACACACACACACACACACACACACACACACACACACACACACACACACATATATATACAAATGTAAACCAGAATACTACTCATTCTCACATCCTTTTCCAATGTAATTGGTTTGCACGTGCACGTGTGTCTCCTTACAGTTCTTTTACTAAACACCTCCACGTTTCCATGGACTTGACTTGCAGGCGTCAAATGTTGTATAATTACGATTTTTAATTATGTTGGTACATATATACCTGAACATGTATGTATGTGCGTATATACCAGTACATGTATGTATATTCTAGTACATGTATGTATGTATGTTTGTGTGTATATACTAGTACATGTATGTATATACCAGTACATGTATGTATATACCAGTACATGTATGTATATACTAGTACATGTATGTATATACCAGTACATGTATGTATATACCAGTACATGTATGTATATACCAGTACATGTATGTATATACTAGTACATGTATGTATATACCAGTACATGTATGTATATACCAGTACATGTATGTATATACCAGTACATGTATGTATATATCAGTACATGTATGTATATACCAGTACATGTATGTATATACTAGTACATGTATGTATATACTAGTACATGTATGTATATATCAGTACATGTATGTATATACCAGTACATGTATGTATATACCAGTACATGTATGTATATACCAGTACATGTATGTATATACCAGTACATGTATGTATATACCAGTACATGTATGTATATACCAGTACATGTATGTATATACTAGTACATGTATGTATATACCAGTACATGTATGTATATACCAGTACATGTATGTATATACCAGTACATGTATGTATATACCAGTACATGTATGTATATACTAGTACATGTATGTATATACCAGTACATGTATGTATATACTAGTACATGTATGTATATACCAGTACATGTATGTATATACCAGTACATGTATGTATATACTAGTACATGTATGTATATACCAGTACATGTATGTATATACCAGTACATGTATGTATATACCAGTACATGTATGTATATACCAGTACATGTATGTATATACCAGTACATGTATGTATATACTAGTACATGTATGTATATACTAGTACATGTATGTATATACCAGTACATGTATGTATATACTAGTACATGTATGTATATACCAGTACATGTATGTATATACCAGTACATGTATGTATATACCAGTACATGTATGTATGTGAGTAGCTTATTATTATAGAGCTAGCGTATGTACGTTAACGTTTCCTTCTTAGACGGCTTGAACCTCGAGCGCCAAACGCTCAGGAATTAATCTACGACTCCTAGAACAGGACGTGCCTCCTATATATTTTCAAAATACCCCATATACGTCAAGATACATTGATGGGGTAAATCAGTTCGTTCTTTAACGGTTCTGAACTTAGACCGTAATTTGCACGTAATACGTACAACGTAATGTGCGCGTAATACGTCAAACATCACCGAACAATTGCAGGAACCACTCGCGCGCTACAAAAACGTGCGTGTGTGTATGCATGCATGCACGTATACATGTAGCCTGTACGTATATATGAATGTACGTATACATGTATAATATATGTAAGTATGTATGAAAATCCATTCTTTGTGGTAGTGATCACCAGCCTAGTGTTTTGAACTTAGTATTTCTGTTTTGCCTAGGATTAGACCCAGGTATGAGTCTAGCAGCTTTGGTCTATAGTTTCTGTAATCTCGTTTTGGTTGTTATTGAGGCTGAATCATAGATTACATCTGCGTAATCGAAGTGTAGTTTAATTGTTATATTATTATTAAAAGTCGATTGGAACTATTTTAGGAAGAGATATTAGGACTCCTATCCTGGATGAAATTTTAGGAATCGTGTTATTAACATGGTCGTCCCATTTTTGGTTTGGGTCAATATACATAAGTACTTGGCTACTAAAAATTGTTTGAGTGGTACATTGTTGATATGCACACTATGATTTCAATAACTATGTAAAATAACACTACTTACTCTCGCAGTCTGTTCCAATGTAGTCGCCGTTGCATTTGCATTTGTAGCCACTTGCATGTTTTTTGCAAACGCCTTCATGTTTGCACGGACTTGACTTGCAGGCATTCAGTATCGCTGGACGTTCTGTATAAATAAAACGATTTTGAATTATGTTTAAACGTGTGCATGTATATACTTATGCATCAATGTATATATCTACGTACGCACATACATACACGCACACACGCACTCGCACACGCACACAAACACACACACACACACACACACACACACACACACACACATACACATACGTAGGTACCTGCATACCAATGGCTGTGTGGTGTGCCCTTGTCGACTGCCACATGTAACGCTGTCGTCATACAATTGACATTATTACAAGTTTCAAGCTGTGCCGTTCTTCGGTTTTACCTCTTGCTTCACCGTGAATGTTTCGGGATTACGACGACGTCATAATTACGAACTGGACATTTGTGCTTTGTTGATTTTTACTTATTTTACTGATTTTATGAGACACTGCTAGTGTTATCTTCAGTGGGCCGTGACCGCCGCCATGGTGATAGTGTATACAAGTCTTTGATTGCATCAACTATGTCAGCAAACCACGAAAGCCTTCAAGCGTGTTACAATCTACAACGATCTGAAACAACTAGGCATTTCTTGCGCAATACCGACCCACAGAAGAACCACTGGCGGTCGAAGACAATGCCAAGTGACTTAAGACAATTCCTATGGAAGTGACTGCAGCCAGAACCGATGTGTCCCCACCCGGTTAATACATAATAGAATCATACCCATTGTCAACAGGAGCAACGTGATATGTATCAAAACTACACCGACGCTGCACGACTAATTCGTTTAGAGCTGCTGTTCTGAACATCCTGTCAGCGTGTGAGCTTGATAAGTGTCAATAAATCCGGGATCTAATAACTGAAAACAAACTAAACACATGCTCGCTTACGGAAACCTGGTTCAGGCTATCATATATTGCCGTAAAGGCAGTGGTGACACCTGGTTGGCTAGGAAACACATACTGCGAGCCAACGCGAGAGTCGGAGGTGTCGCCATTATCTTCCGTGAATCCATCGCAGTAACTGTAATGAAGCACAACAACTACCCTTCCATGGAGTATATCAACAGTTTAATCAAAGTCGGCCTCGAACTATTGCAATTTGTAACAGTGTATAGACCTCCACCAAAATCAAAATCACCAAATGTTCTAGTATTTCTGAGGTAGTTTGCCGATCTTCTCGATGATCTCACACTTAAATCCGGTCAGCTGCTACTGTTGTTATTTAATATTTAAATCAATCTTTGTTTTGTTACATTTTTTTTATAACTAATTAAATAACTCAGTCCTGCGTATACGATGACGTGTATGCACAGCCAAACTCATTTGTAGCCGCTCGCGTGATTGGCGGGGGTCATTAATTATTCACCCAATAAGTGGTCTTGGTACACGTTGGCTACGGATGGCAGGCAATCTCAACTGTCTGCATGATAAAACGCTAGTGCATATAATGTTCCATAATGCAAAGGCATCAAGGAAATTTGTTATACTATAAAACATGTTATGGCATTGCTTCAGCAATGGATCTTGTAATACAGCTGTGCCTTGGGCGGAACGAGAGCATGGACTCTGGACAGCGGTCACATTGTCGCACATCGACGCGTTGTTTACATCAGCATCGGTCATCGCCAGTCATAATGATAACGTGACACACATCGTATCGGTGTTTAGATGCACATTTATCATTGTATAATGTGCTTGATCCTGACAATACCGGTCTTAGCATTGAACTTCAGGTACAGCCAAAACCAAGAAATGTTTTTGATGTGCTGAGGACAGCCAGCTAAAGTGTCATGCCGCGAGATGAAAATAGGTCGGTGACGTCTCAGATTTTGCATTAATTGCAGTGATACCACGATTATACTATGTGCTATCTTAATTTCGTAAACGATGTGCACAAATAAGAACTTCGGAAAAGTCAGCATGACGTCGCTCCAAGCAAACCTTAGACTTTGTGGACTTCTTCAGTGAAGCGACCGACAGGCACCTCGGTATCAACATATTTTTTTTACAAAAACCGGGCCGGTAACTTTTTTTGGCGGGCCAGTAATTGTTCAAATCTGTGGATACAAAACCTTAATGTCAACGCTTGTTGGGGACCTGAACTTTCACTTTGACAATCCCACCAGTGCACATACCAAACCAGTTATATACCTTATCTTCGCAACAAACCACCAACAGCACGTTGCCCAGGCAACTCACAAGAAAGGCCACATCCTCGATGTTATCATAACGTGATGTGGTGAAAGAATCGGCAGCAGCGGCATTTCCTTGTTACAACAATACCTTGTTGTCAATACTCGACCAACATGCTCCTGCTTGAGAGTGCACCATCATCGTGAAGAACAATGCGCAGTGGTACGATGCGGACATCAAAGTTGCAAAAGCTAAACGTATGCGACTTGAACATCATTACGGGGTGAAACGATTAACAGTGCACCGAGACATGTTTGTACAGCAAAGAAACAAAGTCAACAACATGTGCGCTGAAGCAAAAAGATGCTGTACGAGGAAACCGCGCAACAACTCATAACAAATTCTCATCAGCATCGAAGACTTGCAAACGTGACCCGATGCCTTCAAATGTGGTAAAAGAGTGTTCTGATGTCATGACAACGCCTACTATGAACATCATCAACAAGTGTTTGCTGGAACTTGGAGGAGTATCGCCGTTTACACATCGTCCGATGAAATGAAAGTTGCTGTCATCACACCCATATTGAAAAAGGCAAGTCTTGACAGTGGAATTCTGAAAAGCTATCGGCCTATTTCGAACACGTGCTTTTTATTAAAGTTAGTTGTGAGTATTGTGGCAAACCCGTTGACTGCAAACATGCATGAAAACAACCTGTTTATGTCGTTGCAATCAGCCTACCGACAGGACTGTAGTACGACACTGCGCTTCTGCACAGGCATGACAATGTGATTCAGTTCGTTCTGCGCATGCGTTAGGTGTTGTAATATTTACAGCATTTAGTAGTTAGTAAGTCTCCCACCCTCTGAGCGCTGAGCGTGGGTTTCCCGCCTCTTTTGTCTAACTTTCTAGTGTAAACAAAGGCTACGTTCAATTACATCCATGTTGAAATGTGCAGGCCAGGCTGCTAATCAATAGCCAAATATTGTAGGAGCACCAATACCCTTTATACTAACAGGCTTTTCGCACAGGGCGTCTTTTAAAACCCGCAGTCGCCCTGGGTAAAAATCCCTTGTTAGTTGCACTGTACAATGACGTCTTGTTTTGGGATTTAGTTCGACCAGTTTGCTTGATACCTGTGCGAAATTATTGAATTTTTTTGTTTTGTTTAAGCTGTGGCTGTTTATGTAGGGCTGTCATCCAGCCACATAGTTTTAACACATTTTAAACAACATAGAAGTTGGCAAGAAACTTGAGTCATTAAAAGATGGAACTACACGTAACAACAGCTTTTATACTAACGGTCGCATTCCTAGCGGCACTTAGACATAGCAATGGTTTTACGTCAATGCATCAACCTGATAGTGTAGATGCCAGTTTCCAGTTTGTGGGTGAGAGGAACATCCAGACAACCCTGCTGTTTGCAGCTGATACACATATCAGGCGTGTTGTGAGCAGTATCCCTCTGAGAATCAGTGAACCGTGTCTACTTGTTTTTTATTACTATATTGATCTCGGGGGATATCCAATTGAACCCCGGGTCTGCTAAATGTCCATGTGGCGTATGCAAGAAGGTTGTTGCTTGGAATCACCAAGCCATGTGTTGTGACGAATGCGACACGTGGGATACACGTTGGTTGTTGTGGGGTATCATCCAACGAGTATCGCCGTTTACACAACTCAAATGTCAGCTGGTACTGTACTCATTGTTCATTGCCAATTTTGTCAAACTCCTTTTAATGACAGCTCCATACAAAGTGATCCCAACCCATATGACTTGTTGTCGGACTCAGAGTCTGAAACTGGAGACAACATTGCTGAGTCTGAGTCCGAACCTATATGCCGGAACAAACCAACCACAAAGCCTAAATCTAAACCAATCAAAGTTATGATCATTAATTGCAATAGCTTACTGGGCACAACTAAACGCACGCAATTTATTAGTAATGTTGAAACTGGGGATCCTGACATAGTAATCGGCACAGAGTCGCACATAGATGCATATGTGTCTGATGGGGAGGTCTCTCATCCAGGATGCGATGTTTACCGCAAGGACCGCAACAGGAATGATGGTGGGGTGTTTCTTACCATATTTCGTCGGGGATGCCCGAGTTTGACTCGGACTGCGAAGATGTATGAGCAACAATACAGGTGTCCGGGTGCCGGACTCTGATAGTAGGTTCATATTATAGACCACCTAACTCCGCTATTAAGGAACTCACTGGTCTGGAGGACTCACTTGGCAGAAATACCTCGAAATATCTAACGGCAAACTTTGTTTTAGGGGGGATTTTAACATGCCCTTCTTCGACTGGGAAGCCAAGTCGGTGAACAGAAGCCCCCAGTATGGCAATAGCATGAGTCAGAAACTGGTTGATGTCTGTAATGACTTTTCATTGGACCACGTGGTCAGAATACCGACACGTCTCAGCAATATACTGGATGTGATACTCGCCACACATCCTAATTTGTTCAGAAACATTTCTACTGTCACTGAAATTAGCGACCACGATATTGTCACCACCGATCTCGACATGAACGTTCCAATGAACAAGAAAAAACAGAACTTTATATATATATAAAATTATATATATATATATGAGTTGGATGAATTTAATCTAAACCTGTTGGGAGATGACTTTAACAGCAATCAATTAATGAGAATTGGAACATGTTCAGATTAGTGATGCTTAATAGTCTGAATAGGTTCATTTCTACTAAGAACTTATCAACTAGGAATAATCTCTCATGGATGACACGAGATATTCACAATACTGGTCCGCAAGAAACATAGACTATATAACAAAACAAAGAAGACACAAAACAATCAGGACTCGGCTGTCTCCAGGAAGCTCCAGACCCGTGTCAAGACAGAGCTAACCGCTGCGTATCACAACTATATTGATAGCATGCTTGACGTCGAGTGTAACGAAGAAAGGTCAATCCCCAAGAAATGTTGGTCGTACGTCAAAAATCTAAGAAAGGACTTTGTTGCTATACCATCTCTGAAAGACCACAGCGATCATCTGGTCTCGTCTAGTAAGAGGAAAGCCGGTATACTGTCAAAGCAGTACCAAACTGTCTTCACTAAGGATGATCTTGTCAACATTCCAACCATGCCTCAGTCACCATATTCCGCAATGCCGGGAATCACAGTCACGGTAAATGGAATACACAAGCTGTTACTCAGACTGAAGCGCCCGGTAAAGTGCATGGCCCTGACGCAATCCCAAACAAATTCTAACGGAGACAGCTGATCGAACTGCACCTTGCCTGGCTAGAATATTCCAACAATCCATCGACACGGGTGAGGTCCCCTTGACTGGAAACATGCTGATATATCAGCAGTGTTCAAGAAGGGTGACAGACCACCTGGACTCTAATAACATCACCGTAGAGTACCAGCACGGGTTCAGGAATAAGCATTCCTGTGAGACACAATTAATCGGTGCCACGGAAGACATTGTAAAGAATATAGATAACGGCCACCAAACTGACCTAATACTGGACTTTTATAATGGTTTTGACATTGTGCCCCATGCACGCCTTATGAGAAAACTCCAGTATTACGGGGTCAGTGGTGGAGTCACCAACTGGGTTTCAAACTGACAGCAAGCAGAAAGTAGTAGTAGATGACGAGTCGTCAGACGAAGTGACAGTCGAGTCTGGGATACCACAGTGCACTGTACTAGGCCCACTTCTTTTTTATTATACGTCAATGATATAGGAGAAGGCGTCACCGCTAACATCCGGCTTTTTGCCATTGATTGTACTTTACACAGGTGTATCAATAACAGTAATGACACAGAAACCCTCCAGTCTGACCTGCAGAGGTTGGTGGACTGGTCTGCAACTTGGCAGATGCATTTTAATATCAATAAATGCTCAGTTACGCATGTCACCAAGAAGAGAACTGTTCACCGGTCTCAGTATACCATCGATGGAGACAGCCTGGGAATTGTACACCACCACCCGTGCCTAGTTCTCTGATGACCTCCGATGGAACATTCACATATCCCAACTATCTGCCAAATCAAATCGTGTATTATGTTTTATTAAGAGACATATGTATAAATGCTCAGAGAAAAAACTAAACAGTTTGCTTACTTTACACTAGTTCGTCCTAACATGGAATACGCGAGCGCGGCTTGGGACCTATACACCAAAACAATATTAACGAACTTGAGAAAATACAGCGACGAACGCAAAGGTGTGGTTCAGCTGCTAATTGATCTGCGCGCAGCATTTGACACAATTGACCATGCCATTCTTTTAAACACACTGAGTAATACCATCAGCGTCGACGATCACTGTTTGTCATGTTTCGCTGCTTATTTACAACACAGACATTACACGGTGTTGATTGCCAGTGAGCAGTCTAAACCTCACAAACTGACCTGCGGTGTCCCGCAGGGGTCAGTTCTTGGACCATTACTGTTCACTATATATATATATATATGACACCTCTCGCGTCGCTACTCAGCCACCATGGCATGGCTTATCATCTATATGCCGATGACGTCCAACTTTTTCAAGAATTTAGTCTGACCGATAATATTTCACCCGACATTGCCATCACAAAAATATAATGCTGTGTTGCCAGTATCCGTCAATGGATGAAAACCAACATGCTGAAACTCAAGAATGACAAAACGGAGATCATCATCAACCAACCGAAATCAGCAACCCAACATGTTCTTCCTGACGGTGTAACTATCGGAAACGTGCGCCTGTTACCCAACACACACGCCAGAAACTTGGGGGTGACCTTTGATTCAAATATGTCCCTTAAGCGACACGTAACAAACATTTCCAGAAATGCTTATTACCACCTCCATAGCATTTGACGCATTCGTCGCTATTTAGACAAAGAACACACAAAATTTCGCGAATTGACTGCTACAATAGTCTTCTTAATGGATTGTCAGCGACAGTAATTGAGAAACTGCAACGTGTCCAAAATGCATGTGCTGGTATCATAACGATGTGGTCGAAACGAGACCATGCCACGCCCATGTGAGTCGCATTACTTTCAAGACCCTACTTCTCATTTTCAAATGCCTTCAAGGCATACACGCGAGAACAGGGGGGGGGCAGCTGCCCCCTGGAATTTCTCGAGGGGAGATACATATGGTACTGCCCCCCATTAAATGTGAGAGTGAATGTTTGTTTTTATGGCGAGCGTCAATGGCGGGTGGAAATGTAAATTTTATGAGACGATTAATGTGTATTTTTGTTGACTGTAATAGGTGTGTGCAATTGGAGGGTAGATGTATAGTTTTCTGCCTAGTAATAGGCTGAGTAGTGGCAAAAATGTTTTCGAAAGCGCCCCCCCCCCCCCATCTTCTTCGGATGTCATAATTTCAGCGGAGACAGCGGAGAGAAGCTGGAGAAGGTAAATTGACAGCAGCGGCGCGATGTAAAAATTTCAATTTTTTGAACGGCACTGTCTCCCTCACCCGTGTTTCTTCGTATTTTATCAGTTCACAGCCGAAACAGCGGAGAAGCTGAAGTTACAGCGGCGCAGCGGGGCGAAACATTTCCAACAATGAAACCCCCCATGTATGTATGTGTGTGTGTGCGTGTGTGTGTGTGTGTGTGTGTCTGTGTGTGTGTGTGTGTGTGTGAGTATGTGTGTGTGTGTGAGTATGTGTGTGTATGTATGTATGTATGTTTGTATGTATATATGTATGTCAGTATGTGTGTATGTATGTGCGTATGTGTGTATGTATGTGTGTATGTATACATGTATGTATGCATATATATATATATATACATATATGCATACATACACACACATTCATGAATACATACATATATACATACATACATACACACATACTTAAATGTATATATGTATATACATACATATATATAGATACACACACATATATATATATATATATATATATTCATTCGTATATTATAATGAACAATAATATGTTTAAACCATCTACAGGTATAACTATATGACAACAATATTACGCACTCTCATTCTGACATTCTTTTCCAATGTAGTTGCCGTTGCATTTGCATTTGTAGCCACTGGCAGTTTTTTGGCAAACACCTTCATGTTTGCACGGACTTGACTTGCAGGCATCGAGTATCGCTTGATGTCCTGTATAAATAAAACGATTTTGAATTATGTTGTTATGTATAAACGTGTGTATGTATGTGTGTATGTATATAATTGAGCATCAGTGTATGTATCTACATACGTATCTACGTAGATCCATACGTACATATTACTTACTTGCTTAATCCTCTTCCTGTGGGTTCACACATAAGGCCGACACAAAAGAACGCCAATGTTGTCTGTCAGCTACCAGCTTCGTTACTTGGCTCCAGCTCCCCCCGAGTGTCTTCATCTCCCGCTCCACTGATCTCCTCCATGTCTCCTTGGGTCTCCCCCTCGCTCTCTTGTCACCAGGGGCCCAGTGCATGGCCATTCTTGGAATGGATGTCAGCGGCATTCTGCAGACGTGTCCGATCCATCTCCATCTGCGGCGTTTAACTCCAAGAGAGATGGGCTGCATGCCTGTACTTTCGTGAAGTTCCGTGTTAGAGATTTTATTTGGCCAGTAGATTCGTAGAATCCTCTTGAGACATTTGTTTTGAAACACTTCCGGCATCTGGTATATGCCTTTGGTGACTTTCCATGATTCTGCCGCATATAACCGCACACTCAGGACTTTGCTCTTGAACAGGCGGATTTTGGTTCGGTTGTTGATCTTATTGGTCTTCCAGATGTTCTTAAGCGCCACAAATGCCCCTCTTGCCTTGCTGATCCTTGCCTTGACCTCAGACTCCGAGTTTCCAGCTGTTGTCACCTTTGCCCCAAGGTAGGTGAACTCGGTCACTTCTTCAATATGTCTTCCTCCAGTTGTGATTGGGTCTTCTGTTTGGCCGTTGTTTCGCAGCGCCTTTGTTTTGTTGGTGTTGATCTTTAGCCCTGTTTACCCAGCATTTCTGGCAAGTTCCTCACTTTTCCTTTGGATGTCTCCGAACCGGTGCGACAAGAGAAATATGTCATTGCAAAGTCTAGATCACCTAGTGTATCTGTGAAGGTCCACTTGGTGCCATTTTTCTCTGCTAGTGTTGTTTCTTTCATGACCCAGTCGATCCCAAGGCAGAAGAGGAAAGGGGGTAATATGCATCCTAATTTCACTCCGGTTTTGATTTCAAAATCTTCTGTCTTATGGTATTGGCCATATTTGACCTTTGACCTAAAGTAGCTATAAAGCAGTTTGATTAGGCTCACAGTCTTTGGAGGGATTCCATAATGCCGGAGAATACGCCAGAGAGAGTCTCTGAGAATACTGCCGAAAGCCTTTTCAAAATCGACGAAGTTTGCTTAGACCGGAGTGTTCCATTCCTGGCACCGTTCCAGGACCTGTCTTAGTGTAAAAATGTGATCCCACAATATCTTCCTTTCATAAACCCTGCCTGTTCATTGCGCTACTGTGAGTCAAGGGCTGCTGAAATTCTGTCAAGGATTATCCTTCTCAAAACTTTACTACTGGTGGACAAGAGTGATCCCTATCCAGTTGTAGCAATGGCTAAGGTCTCCTTTCTTAGGTAATTTAACAATCAGCCCCGTCCAGTCACCAGATATTTCTTCCGCCTCCCATATACCTTCGAAGATCATATATATATATATAAACATATGAGAAATATTATTGTTATATAGTTAAAGTTAATTTAAACATGCATTATAATATACAAATGAATATATATATATATATATATATACGTATATATGCCACAACCAATTAGAAAGCACAGTTATCGATATCGTCAACAAGAAGACGTGCGTTGCCCCACCGCTCCTGCCATATAGTTCGTTGTCATAGAGTCGGGTTAAACACCTGTCTACAGACACAAATCGCCCTCTCAGCGCGCATATAATCGTGAAATGTCAAAGCGAATGTCGCCGAGACGAAATCTTCCTACAGCGCAGCAAAGTGAACGCGAGTATCAACTTAGGTAGAGTTTTCGTCAACGAGGATCTGCATTGTCGGGACTACTTTCCTATACTTTGCTGTTACAAACTAATTTGTGAGTGTCTCGTGGTGGCCTTAATTGCGAGGTGGCTGTATTACCGAGGTGACCATAAAGCGAGGTTCTTATGTACTTACTTTCGCACGTAGGTCCAGTATACGCGTCTGTGCATGCACACCTCCCGTGCTTCAGGCATATTCCGTCGTGTTTACAAGGGTTGCTCGCGCAGGGCATGTAGTCCACTACAATCACACGAGTGCACGTTTTGATATTTATCGCAACATGATACTATACTTGCCAATTCTCCCGGAATTTTAGGGAGTCTACTGGATTTTTGGTGTATCTCTCGATCTCACAGAATAGAGGCAAATCTCCCGAAGTTTCGCCGAGAATCTCCAAAAGCACCCCCTCCCCCGTCTTCGAGACAATGCGATACCACGGGAGACGTACTGCGACGCGCTTAGCCGTTGAATTTCTGCCGAAAAATGTTCAACAGCACCCATGTCTTCCAATGTCAAGATCCGAGACAGCGCAACGAGACAGCGCGACACAGGGAAAGCGTAACGAACCGGTGATGAGTCTCACGGATTAAAAAAAGTTGGCAAGTCATGTTAATTGATACAAATCCTTCAACATAACGTTTAGGGGGTTAACATGTTATCAACCATGTTCACATCGATTGTTTTTTCTGGGGAGTAGTAATTGTTCATATATATATTGAAACCCCTTAACACTACCATTGATAAAAAGGTTCTCGGTCACTAAAACTGCCATAAATTATGGCAATGTTTTAAACAAACTGTGCATAATTAGACACATTTACCTCCCAGGAAACTTATTTTCGATTTGTTTTGCATATGTCGATCACTTCGCGCGATCTTCATTCAGAATTACGTTACCGGTGTGTCATATGACCACTATCATGTGAAACAAGTTGTTATGTGACACACCCGTAACGTTATTCTGTTGATGAGGACCGCGCGAAGTGGTCGAAATATACCACAAAATCGATAAAAAATTATTGAGAGGTAATGTCTAATTATAAAAAAACAAGAAACCTGATATCAATCCTTTCAAAAAACTGTGGAGTAGTTTACAAGATTAGTAAGGCATATTACTGCTCGGTAAAATATACATATGAAGGTAAGTGTTTGGCCAAAACGAAATGCACCGGTTTACTGTTTTCTGTCTGATGGTTCAGGACAGTCATTAAAAAGAACAGTGTTAATGAATTGGTGCCGCCAGAAGAAGAAAGCTCATGGTGGTGTACTCAGCGAAATACTATTCACAAACACCATGGAGTTAGGCGATACAATAGGATAACATTATGACTTAATGAATGTCCTTGAAGTCAGCAGATTGTGCACATCAGTATGGGATAGACGTTTGGAAGGTGCCATTATGTTCACGCTTGCCGTACGTTCAATTCGTCACCAGCCTGAGGTTACGCAGCACATCTTGTTTCTAATTACGATGCTAGAAAAAGGCGGCATTTCTAATTCGCTGTTTAAAGACAAGTAGACATCCAGACAGACAGCCAAATTTACTTTGACCATATATATATTTACGAATGTATAAATTGAAATAATTTACATATATGCTAAGGTCAAGAAGAATCCCATTAAGACGTAACTTGTCACTAACATGGGAGCCCCATTTTACTTTAAAATAAATCGAATAATAAAACATATTAATAATAATCGTGCAATTCAATGTTAGTAAATACGTACACAAATACAACATTAATACACTCTTACATAACATATTGTATACTATTATGTGTCAAGTTACATACACAACAGTTATGACTAATGCAATGGGAAGTATATTTCATTATTAAGTAGTGGGTGGGTGGGATAAACAAAGTTTAGCACTGTGACACGGACAACGCAGTACGCATGATGTGAGAGATCGCACACAAACAGGCGACGACCGTAAGAGTCGTCACTATTTGAAATTAAATCATACTGCGACTCAATCCACTGCAGTACTTACGCACGAGTCTATGCCCGATGATGACGACTTCGCACACACACAGTGACCAGAACGTGTAAGACGGGATCTTTCGTTTGATTATGACATAGCGAGCAGTGGCTTTGCAAGGAACAGTGATTGTTCCTGCGCTCTCTACTTTGCCTTCATACGTTGCACACGTCGTGTAGCTGTCAAACTCATATTGGCTAACCTTCACCGAGAAGGTTGAGAGTGTGCGATATAATCCGCCTGTAAAAAGATTATATACCTTACAGCACAACATTATAAAAAAAGTAAAGGTAAGTTCTTATATATTCAGCCTTCAGGACTGCTCAAAGCGCTTTACACTGTACTCACTGGCAGACCTCTTCAATCGAACACCATCTGTCGAACACGCTGCAATTAATGCGCGAAGACTATTCGTACACAAATATCCACCACTGTCTATAGCCAGATACTCATTCACGCAGCTGAGTGTACTGAAGCAACGCAGAGTGAACTAACTTGCCCAAGGTTCGACACGGCAGTACAGGATTCGAATCCGGGTTCTCTCGGTTGAGAGTCCGAAGCTCTATCCACTTGACCACTGCGCTCCACAACAACAATGTTATGGGGAACAACAAGACCAGTGTATTAATTAAGATGTGTCTTATATCCTAACATTATCCATAACAACATTTTGAAAGTACACGGCTATGCTATGGTGAAGATCAAGCCCGTGGGTGTGATTTTTCCGTATCTACGTCATTTATGGAAAACACGTGACCGTCATTACCAACAAATGAGGGTTTACCGAGAACACGTGACCGTCATTACCAACAAGTGAGGGTTTACCGAGAAGACGATTTCCCGATGTATTCGAGCGTGACGTTTATTGTAGCGTGAACGTGAGATGTATTTAGAAACGCAAGTTACGGAAAACTTTCCCAATTGAACGTCGGAGTTCAGAACAGTCGCTGAAAACACGTGCATCATTGTGAACAACCGCAGTAAGTCCGTGTACCTGAATTAGCCCTTAACCCACGAGGAATTTAGAAACACTAAATACGTTACTTTTATTCGAAATAGTAGTTGATGAACCACTGGAAGAAAAAGTTTGGCGTCCGATAGGCAAAATGTCTAGAATGAAAATGTTAACATATTCACTCGAATAAGCACGTGAACACGAAAACGCACACATATACACGCACTACTTCGGTTATGGTTAGTTACGTTATCTGCATTATTGTTCTACACTACATGCAATAGTAGAAGAACAAAATCAGTCTTTCTATCTGTCTAACTATTTCTATATTTACCTTTACCTATTACCTTATATATCTATTTCTACCATATTTCATACAGCATACAAATCGTGATATTGCCAAATTCATATTAACTCAGGTTTCCAATAGTTGTGATTGCGCAGACTTGTTGCGTTTTCGTGTGCACTCACCTTTAATTGCGTAAACTGTAATGTTCATTATGTCATACAAATCCTTCAGGTCAACCTTCCAACTGTAACCAATAGGGCCTTCAGCTTGAGCCCACGAGCAGTGTCTATGAGACATATCTGGATCAGTGTTTCCGTCAACAGCATTCGAGGCTGGCCAAATACGTGACCACATGCCGTAGCCTTGTTGCGCTGGCTTTTTGTAGGCAACATTTCCTGAAACGACAAGTAGCTTGTGTTGGTGACATGAATCGTCGTGTTGGGTAACGAGAGGTGCTAATTTGTGGATCATTATTATAAATTCTGTTTACTTCCATAATTATGTTGTTAACTGTCGCATTTCAATAAAAGTAAATTCCTTAGTATGATATTTATTTATTCAGAAGGCTGTGTGTAGTCGTTTTCGCCCTGTTGAAACATAGCACCGTGTTCTGTAAACTCCGCAACGTAAGCCGCGAGGGATCATTTTGAATAAAAACGAAAACAATGCAATAATTGTTTTGAATGAAAATCTGGTAATTTACATTAGTAAAAAGTCAATATATGGCTAAGCATATTGGATATATTTCTATTTCTGACAATATACGTCGCACTGATCAGGTAAAGTACGCAGTATTGCGAAGTTGACAGTGTTGGGTCCTTAGCGGAGTTAACCTTTTGTCTTAACATTGGTACAAATTAAACATAAATGTTTAAGCTCAAATCATAAATCTATCGCATTTCATTACTTTAACTAGCAAAAATGTGATACTCAGGACGACTACATAACCACAAAGGTATAGGACGGTTTTCAAAGGATTCGCAAGTGACGTATGTCATGATGTAATTTGTAAACAATTTTATTGAGTTATCACAAGTTATGTAGGAGGCCTCGTCTGATTGACTCCGTGTAACGTATGGAATGCACCAACAAATATACATCCACACATACACACAGGCGCAAACACATACGCACACACACACACTCACACACACACACACTCCCGCATAGACACCTCAACCCGCCCCCACTCACATGCGCGCGCACGTATGCATATATAAACACACGCACACGCACACGCATACGCCTGTCTCTAATATTTAGCAGCGCATAATGCAATAAGTCACCATTTTCTCTTTAAATGTTTTCTCAAACAAAAGTGAAATAATAATATTATGTATACAACTGTTGCACACACCTGTCTGGCACGCCGGCCCGTGCCACGTGTACTTCGAGGGCTGACCACCTTGGCATTGTCCACCTTCGAGACACGCGCCAGTGATTTGATCGCAGCCTTTGGTACATCGGCAAGGTAAGATACACGACCCTTGACTTGCCGACGTCGCGGAGAAACGGCAACGGTTTTTGGCATCAACTGAAAACAAAGTTCGTGTCTGCTCACATATTAATTGTAAAAAATGTTGTTAAGCGATATACGGATTAACCGATTTTACAAAGCAAACTGTTGTGACACTAGCCAGTGTGTTGATAGCAATAGTTGTCCATTGGAAACATGAAATGCACGATCCTTCACGTGCCGGCGTGGTGGCGAATCGGCAACGGTCTTTGGCACAAATATTGCAATGCAGTACTACGTTTTATATATATATATATATATATATATACATACATATATATATATTTATATATATATATATATATATAAATATATATATATATATAATCTCAGTATTGCATGTTTATTGAATTATTCAAAAGTATACACACAGCATAATATATACAGTGTATTATGTATTAAATTATGTGTATATATGAGAGTGCGTGCTTTGTGTTGAGCTTATGTATTTATTAAAAGAAATAGTGTGGCACAGCACACATGCAAATTGCAATTATGACACAATTAACAAATCATATATTTGCCTTCGCAGTTGAATCCAATATAATTCCCCTTGCAATCGCAATGGTACGACGTTTCCTCCCCATGACAAATACCACTGTTTTTGCAAGGCTGGTTTCGACATGCTCTTGGTGGTTCTGCAATCACTTTTGTTTTATAATATCAATATCAATTAAATTTGTAATATAAAATGTTCATGTAATGGTTTAGAAAACATTGATTGTACAACATGGACACGTCATGAATGCCACGGAACAAACTTTGTTGCGTATAGTTAATTTACACTGAAACGTATTGACAATTGTGAATAAAAAATCAAGCAAATTGGAAAAACACAGGTGATATATACTCAGTGATTCTCTGAGGATAATAGGCCATGGGCCAGATATGTCCCTCGTGCACCCCCCACAACTCTACCAACCCATGTTTTTTATAAGCTTTGGGGTCCCTTGAAGATGATTTCAAGTGGTAACAGTGAAAAAGTTGGGTATCACTACCCATTTCCAACCTATCTTGGATGCTACCCTGAAATATCGTATTTCTCATCAATGTCGCGTGGTATTTAATCACCCACACCACAATCGTCATTGTGTAGTCATATGTGTCTCAATATGTACTTATGATATGTCAAATTGAAGGTTTCCATCTGCTGATCATCATAATAGCATTCAATAAATATCTACTATTATGGCATGTGCCCTAATTAGCATAGAATAACTATACCCCATTCTCACTCGTGACCGCATAGATGACATCATTATTTTTGTCAAATATATCAATTTCCTTTGATCCTATGGCCTCTTTAAGATCAAAATAATAATGCATAACACTCTGCAACATCATATCTTTCATTTGATACCAGAATTGTCTTTCTGTCATTACAAATGGATTAGAAATGATGCTTCAAAGATAACCGTAGTGTCGCGGATCAAGAGGCGTGACGCAGGGCATTTTTTATTATTACACACTGTACTCCATCAGCAATGGATTGTTTAAAATGTAATGAAGAAGTGACTATAATATTGTTGTTTTATAAGTCATTTACGTTTTTTTGCAGTATCTAGGCACACGTTTGCAGCTGGAATACTATTTTTCTTACATGTTTCATCATGGTATGCAGAGATCACAAGGTTGTATCCCATGTTATATTATTCAAGTTTCATATTATATTATTTACGTCTTATATTATATTATTTAAGTTTTAATTGCAGCTTATACGAATACCTCAGGTCAACTTCACAGATATCGATAAGTTAAAATGTTTTTAAGTTGGGTAATGATAAATTATAAGCTTTACCTGCTTTGACCTGGTGATATTGTATACCTACCTTTGTATGTATTTACTATTAAAACGAAAACGAACAAGTGATCAAACTGTCGAACCTACTTGTATAGTTCACGTAAAGGGCTTAAAATATGGAGAGCTTCAACATCCAACTTCAACCCACAGGATGGAGGATACGTGCAAGCTCACCCTCAACACAGTGATGGAATATCATGGCATCCATTGGGAACGCTACAAACGTTTCATCATGAATATGGACAGGCTGACGTTTACCTCATCACCACCATCTGATGCCTCCGCACTCCAACGTACGAGCCGCACAACTTCCACAGAAGGTGATAAAATCATCTTCAAGTCGGACTGTATTTTCTCTGGATCAGAGGGTCGCAAGACGGTAAAAGTGAAAGGCACGTGGACCAGTCAAGGCATGAGTCAGTTTGAATTTGATGAATGTAAGACTGTGGCGACGATGGCAGAAATAAAACAGGATGAGAAGTTCCTCACAAGAATACGATCTGTTTGCTTGTGAAGCCAAGTTCCACAAGAATTGCCGCATGAACTATACGCAAAAACCAGAGAAATGGCGAAGTACAGATGAAGAGGCATGTGTTAACCAGTTCAACTTGATGGAAGCCCATGAAAAGGGATTTGACATAGTCTGTTGCATGGTGGAAAAGGGTGTCCTGCATGATCGGAAGATGGTGAAATTGGCTGACCTGCAACAAGTGTACATATCCAGTCTAGAGAATACAGAGCATAGTAATCCTGACTTCCAGAGTGAGAAATTAAAACTCAAACTTGAAACCCATGAACGCTTCAGGCAGACTGTGCTTCTGCGATATGGGGAAGTTCCAGTCAAGCGTAGTCTATGTTTCACAGATTGACATCAACACAGCCGTGAAACATGCCTTCCAGTTGGGATCAACTGATGTTATCAAGACCACTGGTACATATCTTCGACAGATTATCCAGGATGGGTTTGCTGAAGCCCCTGATCTTAAATGGCCACCAACTCCCCGTGATTGTGACAGAATTGACACTATCGTACCAGACACACTCCATCCCTCCCTATCCTTTTCCTGTGAGATCATTCAGAAGCTGTTCGAAATTAAAAAATTCTGAATTTAGTACCGTTGGTCCTGGTGGTGACCTGACAATCTGGTTGGAGAGAAGAGTGGACGACTGCATAACAGGTTCAGCTGGCGCTGTCTCCAGCTCCAATGAAAAGGAGTAGCTTTCACAGTGTCCCATTCTATTCAGGAGAATTACGAGTTTTTCACATTTGAACATATGACGCATGGACATGCTCATGAAGATGTGTTTTGGCAACTTCCACGATCCATTGGTTGTTGTCCGGCAGATGTCCTGACCAACTGACAGAACAAGTCTCTCTGTGCGGGATGATGTAGGACCTGCCATCCCAGTTATGACATAACATAACCATTTTTGGAGTGTGTCTGGTACGGTAGCTCTGTATTCTCTAGGCTGGATATGTACACTTGTTGCAGGTCAGCCAATTTCACCATCTTCCGATCATGCAGGACATCCTTCTCCACCATGCAACAGACTATGTCAAATCCCTTTTCATGGGCTTCCATCAAGTTGAACTGGTTAACACATGCCTCTTCATCTGTACTTCGCCATTTCTCTGGTTTTTGCGTATAGTTCATGCGGCAATTATTGTGGAACTTGGCTCCACAAGCAAACAGATCGTATTCTTGTGAGGAACTTCTCATCCTGTTTTATTTCTGCCATCGTTGCCACAGTCTTACATTCATCAAATTCAAACTGACTCATGCCTTGACTGGTCCATGTGCCTTTCACTTTTACCGTCTTACGACCCTCTGATCCACAGAAAATACAGTCCGACTTGAAGATGATTTTATCACCTTCTGTGAAAGTTATGCGGCTCGTACGTTGGAGTGCGGAGGCATCAGATGGTGGTGATGAGGTGAACGTCAACCTGTCCATATTCATGATGAAACGTTTGTAGCATTCCCAATGGATGCCATGATATTCCATCACTGTGTTGAGGGTGAGTTTGCACGTGTCCTCCATCCTGTGGGTTGAAGTTGGATGTTCTGAAAGGCTCTTCTATTTGATCTCCTGCAATTTCGCCAACTTCTTCTCTGCATCCCGCATACCAGACATGAGTTGAAGGTCTTTATATGTTAAGCCCTTTAATAGGCTTTACGTGAACTATACGAGTAGGTTCGACAGTTTGATCACTTGTTCGTTTTCGTTTTAATAGTAAATACGTACAAAGGTAGGTAAGCATTATCAGCAGGTGAAAGCAGGTAAAGCTTATAATTTATCATTACCCAACTTAAATAACATTTTAACTTATTGATATCTGTGAAGTTGACCTGAAGTATTCGTATAAGCTGCAATTGAAACTTAAATAATATAATATGAGACGTAAATAATATAATATGAAACTTGAATAATATAACATGGGATACAACCTTGTGATCTCCGCATACCATGATGAAACATGTAAGAAAACTAGTATTCCAGCTGCAAACATGTGCCTAGATACTGCAAAAGAACGTAAATGACTTATAAAACAACAATATTATAGTCACTTCTTCATTACATTTTAAACAATCCATTGCTGATGGAGTACAGTGTGTAATAATAAAAAATGCCCTGCGTACGCCTCTTGATCCGCGACACTACGGTTATCTTTGAAGCATCATATCTAATCCATTTGTAATGACAGAAAGACAATTCTGGTATCAAATGAAAGATATGATGTTGCAGAGTGTCATGCATTATTACTTTGATCTTAAAGAGGCCATAGGATTAAAGGAAATTTATATATTTGACAAAAATAATGATGTCATCTATGCGGTCACGAGTGAGAATGGGGTATAGTTAATCTTTGCTAATTAGAACACATGCCATAATAGTAGATATTGATTGAATGCTATCATGATGATCAGCAGATGAAAACCTTCAATTTGACATATCATAAGTACATATTGAGACACATATGACTATACAATGACGATTGTGGTGTGGGTGATTAAATACCACGCGACATTGATGAGAAATACGATATTTCAGGGTACCATCCAACATAGGTTGGAAATGGGTAGTGAGACCCAACTTTTTCACTATTACCACTTAAAATCATCTTCAAGGGACCCCAAAGCTTAAAAAAACAGCGGCTGGTAGAGTTGTGGGGGGATGCACGAGAGGCATATCTGGCCCATGGCCTATAATGGAAAGGATTTTGGTAGGATTATGGAAATTGAAGTGCGCTCCTGATGTCGCGACAAGTGGGACACTAAGAGTATTGTACGGAACAGGAAAACACGCGATCAAAATACATTAGCAACGACATAAAGACAATGTCCCCAGTTGTGTGTTTATATTAGTTCAATGTCAGCTTTACATACAATTAGATAAACAAAAACAAAACATAGGTAGGCTCCATTTTAAGTTTTCGCTATTACTTGCTCTTGCAAAATTAAATACATGAAACCAGAATAAATTTATTAAGCTTTCATCATCTTATCACATACGATGGTATGTAAATAGTCAACACAGCTGCTTATTGTACTGAAGATCGCACCTCACATACGCACACACGGATACAAACTAACTTTAGTTAACACGTATCGTATTTCTTGTCAAACCAATAATTTGTGTTTCATAGACAAAACATCGCTCATTAGGTAGTCGAGGAATCGCCAGTATGTATTACCTACTTGGAAGTTGTGATTCAAATTTTCATACAAAATACAATAGAAAACAATGCTGATGCAAATATACAGAAAACATTACAAATGCAAAAGTGTTTACCTTCGCAGTGTTTTCCAAGGTAATTCGGTAAACAGGAGCAGGTGTAAACATCTCCGCTCGGTTGACAAGTTCCTCCGTTCTCGCATGGATTGCTCATGCATCGAATGTGATCTAGATACAGTGCACAATATAGTAAAATCATTTCCGAAGTAAAAAGTTACAAAAGTACTTTTGTATATAGCAACAGTTTCTCAACGTAACATAAGCTGCTCGATGTATAACTTTGTAGTTGTCTTCAAATGTATAACGTGTGATTTTCGTCTTTTAAAAATAACCTTTCTCTGTTGGCTTAGGCAATCAAGGTTTAACTAGGATAGTGCAAACACACAGATCATATGTGAATATCTTAAATACAGACAGTTACTTTCACACATAGATCCAGTGTAAGTGTACTTGCACGCGCACTTCCCGTATTTCAGACACGTCCCGCCGTCACCACAAGGATTGCTCGAACACGCAATGTAATCCACTACAATCATGACGGTTGCAAGCTTTGGTAGTTATCGCAACAAGATATATGTCATGTTACAATCACGTGATTTGGGTCGGCTGACATATTTGATCCCACAAAGGATTGATAATAACTTAGTTTCACCTAGAATCACCACCAAAAGAACAACCAATTTATGATTTTTAGTAGGAAGTAAACTATATAAGATATTTCTTGTAATATGGCATGAAGGGCCTATGTTGATTGAACAATTTGCCCAATAAACGAATGTTGTTATTATAATTTCTCATGAGCATAGAAGTAGCGCCCTTTAAATGTTAACATGATAACACAGCAGGCATCCTCGTGTATAGGGACCAGCTCTTGACTACTGTAACTTTGTCACAACATATCTCTAGCCCCACGACGTCTGTCTGTCTGTCTGTCTGTCTGTCTGTCTGTCTGCCTGTCAGTTTCTCACCCTCTCTCTCATACACACGCCCGCGCGCGCCCATCCACCCACCCACACACACACACACCAGTGTAATACTTACATATGAGTCTACGGCCGATGATGACTACCTCACACATTTCCCGAGGGAAACCTCCAATCAATTTGATTTTAACATAACGACCGCTGGCTTTGCATGTGATAGTGCTTGTCCCTTCGTTGTTTAATTTGCCATTGTAATGTCCACACTTCGTGTATCCCAAGTTTTCAATTTGGCTAACACTCACGGTCAATGTTTGGCGTTTGTGATTTGTTCCGACTGCAAAATTCGATGTCCTGACATTATCCACAACAGCATTTTATATGTAAACAACAAAATTTCATTACAAATTAATGCTAGACAATTAACAGTACGTTATCAGTAATTGTACCCGATCACATTTGTGATGAAACTGGCAACCTCTCCCTTTTCCTGTACGATATCCTGTTGTTTTTTGCACTACTGCAGAACAGGTTAGTTCATTATTTGACGCATTTACCTCTCTAGAAACCTGTCTTTTCGATCTGTATATTTCAACCGCATCCCGCGGCCTTCTTCAACAGACTGGAGTTATAGTTGAGTCACATGACCTACATAATGTGACACGAGCTGGAGCAGGACTGGTGGGAGATCCTGACCAACATCTCTGTTCAGTGAAGGCTTCCCACTATGGATCGATGTTTATCGCCTCCTTTTTCTCCCTCCAGTGTCAGTTTTTACGAGGTCTAGAATTGCAAAGTTCTTCATTGAACACTGATGGCCCGTGTTCAGTTTATATTCACTTAGAGTTAACTGGGGTTGGCGCCAAGATAGGTGTTCTTTACTTGTTTGTTTTATATATAGGGCAGACCAGATTAAATAATATTAACCAGGATCATCTATCCATTCAAGGTTATTTCAAGTAATATATATTACTACATTCGCTGCTCATTGAAGTGTGATAGTCATGACACTTTTATTTTTGTCGCCGTTACAATAAGACATGTTGTAAACTAGAACTTCTCGGGTGCCTCACTCATTCTTTGGATTTCACTCGGTGTTAGCATGAAGCTTACTAATATGTTGCCGAAGTCCCAATATATTTGAATACTATGAATAAACATGCGCGTCTTCGTTAAGGTAATCATCCTTGTTACGTGTTTCACTGTACTGCTCCATAGCTTGTACTCACAGCTTTGCGCGTAAATTATGAGTTGTTCTACGTTGTACAACTGCTTCAGGTCGACTTTCCAAGTATAACCACCATTGTTACTTTGTAAATGCACGCACTGGTGTTGAGCATTATCTACGCCCCCGTCGACAGCCATATCAGCAGGCCACTGTGACGCATCCTGCTTACTGCGGCCAGGTATTTCTGCAGGTTTTCTGTAAGCAACATTTCCTGAAACAGTAAATATACTGTTCATTGTTTGGCACGTTATATGCCTCTAACTATAGGCAAGGTAGCGAACTCTCGAAATTAACTGTTTTTACCAGTTTTCGGGTTCATACCAGACGCTAATTGGAGATTATTTACAATGTCAGGCGACTTTTCTGCGATTAAGCCGAGATTCGCCGATCAGTGGAGGATGATTTACTTAAATTGCATTGAGAATTGCAGCTCAAATTACAAATATTGTAATTTGAGTGACAACAGCTGCGTTGATTTCGAGCAGCATCTTATAGTTGGCATCCGCGGTGTATTTGGAAATGTAATATTGACCAATTGGTAATCCAACTACTTTTCCATTTTCACCTTTAATGTTCTCCAAAAACAAGCTGGTGATATACAACTGTTGCACACACCTATCTGGCACGCCGGCCCGTGCCACGTGTACCTCGAGGGCTGACCATCTTGACACTGTCCACCTTCGAGACACGCGCCAGTAATTTGATCGCAGCCTTTGGTACATCGGCAAGGTAAGATGCACGACCCTTGACTTGCCGACGTCGCGGAGTATCGGCAACGGTTTTTGGTATTAACTGAAAACAATTACAATATATATATATATATACATATATTATAGGTGGGATTCGGCTTTACGTTGATATTACTTAGTCATTATTTTAAATAACATTTATTTAATTTTTAGTTCTCAAAAGTTATGTTTTTCTTTGAATAAAATTATGTTATAACTTGCCGTGGTGTGCAACTAGGGTAAAATCAAACCTATTTTCACTTCGTGCTTTGAACTGATACTATTTTGATGTAAAATGGCTAGAATCTAGAAACGACACACACAAACGCTTATTTTACAAAATACAGAAACAGAAATAGTTTATATAGAAACCAAAATTCGGATCGATTCACGAACAGATACTGTTTGGAAAGCTCCGAACTCGTATATAAAGTATTGGTTCTTGTGTTCTGCGTTAATCGTGTGCGTGTATTTTGCATTTTTCTGAGGGATGTCAACGTTAGGCTAGACTTCCATACACACGGGAACGATCTTATTTTTCGTTCGTAGTTGTATTCGGCTAGGATAAAATAACTGTCTTTCCAAAACAATATTTTCACTTAGTAATTTCGACTGGGTGATGGCCTCCTGGCGATGACCTCTCTCTGGGCAGCGTTACTTGCTTGTACGTAGCATATGTAAAATGTTTGAGCGGGCTTAGTGACATGAGTTCGCAATGAACAGGCTTCATGTTTAGCACATTACTTGGCAAGAGTATTAAGTTTACGTGTACGAAGTTTCAAACACACTTAAAGTTTCATTTCACTTAGTCTTTAAAAATGTCCGAAGCTTTTAACAACGGCCTTCCAAGTTGCGCAAACGCGCAAAGCGTTTGGTAAAATATACGAATGGTATTTCACTGAAGGTCATATAACGGTGGGTGCAGATATGCATTTATAAAAACATAAGTTGGATAGCATAGCATACACGTAAATTAGATTAACTCATAATCATCAAATCATCAAATAAAAGTATTTACCTTCGCAGTTGAATCCAACGTAGTTTTTCTTGCACGCGCAGTAATATGACGTTTTATTCCAGTAACAGTTACCACTGTTTTTGCAAGGGTTACTCGGACACGGTGCATCTGCAATCATATATTTTATGATTTCAATATTATGTAAATGTGAAATGTTTCTGTTCGTAATTATATTCTGATACTGTCCAATGTTTAACTACAAATTTCCAGTAATTCAACATTCCGCATACACTATATATATCACTGTCCTCAACACCATTTAAAAAATTTCATATAATAGGAATTGTTAGGAATAAACGGGGCAAAAGACGAAACATATATCAGCAAGTCATATTTTTATTATTCCTCAGGCCCGACCTGGCGACCAGTCATTTCACAAAAGCGTAATTTATTAAATAACTTATCAAAAGTTAAAATGGCATATATGGTGGCATATATGGTAAAATAAATAACTATTGTTTTTATTGAACATACACATTCATAAAACAGTATAAAATTGTAGTTTATATCAATTTGTTTATAGCAATTTGAAACAACGTTTTATAACACACCATTTACACAGAACGGATACTATGTGACTGCTACAGAACATACTTCATTGACATAGGCGTGTCTAGGGCGGGCCTGGGGGGCACGTGACCCCTAAACTTATGGAATTTTGTGTTCCCGCAGACATTTTTGCATGGGTCCCCTTGACCGTGTCCCCCAGACTATTTTAATGTGCCCGTGCCTGTAACTGAAGTATACGGCGGCGCAGCGTCGAAAATGTTTGAAGAGCCAAAATGTATTATGAATACAAGATATTCAGAATGACACCAGCTAGGACCACCGCGTTTGCGCGATGTTTTTAAAGGTTGGAATTAGGTCTGTCTTTGGAGGATTTTGCAAATTGTACACGTACATTTGTGATGTTGAGACAAACAGGATCTGTCTTTTAGTATAGCGCATTCCCTTGCAAATAGTCCAAAGCAAGTTACATGAAAAAAGTGGATTAAAAACAAAGTACGTGTACACCAATCTACATATCTATACTTATCTATGACTAAACTATACACAGAAAAAATATTAAAAGCATCTGCAGAAGCTGTGAAAAACAACTACAAACAAATTAATTTAAATATAAACTAATTAAATGTGTAAAATATGAAAAACCTAACTCCTTGCAAATATAAATATACCTAAACGTTATAATAAATTTAAAAATATGTACAGTAATGTAACGCCACCAAAAAGAAAATAACAACAGATAATGGCAGCGTATTCAAGAGACTAGACGCAACTACAGACGGAGCGGACCCAATTTCGCTCGGGTCTATTCCGCGGCTCCACGGTAACGAGAAAACATAGGTAGATCTTATTTTCTTAGAAGTTTTGATTCATGCACAAATACAACTGAACGCGGTAAGATTGAGCAGATGTAGGAATATCCACCCGGTTTGCAGTTGCTCCTGTTCACGCATGGATTGCTACGACATTCAAACTGTCCTATGTCCAGTGTTAATTGTGTATAATGACATGTAGAAAATACTGTAGAACGCTTTAAAGGCATGCATATATATGCGTAATGCAGGCTAATTCAATAGGCTAATATGTATTGATGCGTAATTAATATTCGCAATGCCATCAATTGTAATTCGCTGTGCAAGCATAATAATATGTATGTATATATACATATATATATATGTGTGTGTTACTATATATATATATATATGTGTGTGTTACTATATATATATATATATATGTGTGTGTGTGTTACTATATATATATATATATATATATGTGTGTGTGTTACTGTATATATATATATATATATATGTGTGTGCGACATTGTGATATATACATTCAAACAAAATACAAAAATAAAACCACGTGTTTACCTTCGCAGTGTTTTCCATTGTAATTCGCTAAGCAGGAGCACTTATAAGAATCCCCATGCGGCCGGCATGTACCTCCATTCATGCATGGACTGTTCTCACACGCAATGTTTCCTTGAATTAACACAACATACTTAAACGTGTAAATATCAACATTCGTTTGCTACAAACCTTGTTACCAAAGCACAGGTTATAATATAAGTGCAAATATAGACAACAATGTACACAAGCGCATATATCTTTAACAACATATTTTTCGACCAATACCTATGTATTTGCATAGTAAACAGTACGAATTGTTATCAGTGAAATCATAGACGTATTGTACACAGGGTTAACATTGTGGACATGTTTTCCTTTGAGGTATACGATTGCTGACAAAGCAGTTTTGTTAAAAGTTATTTAACTCACTATGGCTACGTATTGGAATGAAGATCTATGATAATTCAAGAACAAATTAGGCAAGATGAAGGATAAATGAGGGCACAACATGGTCAACAGCCTTTTATCCGCAGTATCCATCTCATTCCTACTGTTGGTGAGTCAGAGTTAGAAACTGTGAGTTCAAAACCAGTTGTGTTTTCGCATGTGTGTGTGTGCGCGCGGGCGCGCGTGCGTACGCGTGTGCGTGCGTGTGTGCATTAAATGTTATCCAAACGCACAGGCCACATATAAACATCTCAAACATAAATAGTTACGTTCACACTTAGGTCCAGTGAACCCGTCTTTGCATGCACACTTCCCGTATTTTAGACAGGTTCCGTCGTGTTTACAAGGATTGCTCGCACAAGGCATGTAATCCACTACAATCATAAGATTAGAGGCTTCGACATTTACATTTAAGCCATTTTTACAACAGTTTACATTTTGACGACATTTTACATTTACGACAAGATACGTATCACGTACAATTGTAGTTAAGGCTAGTTGATACCTCATTTGTTGGAATATCTTCAGTAGTGATTGATTGCTAAATTGCGGCAAACTTAAAAAAAGTTTTGAGAAAAAAGGTAAGTTTGACTTACCACGTGTTTTATTAGTTTTGGATTCTTTGCCGAGGAAACCAAACTGGCCATTGAAAGATAAGATTATTCAAGTTAGTTCTTCTGCCAAGATCACAAAATTGACGGAACATGACCTAGACACCTAGTGTTGGCTCGTGTGTGACGGGCTTGTGCGACTTAACACCCGGTCTATTGTGGCGGGTCACATGTTATGTGTATCGGAATCTGATTGGATGTGAATTCATGCAAGCCGGATCGTCTGCATCTTCTAGTATCTATAACGTTAGTAGATAAATATTACGTACGCTTTGTTTGCGTTTATAATATAAGTATACTTTACAGGGATGTTGCAACGTCCTTCAATGATGTACGGTAGCAGACATGACAAAAGAGAACTCAGAATCAATTTATTTGAACTATAAATACGATACATATACAACGAATAACGCAAGTAATGGATAAGGTCGGGAGACTCCCATTAAGATATATAATATCGCTAGCACAAGGGCCACCCCATAAATATAAACAACAATAAAATTTACATGACACCAATCAGAATAGCATATGACTTGTTTTTATAGTTGATACTTACTCGTGCTAACACTACTCGTTACTAATGCATTTTTTTGCAAATTCATGTTTGAATCTGGACATATACAGATTATTTCTTTCACGTGTGCAGTGCTGATGAATATCATAAATGTGTGTGCTTGGAAAAACATTGAAGTAGTAGGGTAAAAGATTGTTAATTAATTTATAGTAAAATTTTAGTTGTTGGATTTTATAAATGTCATCCAACTTTAGCAACTGTGAAGTCTTTTAAAAATAGGACTTGTGTGAGCATTGTATTTACTTAAGGATATTATTCGTAGTTTTTTTCTGTAATTTAAAAATTTGATGTGCCTGAGGACCCCATAAAAGTAAGCCATAATTAATATGAGGGAGAATAAGGGCATTGTACACAATATATAATGTATTAGGTGGTAAAAAGTGTTTAAGTTTATTTAGTATGCCTATTATTTCAGATATTTTATTTGTTATTTTGTTTGTATGACTCTGCCAATTTAAATGGTTATTCATTATGATGCCTAAACAAATTGAAATCATTTACACATTCAATGTATGCCCCATCTGTTTATCATACAGGGTATTATACTTTCTTTTGAGGCATATGAAAAATCATGAATTTAGTCTTTTTGGCATTTAGTGACAGTTTGTTGGCTTTCAACCAATTGCTAATCTTTGTTAGTTCTTTGTTAATATTGTCACTTCGCATTTGGCCTTTTGAATCGTTAAATCTGTTTAGTGTACTAGTAAGGGTGGTGTCGTCAGCATACGTTATGAATTTGAAAAGGTCACTAAAAACTGTTATGTCATTTATATATATAATAAATAAGAGTGGCCCTAAAATTGAACCTTGGGAGACACCAAAGTTGATAACTATTTCTTTAACATTTTCAATGTCTACGTACTGCTTACGATTTTGTAAATAACTCGTACAAAGGTCCAGAGCCTTGTCATTTAATCCATAGTAATTTAACTTATGTACCAATATGGAGAAGCCACCTCTACTAGTGACTACCCCCGCATTCATGCACTGTTTGTTATCAGACCATCCTGCCACCAATAACGCAACGGGCGAACCATTAACCCAATACTATGCAGTACTTACACACGAGTCTACGCCCGATGATGACGACTTCGCACACACACAGTGACCAGAAAGTGTAAGACGGGAGCTTTCGTTTGATGATGACATAGCGAGCGGTGGCTTTGCAAGGAACAGTGACTGTTCCTGCGCTGACAACTTTGCCGTCGAATGTAGCACACACCTTGTACTCGTAATGTTCGTGCTGGCTAACATTCACCGAGAATGCCTCGATTGTCCGATATAATCCGCCTGTAAAATCACGATATATCTTGTGTCCTTACATTATCCATAACAGCAATGCTTTGATGGACATCAAGACCAGTATATTGACATTATACTACGTTTAGTTACATATTACCTCGCATTGTTATATAAAGAACGTAGCGAGTCTCGTGCATAATGCATATGTTATAACTTTCATTCAAACGTTTTCGTTCGCCCACTAGAATACATTTTTGTAGTATAGTAATCGTTAATAAACCTGTGTTTACGTTACACAATCGTCATTATAATCACATACTCTTTGTAGGTGAGTGTACGTATTCATGAGTGTAATTACGTACATATCAGCCAAGTGGTTACAAAACTGCGATACAAACGTTTCACACTAAACATTACATATCCTTCCGGATTATTTGTTCACATCGATATTTAGGTGATTACTCGTATGAATGCATTTGAAAACAGGTGTCAAAGAAACATACTATGAGTTTCGTGGTGGACTGTACATGTAAAACGGCATCAATGTTTAGAGATACTATTAATGGAAGAAAAAGATGGAGGCAGCAGAAGCAGAGGAAGAGACCTAGGAGACAATGGGAGAAGGACGTGGAGGAATGGATGGGAGCGGAAGTCTGGTGAGTGGGAAGTTTGGCAAGCGAACACGCTGTCTATATAGGCCGCCGGCTTCGCTCCGCCGGAAGCCGACTCCTGAGAGTACCCTGCCACAATTTAGAACGATATGGGCGGGCGTGGTTTTTCAGTGACGGCATCGCGCCTGATTAGACTCTCTGGAACTTTTTAAGTCACATTTGAAAACATATCTTTTTAAAGCCGCATTTGTCGACTACTTGTAGTATGTACTATATTGCATTTATCTTAGTCATAATTATATATTTTTTTTTCAATATTAATTTATTATCTTATTTTATTATTAATTATTGACTTATCCTATTTTATTAATAATTTATTAGTTTACTTTACTATTAATTTATTATGGATAGGTTAGGCTTATACATTATGAGTTTTAGAAGCCTTACATTTTTTACGTAATATTTTACGTATCTTATGTAATATATTTACCATGTAAGCTCAAACAATTGTATATTTATAGTTTAACAATGTTGTATTTTCATGCGCCTCTGAGCATAATTATATTCCGGATATGCGGCGCTTTATAAATAAAATTATTATTAATTATTATATAGCGACTCCACCAGTCCGGAAATCAATAAACAAGTCCATCTATTCACTCATTGCCGTACACGATTAACAGAACGCGTGTGCCCTTTATCTTTATTTTGATGCGGAATAATAGATAAATGTGGGTTAGGTTCATCACAGAGTTGTCCGAAACATGACGTTATGCATTGCTATCGTTTACCATAAAAGGTTATCTCTGTGGACACAGTGTGACACTGACAGCGATATCATGCAGTTTAACAGAGGATACAGCTGTTGATCATCGGTGAGCACCTATTACCGTGAGAACTGAATACATGATCGAATAATGTTTATAACCAGTTGTGGGTGGTATAATGTTTTCTACCCACGGGAATCAAGACCAGGGGCGGTTTTAGAAAGGGTAGTCTAGGGGGAATGTCCAATTTGCACCATTTGATGCTCGCCGCAAAACCTCCACTGGCAGCCGAACCAAGTTCATACTGGGTGGTTTGAGCCGGAGCTTCAACACGACTCCACTGTCGCGCTCTCGGATCATGACATCGGAAGATGGGAGAGGCGGGGGTGCTGTTGAAAAATATACGCCGCCGCGCCGCCGTAACTTCAGCTTCTGCACTGTCTCGGCTCGACTGATGACATCGGAAGACGGGGTGGGGGCTGTTGAAACTGTTCACCGCCGGGCCGCCATAACTTCAGTAAAGCGGGTACATTCAACCGATCTATGGGAGACACGCCACTCTAGCTACGGCCCAGCGAGGCTAAATTCCACAAAGGTATAGGGGGCACGTGCAATGAAGACGCCTAACAATGCACACCAAGCTGACCGTGTACCACGCTTCTATTGTTTGTATTGTATGCTGCGGGTACACGAACATAGACAACCTACCGTAAAAAGGGATAGACACTTAATAAATATCCACCAACTAAATGGAACAATGAAAGCAATTGTACTAATGCCTTCTATTCGCTATTGCATATCAGTGTTGTTATACCTTTGGTAGAGGTGCATTGTGGGAAGTGCTGAGGTACACTACAATAGACCACAGCATGACGTTACTGATTGAAGTCGTGCATGATAACGTTGCATGTGCTGTCGTCATCAGCGGTCAGGAGATAGAATGGTTCAAAGTGGAAACATGAGCGAGGCAGGGTTGTCTGCTGTCACATGTCTCCTTTAGTTTGTCTGCGGTGTTCTTCACGGCTGACCCGAAGAGCTTATCCAAAGAGCCCAAGCTGGACAGCGAATTCAGCTTTGATATCAGATGCGCATATGATGCGACAACAATATCCACTGTGTTCGTCAAGCTGATACCTGTCACTGATGACGTCCAAGCGGCTTGTCACAAATGGGATTAGAAAATCAACCTCCCAACCTCAATCAACTTCTCGCACTTCATCACAGCGTTACGTCGTCATGGACACGGAATAACTCGGGATAGTTCAGTTTCGTGGATAGCCTGGATGCGTCCACAGAGATATGCTTGTAGACGGATAGCCTAGCTTGGTCAGTCTTCGGTAGACTTAGCGAGATCATATTTTCTTAATGAGGCATTTAATCTCCACCTGTCGAGGGGGATAATTTGGCCATTGTATTTATGCAAACGTTATTCCAGATGTTTGGATTCATATATATAATCTGCATAATCCCGCTTACCATTCTTGACTTATTAGCATATTTAAATTTCTTCATGCCTTGGCACATTTACCATAAGAATTATGCTATTGTCAAACCCTTTTACAAGTTATTACATGTCGCTAATCGTTTTTTCTCCGATAGCTGTAGTGTTGTAGATGTGTCCGTATTGTAGCTGGTGAGGAGTGGACTAAAATGGGCTGGGCATGTGGAGAGAATGGGAGGAGAACGGCTGGCAAAGAGAGCATATGCCCGGAGAGTGGAGGGAAAGGTGGCGTGGAAGACCTAGGCTGCGATGGGAGGACTGTGTAAAGAGAGACTTGGAAGGATTGGGAGAGGAGTGGAGAATGAGAGCGAAAGATAGAGGGAATGGAGACAGTTGGTGGAGAGAGCAGTGTAAGATAGAGGGAATGGAGACAGTTGATGGAGAGAGCAGTGTAAGATAAAGGGAATGGAGACAGTTGGTGGAGAGAGCAGTGTAAGGTAGAGGGAATGGAGACAGTTGGTGGAGACAGCAGTGTAAGGGGGGGGGAAAGATAACTGAAATCGAGGAACGAAATCGAGACCAGCCCCCCCCCTGACGACTGGGAATCAGGAGAAGAACAACAACGTGTACTCACCTTTTATTGCGTACAGTGTGAGTTCCTGTATTTCGTACAAATCCTTCAGGTCAACCCTCCAAGTATAACCAAGAGGACCTGCAGATTGTGCCCACGAGCAATGTCCATGATACATCTCTGGGTCAGTGTTTCCATCAACTGCATTCTTGGCACCCCATCGTCGTGACCACATGCCCAAACCCTGTTGTGCTGGCTTTTTGTAGGCAACATTTCCTGAAAAATAAACAGCTTCAGTTGGTCATCCGCTTCGATCACTTTGTTTGTAACAAACGATCGTGTAATAACGACCCAATTTTAAATAACATGGCCAAAAATGTTACCTTACCTTACCCTACCTATCATTATCGGGCCTTGCGGTCCACAAGGCTGCTGTGCAACTCCGCCATCTCGCTCTGTCAACGGCTACGCGTTTCACTTCGTTCCATTGCGTCCATCCCAGTTAGCCTAGCTCTTTTACAACAGTGGATCGCCACTTTTCTCGTTCCATCTGGCATCCACGTCAGTGTTATCAGGCAGTGGTTGTTGTCGTTCTACCTCAGCACTTGCTCGAGCCATTTCCATCCTCTTCTTTGGACTTACGTGCTGATCCTCTCTTCCTCTGTTATTTTCTGAATGTCTTTGTTGGGGATTACTACCAGCCATCAAATGTTTTTAGAATCCTTCTTAGACTGCTGAAGTGAACTGCGTCTAGTTTTCTATTATCACTTTTGTTTACTTTCCAGGTTTCACATCCATACAGTAACACTGATTTGATCAGATTATTGTATAATTTGAGTTTAGTCCTTAATGTGTATATATTTGCTTTAATATCACGGATGATGTTGGGTATATTTACCTCTCAAGAAACTTTTATGTTTTTCTCCGTATAATTTCGACCGCATCTCGCGGCCTACTTCAGCTTGCTTGCTGACGTTCCATCCACGTATGTATACTTCTCCACTTCATTCAGTTGTTCGTCATCGATCTGTATTCTGTCGTTGCATTTTTGTTTATCCTCAATACTTCAGTTTTCTGTTTATTGATTTTTAGTATAATTGAGCGATGCAACGAGCTGGATACCGCGCTAAGTAAGCGTGGCATACCAAGAAGGTTGCAGATGTAATGTTGAATTCGAGCAGCATAGCCTATTACTCAGCGGTACAGTTACCAACTACAAGGTGATCTTACGTATGTATGTTGATATTGTAAGTTACTTACGATTGATAGTTGGCCGACTACAATGCTGTCTGACGCGTTGTGTAGCATCAGTTGTCTATGTAATATTTATCAACGAATACTGCAAATACGTCACCCTTTTAATTAGTCTCCAAAACAATGAAACACTAATAATATGCATGTAAGTGTTGCACACACCTGTCTGGCACGCCGGCCCGTGCCACGTGTACTTCGAGGGCTGGCCATCTTGACACTGTCCACCCGCGAGACACGCGCCATTGATTTGATCGCAGCCTTTGCTACATCGGCAAGGTAAGATGCACGATCCTTGACTTGCCGAAGTCGCGGAGAATCGGCAACGGTTTTTGGTATTCACTAAAAACAAGTTGTTACGTACGAACATGCAAATAAAAATCAATACAATAAAGCAGAATAGGGATTGTATGTGTGTGTGTGTGCGCGCACGCGCGGGTTTGGGTGCGTGCGTGCGTGAATGCGCGCGTAATTCCACCAATAACATGATCGACAACGTTTCCAATTGGACAATCGGTGGAGGAAGTGTTTGTTATTATGAAGGATCTTGTGGCAAATTGACTCTTGGTAGCACATGCACACGCACGCACGCATTCGCCCGCGTATGCACGCATACACGCAAATTCACACCCATCCTCACACTCATATACACCCCGATACACACGCACGCACGTACGCACACGCACACACACGCACGGTAACATGGTTACCGAGTTATCACGTCCGGCGGATAACTGCTTGCTAGCACAAATAAACAACGTTTTAAAAGGCTTACTCACCACATTCTACACTTACCTTCACAATTGAGTCCAATGTAATTTTCTGTGCATGCGCAATAGTACGACGTTCCGTTCCCGTGACATGTTCCACTATTTAGACATGGCTTGTTTCCACACTCGTTGGACGCACGATCTGCAATATTTACTATAAATAACGTGTGTATTTATACTATCTTTGTAATCCGTCAAACAAGGTTAACTATTTACACCATCTATAATATTATGAAACGTAGTGTGGGTCGTTGTTAGTATGTCTGTATGTAAACAGTATGTTTGCTAGTATTGGTCGTTTCTTAGTTATATTTGGGTACCCTCCGGGGTGCGGATCTTGGGGGCTAAAAGTTCAGACAATGGTCTTAAAATTTTATTTTGTTCTGTATTCTCAGACGAGCATAGATGTGTTTGCGTTGGAGGATATTTCATCGCTCGTACTGATGTGCAGCTGTGCTAGGCTGATGAAGGCATATTCTTCGCTTCTGAAGATCAATACGGAAATATCAGGTCTAGGGGACGGCGGTACGCCTTCTGGTGGCTGTCAGAGCCTATTCTGGACTTGCAGACTATGGAGCAGGTTGGGCAAATGTATAGTTGGCCTGATGGTGCCTGAGCTGCAGATTCTATCCTCCGCTTACGTTTCTCCTCATCTTCTTCTCTTCTGGAATGTTCAGAGTCCTGTGATATTCTCCTGGTAGTCGCTCTCCAGTTGTTTCCGTCTGCTGCTAGCCATTATGGTCAATATTTGACTGTGTGGGTTGTTCCTTGTAGCGCCTGCAGGGGGCTCCTCTGTCTCGCTTGTCTGACAGCATTTGGCATTCTTGTGTCGTTCATGCCCGAGACGTGGCCTGCCCAGCGGAGCTGCCTGAGCATCAACATGGCTTCGATGCTCTGGAGGTTTGCCTTTTCCATGACCTCATTGTTGGAGACAGTCCTGCCTATGGATTCCAATGATGGACCACATACATCGCTGGTGGAACCGTTCAAGCAATTGTACTTGTATATATATATATATATGTATGTATGTATGTATGTATATATAGGCCTAGCCCTAGGCGTGGTAAAACAACTGTTTCCTAGAAATATTTTCACTTCGTACTTTCGACTGTGCCGATGACATCCTAGACCTTGATATAGCGACGACCTCTTGCCAACTCGCTGCTCAGTTTGCCTTTAGCATAGGGTATGACTAAAGTTATTTGGCATATCTAAAATGCTTGAAATCAGCAGATAAAATACTGTTATAATGCAGTAGGGCCGGAACGATACACTACTTCGTGATACGATACGTATCGCGATACAGAGGTGACAATAGTAAAACACTCGTATATTTATTATGAACCATTGAAACGAATCAGTAGTACAAGTACATTGTTTCAAACTCAGCAGCACCCTGTTGCACTTGCAGTCTTGCACATCACTCCAGCTTGCTATTTGCAACAGCAACATGTCCACATTGTGTGCATCAAGCGTGGCACACTTAGTTGTCACGATGCCCCCATATGTGCTGAACACTCGCTCGCTGGCACCTATTCCTGTCTACACGGTTTGGCATTGCACAAAACCCGGACGAAATATGGGTACGTGAGTCAAAATATAAGAAAACGAAAACTGTCTAAGTCTTAATGGCTTTAAATCAGTACTATTAAGAAATAATTAACATTTCAGTTCTGCAACTCTACTAACAGAAACAAACGAGCAGCTTTACATCCAGATGAAATGGCGAATGAGACCGGATCGCAAGCAGACTGGCGCTCACGAATGTCTGTGCACACGCGGAAAAGGCAACGATATTGCATATGTCACGTCATCCCTCATGACTGAGGTCCAAATTGCATGCGCGCATTGAAAACAGACTAGTGAGTAAAGATTTTACATAGATTATAGTTAGATAATATACACATACTACATGTTATAAATCGATATGTTATCGATACACAGACAGTTGTGGTTTGCGCTGGACGTTTACTGCTTCACAATGGTGGCTCGAATACTGTTTTGCCTACCGCTATCGTGTATCGCAGCGTATCGCGATACGGATATTGTGTATCGTGTACCGTACAGCGGTGTGTATCGCGATACACCGGTGTATCGTTCCGGCCTTAGAATGCAGTAAAAAACCTATTATATTATTAAAAACAAGGTTCGGATTAGTTTTATAGCGCCGACTCCTGGACAATACTACTGTGTTCTACAGTAGCATCACTACAATGTAATATAGTAATAACTGTTTACATGGGCATATTACTTTAGTAGTCTTAACGTGTATCATACATATATTTCACGGGTAACAATGAATTAATACACATAGTGTACTGTAACGGCAAAGTAACAAGTTAAAAACAGCACAGTAACTGCTAACAATGCCAACCCTAACTGAGACCGAGTCATTTGACTCATTATTAATACTTCTTTTTCAGTTTAACAAATCAAGACGTAGCTGCCCGGATGACCCCACAATACGCTGCTCTGTCTGCCGTTTGTCTCCCTGCTCTCACGATGTCGTCTTCCAACCAGTCGTTGATGTCCTGCTCCCATCTTCTCCTTGGTCTTCCCCTTCCCCTCTTTCCATCCACTTTGCCTTCAAGGATTGTTTTCTCTAAAGAATCATGTGTTTTGATGTGGCCAAAATAACTAAGTTGTAGTCCTTTTATTCTATTCTCTAGTTCGCAATTCTTTATGTCTAATTTTTTAAGGATCTCTGCGTTGGTTGTTTTGTTAGTTATCCATGGCACTCTTAGGACTTTTCTGTAACATTTTATCTCAAATACTTGCATTCATTCTTCTTGTGTCTTCTTTGTTCAGTGTTCACTTTTAGCTCCCGTATAGAGCTGTTGGGAAAACGCAAGTTTTTTAATTGTTATCTTTGCTGGTATGTTTTGGCCTTTCCATACATTTTCTAGATTATTTAGTTTCTGTGTTGTTATGGCTATTCTTCTTCTGATCTCAAGGTATTCGTAGTGATTCACATTTTTAACTTCCTTCTCCGTTGATTGCAATTTCTGGGTGTTTCAATGCATCTGTCAGTGTCCATGATCTTTGTTTTCTTCACATTCTCACTGTGTTCTTTTACAGACATGATTAGGTTTCTTAGCCTTAGCCTTAGGCTTAGGCCGATTGTTCTAGTGGACAGGAGTGCGGTATCGTCTGCGTATCGTAGGTCTCTTATTCTATGACTATGTCCAATAAAATTGCCCATGGATATTCACTTCATCGTATCTTGTACTTCTGTCATCTATTTCTACATCTCTCATTATGTCTTCTGTATAGGGGTTGAATAGGTATGGAGATAAAATACATCCTTGTCGTACTCCTTTACTACCGACTGAGATAGTTTCTGTAGTTGTGTTTTCCAGCCTGACCACTGCTTGTTGGTTGCTATAAAGTGATTTCAAGAGGACGATTATCTGTGGGGGGACGTTCATGTCCTTGAGCGTTTGCCACATCACCTGATGATTCACACAGACACAGTCGAAAGCCATGGCTTGGCCTTGGAATAGTTGATGAAGCTTGGGGGGTATTCTTAGACTTAGATCAGTATTTATCTCTCTGAATTTCTGAATCAACATTCTCAGATTGAATATGTGGTCCCTTCACCCTTGTGCCTCTGTTTTTTTCTCTGAAGCCTGCCTGTGTACTGCTCACTAAATACTAATACTTCCACTTTATATAAGTTTATTCATTACTAATACTTCCACTTTACAGTTTACTAATTACTAGCATATGCCATGGCATAGGCATAGCTAACGCTAAGCCTAAATAAAATCAAGACAAAAGACAATTTTTTTACATATTTAAATTCTGAAATTTCGCCCAGTTAAACATGCCACCTGTATTGGCATTTATCGCAGTTTGCGCTGAAGCTCTTCGTGTGAATTTAAACATTACCTGATAGACATCCAAATATCTGACAAGAAACAATGATGAACAAATAACGTACACAGAAAACCATGTTGATACGTGCACATCGAAATGACAGCCTGTTTATAACCTCCGTTTGAACTGTCACAGTAGAAACGTTTTCCTCGTATCAAATGTTGCTGCTGTCAACGTAGCTCAGCTTTTGATTAATCGGATGTTACAACCGGTATCATGCAATAATCGACCGGTAATAAAATAATCGACCGTTAATATAATAAATCGATTGATACAGTAATAAATCGACCAGTAAAGTATTAAGTCGACCGGTAATGTATGAACCGACCGGTAATGCAATAATCAACCGGTAATGTAATAATCGGCATGTATCATAATGTAATAAATCAACCGATAATGTAATAATTGACCATTAATATATAGAATTAAGATGATGACAGTAATGTAATAAAGATGGTGGCGATTATGATGAACATTATTATTATCTTACTGCTGCTGCTGCTGCTTGTGGTGGTGGTGGTGGTAGTGCTGTTGCTGCTGTTGTTGTTATTGTTGTTGCTGCTGCTGCTGCTGCTGCTGCTGCTGCTACTACTGCTGCTGATGATGATGATAATGATGATGATAAAAATTATGATGATTTCAATTATGATGATGGCGGCGATGAAGCAGAATGTGATGATGCAGATGAAGATGAATATAATGATGAAGATGACGATGGTGATTATTGTAATAATGATATTGGAGATGATGGTGGTGATGGTGGCGATGGTGGTGATGGTGGTGATGGTGATGATGGTGATGATGACAATGACGACGATGAAGAAGTATATGATGGATGTTCCGATAGAGATTAAAAGTATGATGACGAAAATGATGATGATGACGATTATGCAAACGATGAGATGGACGAGGACGATGAGGACGACGATAATGACTAGAACGATGATGACGAACTTATCTTATCCTTCCTATTCTCCTAATCATAAAAAATTGGGGGATTCATCTTAAAATACAAACATACTGGGCCATCTAAAAAACAATAAAGTTTATGAACTACCTGCTCATTTAAACATAATTAAGGGAAAATGTCAAGCAATTAAGGGGACATATGAACATGTAATATAAATTTGTTGTATTATCATTAAAAACGTATGGTTAATCACAAAACTAACAAAATAAGGAATCATCTCAATGTGTGTGCGCGCGCATACCTTCCAACGTGCGTGTGTACGTGTGGACGTGCGTGGGTGTGTGTGATTTGTTAATTTAAGTTGCGACTACGGACTCCTCGACTGATGCCTTAGAGTTAGAACGAATCACGAATCATCTCATCATACGGCTTGAACAAAACGAAATGCTGAAACTTATCGAAAAGCATTCCCACGTGTTCTCATACCACACTCTGCAGTACATGTAGGATATGTATGTTTCTGGCCCATTTGAACGTGCACAGTGATCCGCGGTCCATGTCATCTCTCCCCAGTTGAACCTGCTAGCGCGTTTTCTTTTAAATTCTACTTTTTTAATATGTTCAAATATGGCAGCCATGCAAGCCGCTCTTTCCGTCCTGTAATTATTATGCAACAGTCGGTGTGTTTATTTCGTTTTGAAACACAAAAACGTGTTATGGGCTTGTATATTGTCGTTCTGCTGAAAGTACAATGTTTGACAGCATCTCGCCTCCGTGAGAATACGGCAATACGACCTACACCGATCGCCTCACTAAGTACGAATGAAATGGAATATTTGTCGACATAAAGTTTGATAGTTAAAAACAACGTCATAGAGACGACGGTTTTTATGGTGTTATGCACAATTAGTTTAACTTTCTCCAGAAGGCTGGTTGCCACGAAATGTTAGTGGTGAAGGAAATAGAATCATTTGATACACATTCTTTAACTGTTACACTCATACGGTTAATTTAATTATGTTTCTATATCACGCGGTGTGTCATCAATGCAAGTCTTCCTGTGAGGCGTTTAGGCGGCGGTTTGTTTGTCAGCGGCTCCGTATAACGTAGCCAATTTTTTTTAGCTGAGAAAGGGTATTTCACCCCCAGCAGTAATGCATTGCACACTAATTGACCCCCACATGTTGGTATGTTTAAATTACTAGTTGATCAGAGTAAATCGCACTTTTAAATTGTAAAGCAGCAACTAGTATATTCCCGCCAAGTCCTAGGCCCTCTTACTTCCGGCAGAACACATAAATAAAAAGTCAATACACTTAGATCTGCACTACCCGCTTCTGTATACTATTACTACTAACAAGCTTATTTCACCAATGCGTCTATGATACCCAGAGTAGCCAATATAGATTGGATTAATACAAATTAGGCCAATACTATAACAATCAGGAATTTACTACAAAAATTAGTGACAATCAAGATAGCGGAGGATATGCCCAAGCAGTAGCAAATCAACGAACCGAAAATGCCATCCATACTCATACCACCGACAGAGTTAATGACGAAGTGTTACAGGACACAGTTAAAGAGATAGCTGAAAGACAATACAGAGAAGCAAACTTCATTATCTTCATTGCACCAGAACCAGAAACCAATTTAAAAGACAAAAAATTCAAGATAGTCATGGATTTAGTTGAGGGTCTATTCAATGAGGTATGCCACCAACATTTAGATGTGCATACAGAGGTAGAGAAAGTGATATGGAATAACAACAACAACACTTAGGGTAATTATGAAAGACACAGTCAAACAAAGATGAAGTTATTCCGAAACCTTTCAAACCTGAAGGAGGCCGACTCAAAATATGAATGACTCAGCATTCAACAACACGCAAAGAGAGAGAGAGCGAGAGAGAGAGAGAGAGAGAGAGAGAGAGAGAGAGAGAGAGAGAGAGAGAGAGAGAGAGAGAGAGAGAGAGTAGATACAAGGGGAAATGCATATACAGAGTGAGAGGCCCACCATGGGCCAGGAAAATTGTAAAATTCAAGCCCACAAAGGGCGAGGAGGAAAGACACTAAGAACGACAAAACAAAAAACTAATGTAAACAACATAAATTATACACATAAACAACTAAAATGCCATTACACGAATGCAGATAGTTTAATACATAATCTCACAGGGTTTAAGACTAGAGTTCAAGAAAACAAATGCATTATAACAGGTATCACACAGGTTAAACCAAAGAAACAGAAGTATTTAATAAACCCAGCAGAACTGGCATTAGATTAATATGATTTATTCCATAATATTGTAGATAAATAAGGAAGAGGAATAGTCCTGTACACACATAAATCACTTAAAGCAACACCCTTTCTGTCTTTGGAGACATATTTTCAGGAGTCGGTGTGGGTGGAATTCAAATAAAATAGAAATGATAATCTTCTAAAAGGATGTGTCTATAGAAGCCCAGGGAGTTCGAGCATCAATGATGAATATCTGATTAAAGTTGTTAGCGAGGCAACGAGTTATCAACACTCGCATTTTCGTCTGCTTGGAGACTCAACTATCCAAATATAGATGGCAGAATTGGTGTATAGGATCAAACAATGTTGAGAATTCATAATTTAAATTTATAGAAAATATAATATAAAAGATATGTTTCTCTTCCAGCATGTTCAGCTGCCCACAAGGGGGAGATTAGGAAATAAGTCAAACGTCCTTGACTTAGATATAACAAATAAAAAAGGTATGATTGCGGACCTAGTATATGAGAATGCTATCGGGAAAAGTGGCCATTCTGTTCTCATGAGGTGTTATGCTGATATAGCAAGTCGAAAATGGATACTACTATGAAAAAGGAGATTATCAACATTGGATAACACTGATTGGGAAGAAGTAATTGGCAATGGTAAAACAGATGACCAATGGACAAAGTTTAAGGAACATATTAAAACAATAGAGGATGCTTTCATACTTCATAGAGTAGTTAGTAATACAAATATACACAAATGGAAAGTACCCCTAGACAGGAAATCAGTAAAGACAATTAAAAAGAATCACACTCCCTGGAAGCGTGACTTGGAAACTAAGGAGGGAATACCGTAGGGCTAGAAATCAAGTTCGTAAATTAACAAGAAAGATCCAGAAGGAGTTTGAAACAAAGTTAGCATCAGAAGCTAAGTCAAACCCAAAATACATGAATTCCCAAACAAAAATAGGGAAGGTGTTTCAGATTTGAACATAGATCATAATTACCCGAAATCGAGACTGACAAATTCCGATAGGGAAAAGGCAGATGCCTTAGGTAACTTCTTCTCAAGTGTTTTTAAGGTAGAACCAGATGGTGACATCACCCGCATCCCGCCGGAATTAAAACACAGCATGGAAAATTTGACCATTGAGGAGGAAATGGTTAAAGAAAAAATAAATAATCTCAATTTGGGTAAATCAGTAGGATCAGATGGTATACACCCTAGATTCCTAAAATAATTATCGACCCAATTATGTATTCCATTGGCTAGGCTTTTTAATAATTCTCAAGCTGTGGGTGAGCTACCAAACGAATGGAAACAGGGAAGGATCTCAGCAATATATAAAAAGGGAAGCCGTAAAAATGCAGGAAATTACAGACCTGTAAGTATAACGAGTATATTATGCAAATGCATGGAACAGTGCATTAAAGACCACATTGTTAATCATATGACAAGTAATGACTTGTTCAGTAAACAACAATATGGTTTTATTAAAGGTCGTTCAACAGTATTACAACTGCTAAATATTATGGAATCGTGGACCAAAGCAGTAGATAGAGGAGACTCTATAGACACAGTGTATTTAGATTTCATGAAGGCTTTTGATACCGTCCCTCACAGAAGATTGACAGGCCAACTAGAATCATATGGCATAAAAGGCTCGACATTAAGATGGATTGAAGCATTCTTGTCTGAGGTCGGAATAAACGGAACAATCTCTGAGTGGACAAGTGTAACCAGTGGCATCCCCCAGGGGAATGTCCAAGGACCAATCCTATTCATTCTGTATATAAACGATCTACCAAGTAATATAGCTTCAGACTTATATAGGCTTGCAGACGACACCAAAGTTTGTAAAACAGTTATTAGCACAGATAACCATAACATATTACAAGAAGATTTAACTAAACTTACATCTTGGTCTAACCAATGGTTATTAAAATGTTAAAAATAAATAATACTGTCCATGAGTTAGGTCTTATACAAGAAGACAAATATATTGGGGTTATTATTGACTCAAAGCTAGAATTTGATAACTATATCAACCAAAAATTGAATACAGCAAACAGTATCACGACAATTATTAGAAGGTCGTTTACAACCTTAAAGGAAAATAATTTTATACCACTATTTAAAGCTTTAGTAAGGAGTCATTTAGATTACGCAGTAGCATATGGTCCCCTTATAAACAAAAATATAAGGATGCAATAGAAAATGTGCACAGACGTACAACTAAGCAACTCCCAGGAATTAAGGATATTCCTTACCAGGAAAGACTTAAGAGGTTGAAACTCCCTACATTAGCATATAGAAGAACACGCGGATATATGATAAAAGTATATAAACTGTTAAAAGGGAAGTATGATATTAATGTATCTTCTAATAATTGGCATGTTATGCAAAAACTGTGAAATAAAGGAAGGAACAAGGGGTCATAGTTTGACATTATTCCAAAAACGTTCACATGTATATACAAGAAAGGAGAGTTTTTTCAATCAGAGTTACAAAATTATGGAACAATTTACCAGAACAGGCAGGTATTAAATGCACCTAGTATCAACTCATTTAAAAACCGCCTAGATGACCACTGGTGAACGGAAGAATTCCTCTACGACTACAAAGTCGCCTTGCCAGGAAGCCGTAGAGTTTTTAAAGAAACGTACGTAGATCTGACCACCGAGGCCACCGCCTACGGTCAGGAACAACCTAAGTAAACCTAAGTAAGTAAAGTAATAAAATGTCGTCTAAACCGGAACCCACTCACAATGGCTGCCCCGGGTCAAACCATAGTTTGGATACTATACATATTCTTTCAGCGCTGGCTGAATACGTTTTCAGCAATCATGCGCAATTTTCTTTTTAGCTATTAAATTATTAACGTAACAAAATATTAGTTGGCTTTCTCCGCATTGTCAGAAACTGAGAAGATTCCACTAATCAAGAATGCCAAAAGTAGGGGTCTACCGCGGCATACTTGGAGCGTTATCACGGCGCACTGATTAGCCGCGGAACACAGGTTGAGAGGCGCTGGACTGTGATATGCAAACTGCTGTGTGCCCTGCCAATATTTAATTTTGGTGGCATCTTCATTACGTTAGTAGCTATCGGTCATAATGCGTCTAAATTTACAAAAGTGGCTACTGTCTTTAAAGCCAACCACTACCGTAGCGTTTTGAACATAGGTGCAAAACACATTTATAATTTAACCTTTTCATTCATCAAAGAACGCCATTGTGTCACTGCGTTCGACATGCCTGGAAGTATTACAATAACATGTTAGTGGTCAGTGAGAATGGATCTGTGATAAAAGTACGGTAATAGTTATAACGATTTGCCTTGACTTGTAGCTGCATCGATGGGTTTAAACTAGCGTATTTGTATACATCGCAAAATGTTGTATTTCACTGTGCTAATGATAATAGTATACACAAATCCGTTATATTATTTGTTCTCAGTTGCTTTATTTTGCACACGCAACACATGACATTTTACGAAAGGGTGCATTTTGTGAAAGACACAATGCTAACGATATTGTGTCGTGTAGAATACAAAGCAAACGATGCACTGACACACTATTAGAATGTTGTACTGCCACATTTTGTGGAAGTACTGATATTGACAAACTGCGATTATATCGTGAACATATATACACTTAGAAATGTACTTTCCACATAAAGACATGCAAGAATATTATATTGGTATTAAGTCTTGGTATCAACTGACACCATCGATGCAAATAATTTGCTAACTTACATTGTGACATCATGGCGAAACACGGAACATATATCGACATTTGTTGACGTATAATGCATAAAGGAGGAGGGATCTTGGTGTGTAGCCATATTTGAACAATGACACGACTGTATTTTTGTTGGATGAGATCAACAACACCTTAGTCCGGCCTCACAACAAAGATTGCCATTGTCTGAGTCAAAGATTGTACGCTATCGCACGAGCATCAGTCGCTGCCTCATCGCCAGTTGGGGTATCTGAAAATTATGTTGATGCGTCTGTATATGTTGTTCCTAACGGCGTCGGAATCGTGTTGGTTATTCCAGGTGAACAGTTTTGTATGCGGTGAATGTGTGGCACTATCGCAATGGTGATATGGTGAATGCCGCACACGTGACTGCAGTGGGGGTCTAGTCCGTGTGGTTATGGTGGGAAAAGCTCACTCTTGTTCTCGCTCTCGCTCTCGCTCTCGCTCTCGCATTCATGCACTCTCTCGCGCTCTCTCTCTCTCTCTCTCTCTCTCTCTCTCTCTCTCTCTCAGTCCCCCTCTTTCCCTCTCTTTGAGTGTGTGTGTGTGTGTGTGTGTGTGCGCGCGCGCGTGTGTGCGTGTGTGTGTGCTTGCGTGGGGGACAAACAATTTACGCACACATACATACACGCACGCAAACAATCATACACACCTTCAAAACTGCACTGCCATTTGTTATGTTTGTGTTAACTGTAACCGCCACCTGCTTGACTAAAAATACCTTGTTGAAGACGTATTTACTTGGCAAGGCTGGCGCCACCATACTAAAGGTAGATATCGTGTGACTGCGCTGTGGGTACATAACACATGATGACACTGGTACATCATCGCCGCTATCGCTGTCGTCTTCGCAGTATCCGTGATGACTATGACACTGGTCACGTGATGAGGCACTTCAATAAAAACAGACACATATGTGTTTATTTTAAACATATTCACGCTACTAGCACCAACAAAATCAGGAGATAATCTGTTCCATTCATTTACAGTCCTTTGTGAGAATGAAAACTTTCTTATATATAATCTACACTGCTCCTTTACTAATGTAACTTCTAACTTTCTTAACTGAGAAAAAAATATTTCTATCAATGTTTTTATAGCCATTCAATATTTTAAACACTTCTATCAGATCTCCTCTCAATCTCCTGGTCTCTAGTTTTGTTAAACCACATTTTTAGGCGTATTTCGTAACTAAGATCCCTCAGTTTTTGTATCATTTTAGTTGCTATCCTCTGTACTCTTTCTAGCATATCTAATACTAATACTAATATTTTATTTTGTTAAGCGCCACATCCAATATTGTTCACAGCGCTTTACAACAATATACAAGTGTATGTTAAAAATAATGCATTTGAATAACAAACAATAGTTGTTATATCATAGATAAAATGAACTAATAATAATAGCAATTAAAACAATAAATATTGTAGAAGTAGAAAAAGAATGTCATGTAACATACCATAAAACAAAATAGTTAAGATCATATTATTATTATTATTTTAGAAATAAACTGAAATTAATGTAAACATCAATAAATTAGGCTAAAATGTATACGAAAAGTAAATAAATAGATAAATAAATAATAATAAACGTTAAACATCAATCAGCTATGGTAAAGCAGTGTTGGTAAGGGTCCGAGTTACATATACGCTGCAGTGAACAGGTGAGTCTTCAACACAGATTTAAATTATTCCAATGATGTTTTGCTGGTAACAATTGACGGCAGAGCGTTCCACACTGCTGCCGCTGTGTGAGCAAATGTACAGTCACCGGCTCTGCTACGTGTTCTCAGAACTAGTGTGTTCGAGTCAGCAGACCGAAGACGTCTGGCTGGCATGTAGTCACGCACGAGTTTCTGCATGTAGACAGGCGAGAGGTCTTCGTGCAGCGACTTGTACGTAAGAACATCTTGAATGCAATGCGCTGTTGAATAGGTAGCCAGTGCAGTTCGCGAAGAATAGGGGTCGCACTTTCACAACGAGCCTGTCGAGTAATAAGGCGAGCGGCAGCATTCTGGAGTCGCTGCAATCGACCGATGTTATTGGTTGAGGTACCGAGCAGTAAAGAGTTGCAGTAGTCCAAACGGGATGTAATCATGGCATTGACCACCCGTTCCGCTGTCAGCGAGCAAGTGCTGATAGTACGTGACACTTGCATAGTCATATCCAGGTGTTTATCAACGTGGACGCCGAGATTTCTAACATGATCAATTGCACAGATTTCATCTGTCCAGACGCGCACACGGAGCCCACTTACGATGGCAGATGCTGATTTGGGGACAACCGGTAGAATTTCTGTTTTCGTGTCATTCATGAGCAGATAATTCCAAGTCATCCACTTCTTCACGTCATCAATACATCGCTCGATCCGACGCACGGCAGTCACCAGAGAAGATGCATCCAGGGCGAAGTGACAGAACAGTTGTAAATCATCGGCGTAGTGGCGATATTTTAAGTAGTATTTGTGAATTATATCACCGATCGGCTGCACGTATAGAGAAAATAATAGTGGTTCCAACACTGACCCTTGCACCACTCCCGTTAACAAAATCGTCTCGCTGGATAACACGCGGTCCATGACGACATCTGCTTGCGATTACTTAGGTAAGATTCCAACCAATGGAGAACCACTCCGGTGATGCCATAGCGTCGTTGTAGACGATCCAGTAGTATTGCGTGATCTACCGTGTCAAATGCGGCGCTTAGACCGATGAGTACGACGATTGTACCTTGTTTACCGTCTAGCGCGGTCCTAATCTCATTGACTACCCGCAGTAGGGCTGTCTCGGTCGAGTGGTTTCGCTTGTTTGCGGACTGAAAAGTGTCCGTAAATGATTCATTGGCTAGGTGACTGTTCAATCTGTTGCCCACAATATTTTCAATCACTTTCGAAAGTTGAGACAGATTGCTGACTGGGCGGTAATTACTTAAGGTATTCTTACACAGTGACGGCTTCTTCAGAAGAGGATGCACAAGTGCTCGCATTAGTTCACCCGGCATTGTTCCTTCTGCCAAACACGCATTTGTTATATCGGCAACAATGATCGCAAGTGCGTCAGTGTTCTGTTTTACATGATTGGATGGTAACGGATCAAGTGTGCAAGACGTACACATTCTAGCGATAATAGCCGTTATTTCACGTGTTGTTGTAGGTGTAAATGTGTCAATTGGTGTGGCAAAGCGACGTGTTTCACACGAATTTCAGCTACCTTGTTGTTGAAATAGTCCGAAAATGAATCGCAACAGGCAACGACGGAGTCATACTCGGGATACAAACGTGATGGCTTCCCGCTCAGTGATTTCACGATGTTGAACGTGCTTTTGTTGTCAGCGTTCAGAAGTTTATCTCGATAGTATTTGGTTTTCGAGAGGGCAATGAGCTTGTTGCACTCATCGCGTGCATCAACGTACATTTGTCGATGAATCTCAAGCTTTGTGCGTCTCCACAATGACTCGTTCTTTCGCCGTCGTCTCCTCGCGTCATCAATGTTGCTGTTGTACCACGGGTTTGGCATATTACCCCGCACGGCAGTCCGTCGCTCTGGTGCATGTTTGTCGATACATGTTGTTAGTGAAGAATTGTAGCCAGTGACCAGTTCCGCTGTGCTGGATGTTGACACCATGGCTGATAGTAACTCACAAGCTGATCGAATGTCATTGTTGAAAGAATCGGCATCAAACGAGCGGTAATTGCGTTTTACTATATGTGTCGATGTCTTAGCTGGCCTTTGGGTGTTCATGACGTAGCGCACCACGTGGTGATCTGATATAGACATCGGAATAACGTAACAATAACAGAAGTAGTGAGATTGAAATGTTGGGGGTTATCACAAAGTCCAATGTGTGGCCTGCAAAATGTGTAGGCTGTGTGACGGGTTGAGTGAAATTGTATGAGTCCAGTAGTTGCACGAGCGGCCGGGCCTCTGCCTCAACGTCGTATCTGATGTTGATGTCACCAACAATGCACGTTGGTATTATACATGTCGAAACCTCTCGGAACAGGTGTTCTAGTTTCAGGTAGAACACCGCCATCTGTCTGGGAGTCTTAGCCGATGATGGCGGGCGGTAGAGCGTGCACAGGTTGAACGTTCTAGATGTGGCTCCAGTGAACTGGATACGCATCAGTTCGAAAGACTCATAGTTCGTTTTAGGGAGCATCTTGCACGGAAACGTGTTCCTGTGGATGACGCCGACACCAACACCGCGTCCAGCTGCACGAGGAACATTGATGAATGTATATCCGTTCGGCGTCAGTTCATCGATTATAGGTTTGTCGCTGTTCTTTTTCAGCCACGTTTCCGTTATGGCTAAGAAGTCAATGTTGTGGTCGGTCACGAATCCATTGATGGTTAGCGTTTTATTTCTGACAGAACGAGCATTAAGGACAGCGACTGAGAGATTGCTCTTTGTCTGGCTCATATTATCGCGTGTAAAAACATGAACTAAGTTGCACGGATCACTACGCGTCTACGGCGAGGTGATTTGCACAATATTGTTATGGGGATATGTGTCATGGCAGTTACGATCACAGATATCGCTTGACCTGACGGTGAGGCCGATATCTATGTCCTTCCTGCGATATGGCCTCCACGCTTGAATACAATATTCTAAATGAGGTCTAACTATTGTTTTGTACAGCGGTATTATTAGCTCTTTTTCTTTATACGTTTTGTTTCGCCTAATTAATCCAAGGATTTGATTTCCCTTTGAAGCGGCAATCCTGCTCTGAAACCTTCATATCAGCACTAATGGTTAAACCTAAGTCCTTTTCTTTTACAATAATACTTAGTACAGAACCTCCCATTGTATATTGTATATCTTCCTTCCCATGTCCTGTGTGGAGGCATTTACATTTCCCAAAATTGAACATTTTCCATTTTTCAGACTATTTTATCAACCTGTCAAGATCATCTTGTAAATGCTGTCTATCTTCATCACATTTAATCCTTCTAAACAATTTTGTATCATCCGCAAATTTCAACATCTTGCTTGTTATATCATCGTCCAAATCGTTGATATATATTAAGAATAATATAAGTCCCAGTACTGATCCCTGTGGTACCCCACTCAAAACTTATTTTTAGTATGAAGCCTCCCCATCAACTACTACCCGTTGTCTTCTGTCAATTAGCCATTTTTCTATCCAGTTAATTAAACCATTTCCTATGCCACGGGCCTTTAGTTTAAGCAGTAATCTTTGATGTAGCACTTTGTCGAAAGCTTTCTGAAAATCTAAGTAGATGATACCTACTGGTGATCCCTCGTCTACCCACTTAGTGACATCTTCTAAAAAACAAAACATATTTGTTAAGTATGACCTCGCTTTTGTTCTACAATTTCCAATAGTAGTTTGGGCGGAATCCCATCCACTCCTATCGTGAATAAAGTGACCACGCCTCCCTTATATTCTGTCAGAGGCTACCCAACAAACGAACGTAAAAGGCATGAAGACTATCTTCTGTGTTTGCATGTGTATAACATTGTTAAAAGGCCATTTACTGGCAAGTAACCGTAAATGTTAATCATGTAATTGCTTGCTATTTCTGCATGTTTATCATACAGTTTAATAATCAGGTCTGTAGAATGAAAATAACGGTTTCATAGTACTCTGTTAAATGCATTATATCAATTAATATTAATATATTATACGTGTGCAGGTAATACAGGGTGGAACCCGAAACAACGACATCACAATCGTTCACAGTGGATGGTGACTCTACTCTGTTCTCCACTGACATGTTCCACGGATTAATTATAAAAGTAGTTCCAAACCTGTTCAATAGGAGGCGCTGGTCGTCGGCATTCGCGTTTCTGTCCAATACGTAGCGCAGGTGGGCGTATTGTTTGCGCGTGTTCAGAATGCTATTCTTTAGCTTCAGTTTCCTGTAAACGGGTTTGAAGTCAACCAATGACATTAAAAATACAAGACAGATTGTGAATTAGTCGTACTTGTTTGCCCAACGATTGACATTCATACACACGCAATTATACACAAACGCATGCACTTGGCACACAGGTGTATTTGATGTAATACATGTATTAATGTAGAAGGTTAGTTATTAGCAAAGAAACGATCCAGTAATGCCACTTCTGAAATTAGTCCAACAATACAATGCAACTACCCAGGTAGCGCGCGTGGTCGGATATATAAAAAGTTGTGTTTAGGAATTTAGGTTTCAATTGTGAAAACAATATCACATGTGGCAAATTGAGACAAGTCATATACTTATATATATATATATATCCTCTCTCTCTCCCTCCCTCGCTCCCTCCCTCACTCGCTCCCTCCCTCCCCCTTCTCTCTCTCTCTCTCTCTCTCTCCCTTACACACACACACACACACACACACACACACACACACACACACACACACACACACACACACACACACACACACACACACACACACACAAAGAGATATACAGCAATGTCAAACCTGCGGATATCAATAATTAGTATTGCAACAGGCCATACATTTGATTTCAGCGGTCCCAAAAACGTTAAATTGTATTTAAATATGAACATGTGTTCGCTTGTTACAAACGTAAACGGACATTGAGATGTGTAGTACGTAAACGTTGTCATATTTTATGTAATTGTCCAATCGTGTGTTTAAAACAATTATGTGGGCTCCACGGCTTGCATGGGGATCATTGTTAGGATTGCTGTAAAGGCTACTTCCTTTCGGCAATCCGGTTGTGTTATGTCCGGATATGTATTATGTCCATTTAGTAAGTAACGTGAGTGGTCCGTTTAATAAACAATGCGTCATTTTAATCATCTAAGGAAATTATATTGGTCGTTACATTTGGTGGCTTGTGAAATCGTTGAACTTTGATGCGACTCTTGCGACGTGTTTGACTGAATCGTTATTTCTCGACTCAAGTATTATAACTACGTTTTAGGCGCATCCAGTTGTAACTAATTTATAGTATTATCTTCTCATTTCACAAAGACAAATTAGAAAATAAACGAATTAGCACGCCATAGTGAATATTAAGTAGATTTGCTTAATCGTCAAATTAGTCCCAAACGTGACTACCACAAAATCGAACTAAGTAGTATTTTACGTGTCGTTTTATCATATAGGACAGTTGGTCAGTTAAACTTTGAACATCGTACGTCACCTTGAAATGTTAATTGCCAAACGTCGACTGTAATATAGCAATAACCCATCGGTTTGTGGTAGTATGGTGAACATTCTGAGTCACATAGAACGCTTGAATATTGCTGGCATCAAACTATAATCTACCTAGCGTATGTATCTGAACGTTTCCCCACTTAGTCTTAGACGGTTTGAACCTCGAGCGCCAAACTTTTAGGGATTAATCAACGACCCCTTATTTCAAAACACCTTATGGGGTAAATCAGTTCGTCCATTAACGGTTCTAAACTTAAAACGTAATGTGCACGTAATACATAAAATAACGATTGACCGATCCATTACGTGACCTGTTGCCTAGCAAAACCTCCGTCAAGCCATCAGGATACACGTGGTGGGGTTGGACATTCCGTCTTATATTTCGTTGAAATTCTGGTCACAAAAGTGTCTTTTATGACAAAAACATAAGGTAACGTTTTTAAAGTGACAACTGTATGCGGACATGTTTGATTTATGAGATGTCATGCAGCAATAGTAATGTAATTCAAGTATATAACCGTTATCAACACTGTTGGCAATGACTAAGCTTAACGGCGCGCAAAAATAGATTGTAACGTAGGCAAACCGCGACGCACTGGCCAAAGACCGTATATCAATACAAGACGGTGCAGCGCGCGCTATCTACATTGTTCGAGGAAAGTACGTAAGCAGTTCGTCCGCCATTCTGGAGTTGCGCCAAGCCAGACCATAGGCGTGCAAAAAATGCAGTTCTTTGCATAATTATTGCTCAACATTTTCAACGATAACCTCAATATCTTAATTATATAAAAAGTGATACAGTCTGATGAGTATTCTGATGAAACACGACGAAGTTCAGTTGGCCCAATAAATAATTGCAACGTTTCTACGTGATTTGTTTGCTAAGTTGATTATTTTGAATTGTGGTAGCTAAAAAAAACTTTAAGGATTACTTTAATAGCTTTCATTTTATATGACGCATCACACCTTGGTGATTATTATGATGAAACGAGGTGACTGAATAAATACGCTAACATCGAGCACGGCCGGTCGCGCAGGCGCATGCGCTTGCCTCCCGAATGACGGACAAAAACCTTCAGTGCAGACTGCCATTTTCTCGCTCAGTGACGCCTCCTGTCCAAATAGAGGCTCCTTGGTACTGGCTACATCAATTGCAGGAACCACGCACAAAACTTTTGGAATTCGACTCCTGGGTCATAGACTTGGCATCATGGAGCATATGCAGACACAATAATGCTTATGTCTACCCTCGTGTCAATAGCATAGCAATACGAATATTTTTTTACAATTCTACACTATCACGACTAGGGCCTATCGATTGACGTGATTATTCACATTCTCTCCGACCTTCGTCATTTTGAACAAACAACGAGTATCTACGAACGCATTATGGTGTTTATGTAACGATGCTATGTGTTTTCTAACTTTTTGTAAATATTACTTTTACGACTGTCTTCTACCAACGCACCCCGTCAGATGACGGGTATTTTTGCTAATCATAGTAACTTTTATTCATACCTGATCAAAGTCCTTTTTATTTATAGCATAATCAAAATAATTACCTTGCCTCTGTGTGGGTTTTCTTTGATTGATTTAAGCTTCGATCTATTATACCGCTCTGCAACAGCAGCATCTGAATAAACAACAAAACTTCATCTTACATTAAATCAACTAAGGATAATGGGCCGTTCGAAGAGCGCCCCCTGAAAAAAAACAATATATATATATATATATACGTTGTTTTCATCTAAATCTGAAGAAACCTTTGTAAATATAAAAATTCCAATAATATTTGGATGTGGGTGGATGGGTAAAGGATCCATTTGGAATTAAAACATTGGAAAATATGGACAAATTCTGCTCTTTATATACATTTTCAGTTGTGCCTGTAAACGGGTAGTTAGTTGTTGATATAATAAACCAGTTGCAATTCACTGACGTGTAATATGTTCTAAACATTTTTTTCAATAGAAATAACTGGGAACCTGTTTGTATATTCACCCGGTAATTATTGTTTAGTAACACCATCACTTGAAGACGTAGATACATGTCAATGTATCACTGCAATTTGTAATGTTATGCAAACAACGCGAAAACGTTCCCCTCAATTTAGGACATAAAGGAACCACTGAGGACGACAAGCACCCTGGCAGTGACCACCCTCAGTGCCAGCATAGAAAGGTCGGCTTGGCGAAAATGTTTTGAAAAAGGCTGACTAGTTGAATGAGACCTCATAAGATCATAACATTGTAACCACACAATATACAGACTAGTCAGTTAATAGAACGTTGCCGAGTGCTGGAAACAACTAGGAACTAGGAACTAGAATTAACCGTCCGGGCGGATAATTAACCAATGAACGTCAGCGAATAACGTAACTGCGACTATCTAATTTATTACATTCGTTTGGCAGTCACGCTGTAGCATAAAGTCCTGCCGTTGTAAAATAAAGCAATATTCCGGCCAGTAATGCGCATGTTTAGAAATTAAAGTTCGCTGTGTAAGGAAATATTCTCCTCCGAAACATACATTATTTTGCACCAAATATGAGTTTTGGTAGTTTGTAGAACATTTGTGGTGAATACAACTTACAGCACCTTATAGTTGCCTAGCATAAATATTTTCACATATATCCTTCTTCCAAATGTTTCACATGAGCAACATTCTAATAAATTTACACCCATCCGATCGCCAAAATTCATAATAATGCTTATATTCATAATTTGGCAATATGTTACTTAAGTGGCCTACATTATTAGCAGCATCCGCCGGGTAGGTACTCCCCTGGGTTGAAACATAGGTTTGGGACTCAGGGTCATTAGGATGAACCTAGCTTGGGCCATTTAAGTAAAACATTACGCATATATGTTTTAGGAATAGGGCAGACTATTCCATTACACAGCGAACTTATATTTAAGTTCCGGAACTGCATTATTTAACAACTGAAGTATTTTATGCTAGAACGCTTCATTTCGCCACTCACAAACAGGCAGCGCCGCACTTAGCCGTAAGATATGGCTAGATATCTTGGGGACGATTAATGGCGAAGATGATTTATGGCTGGCTAGCTGACTGTACACTAAATTATTTATGGAGCACGCTGTATGTACTTTCCGTACTCATTGTGGCAAAGCACTCCTTCCTTGGTAATAAAACAGTTACGTTCACGATGCATTGTTGACAATGATGACACTATCTATATATTAAATAACAGTGCCGATATGCGATCCATATATTCCGCAATATCATATCGACTCTTTCTAATGAGTTCGTTTATGTTTGCGTTCGTTGTTTCTACGTTGAACCCACGCATTAGCATACTAATTATGGCTGTTTGTGTCGTATTTGTTAAGATATCGCCAAACTGGTTTTGACGACCATCGTTTTTTTTTAGAAAGGCGAAATTGAATGTCGGAGAAGGTGAAATGAAAAATATTTGAAACCGTTAACCTCTGAAACTTACATTTGGATAACAACGTCTGCGCTGTGACACAGATATTAAGATATGCGGGAATTGTTTTAATCTGTCTATAAAACAAAAAGTAAAAGTGCCTCGTTTTCTGTTGACTGATAACTTATAGATAATAATGCCAAAAAAAGCAATAATGCCAAAAAATCGTTTCGGCAAGCGTTTTTCACGGGATGTCACAGTACACCACACTGATCTGTCCTAAACATAATTCAAATTTAGCTGGTAGTAGATAAGAGGGTCCTGTACGGTCTGGGTCCTGTATGAACAACTGCCCAGCGAATGAAGACGGTCAAAATGTTGATTGGGTGGGTGGATGGGTGGTTGGGTGTATGGGTGGGTGGATGGATGGGTAGGTGGCTGGCTGGACGGACGGACGGGCGGACGGATGGATCGATATATATAATATTATGTGTGTTAGGGTGTATATGAGTGCATGTTTGCATGCATGTGAAACTGTGTCTATATTTTAACGTTTCCCAAAAACGACATGCCATCACAGACACCATATGTTCAGGGATTAATCTAGCACCCATGTGAAGTAAAGTGACGCGTTACTTTATTCGAAAGACCCCGTTCATTCTTACTGGCAATGTTTTATTACACTCGGGTAAATGATTGTTTTGTCTCAATCTAATACGAATATGTATTATGACGACCTGTAGATAGTAGACATGTCAATGAAATATTTTACATGGTACGTAGGCATATTATGTTTGCGAAACCATGGCTAGTTACCGTCGGAGCCGCAAGAGGGCGCTATCGCGTGGTGGTTCTTCCGCGTTGTCTGGGGAGGATGGCGTGGTCGCATTTAGATATGACTGCAGGCTAGAATCCACATTGCTCAGTGTATCTAGCATAGCATAAACGTGTTACTTATGCATTAAATGGTACGTAGCATATAACAGCGATAACGTATGCGTGTGTGCGTGTGTGTGCTTGTGTGTGTGGCCCGGAAGTAAAGCACGTAGGTTCACCAGCCGTGTATGAAGGAGATAAATACATGTAGGTGCGTAATACACCGTCAAAATGTTTTGGAATATGGTTTGTCTAGGGGTGTTTTTTAAGGATCATGGGGTAAACTGCTACCTTGAGACGCAGTATATTACTGCGGTCGGGGTATGGACTATGTTCAAGCAGTAGCATCATTTTGACATGAAAAAAAAACATAATTATACGGGGTGTGTAAAGGGAGAAAACACAAACCTCCACTGACGGCCGACCCCAAAACGTGTCCAATTCTTTTTGCTACCGCGTGCTTCTTTCCGCTTGTCCGCTGTCTCCGGTCGACAGTTGACATCGGAAGACGGGGGAGGGTGCTGTTGAGCAATTGTTCATCGCTGCGCCGCCGTAAGTTCAGTCACGGGGGCACATTCAAAAAATGTCTAGGGGCGCGGTCACGTAGGCCCATACACAAATGTCTGCGGGCACACCAAATATTCCAATGGTCTAGGGGTACGGGCCCCTCCAGGAGGCCTGGTGGCACGTGCTCCCCAGACCTTTGGAGTGTCCTTTGGAATGTGCCCACGCTAACCTGACGTGCCCCCTAGACCATTGGAATGTGACACCATTTTGTGAGCCTCAGGGGGGTTCAATTAGAGGTTTTTCGAGAGCTTAAAGGTTGGTATTTTGACCACCTTCAGGGGGGTGCATTTGGAGGTTTTTGGAGAGCCTCAATAGTGCGAGCCTCAGGGGGTGCAATTGGAAGTTTTTCCCCCACACCAGAGTGCCCTCTCTGGTTGTGGCCCTGAATAGTCCGTACTAATTTGGCAGGAGATGCTAGAAGAACTGTAATTTAATTACCTCTCTGAACAACGAATGCACTGGTCCTGCTAGAGTGGCCGGGGTGAGAACAACATATCTGTTCGGTGCCACACAAGTGGGCTAGAGCGAGTTCCCTGTATACGCACATCGGCACCGACTCGACAGGGGGCAGTCTCGGCACTGTGTCGATGATCGGTAGGAGGCGCCGCTTTCGCTCCAGCCGTAGTCGTTTCTGTTCGGATTGGACACAGTGGAAAGGTCGGCAAACAAACAGATGTCAGATTATGTAGATATAATGAGTATCGCTTAATATTTTCCGAGTGATCATTATTAAGTTTTTTTACGTTCTGCTAGCAGTTCATATATCGGTAGTTAAATTCGTTTTAATATAGGCCTACAGATAACTATAGTCTTTACATACATGCAATATGTAGGCCTAATATTGAATCTGCAGTTTTTATGTTTTTTACTTCACAAATGCATTGTTATGCCTCCTGACAGCACGTGACGTAATACGGTGCATGACCCAAAACATTGTAAATGTATTTTTAAAACAAACGTCATCGTACCAACTGTCCGCTGGCCGCGGATTCAGAACATTGACACTCCGGGGTAATAGTAATGACAATAGGCGGCGCTGCAGAAGGTGGTTTTCCGGAATAGTCCTAAATATCAAAGTCACCAACTCGGCTAAAACAGTCTGACGACGCAATTTTTGTATGAATTAGATATTATCCTTGCTACGTTTTCCCGCATTAATAATGTTAACATATTTTTAACACATTTACACGGGGTTTGACAAAACTAAAAACGATCAAACTGGTGCGTTCCATGAAATAAACTTCAGTTCCATGGACTGTATTCGCGGGTAGCTGAATGTAAATAACTATAATTTCACGTTACATAAACTATGTCATTGCTGACCAATAGCATAGCTGTGACGGATATGTGATGCAACCTACATATTGATGACGAAGCCTTCACTAACGAACCAGTTATCGGATTTCAAGAGAGGCTGATTGCTCGGGTATCGCTGCCTGCCCAGAATCAGCCTTCCAGACGTACTTGACCCATATTTGGGTCGCATTGGAATGCTCCATAAAACTAAAGCCAACCTCGAACAATTGTATCATATCGAGAACATTGGATACACTCATTTAGTGAATGTAAATTCATTTAAATTGACTCCTTTAATAATTCCTCAAGATAATCGTTATGCAGAAAAACTCTATCTCATGGCGCGTCGGTAATCGGGACAATCTTTGCATAAAGAAGTTGTTCTTTTTACAGGGAATATTACTTCCTTTTGTGGTGCGATCTTTCAAGATTCATTCTCACTTGACTTATCAATTGACACCATTACACCATTTTGATCTCATCGCCAATCCGTAGATATGAGACATATGAACCATGGCCGCAAAATAATTCAAAAATAGCTGCGTGGATCGGTCCGCCCATCCGTCACTTGGCAGGAGATGCACATATAATGCCTCCACGTTAGCATATTAATTTGTAAATGTCTGCAACACCCGAATATCCGTGTTTTCCCTCGTTTTCTTCTGTACCTCCGCATAAGCATTCAACTCTCGGTGATTTGGCGTTTCTATGGAAACCCATTAGAGAATACCAAATCACGATGTTGTGAGATCATATTTTCACTGATTTTGGTGCAACATGTTGGTTTCTTAATTTGGTCCCTAATCAATTTGAATGCATGGTAAAATTTTGACACACGTAGCCGAACCGTTTTCTTAGAAAGACGTGTTGCTCGTCTTGTTGTTTGGCTGATTCGTATTAGTTACCTTTTCTGCTGCCGCATCCTCGGTATTTTCAGCCATTGGTCTGCAGTTCCCACCATCGGCAAGCAACTGCAGCCCAGCTGAGCTTAGGTTCGGCAGCCATTGTTTGACTATGTGACGTCATCACGTTACCCAAATTCCAGAGTAGATCGCCGATATGTAATTACTCAGAAACCAGGAAATGAACTTCGCTATAATATGTTGTTGTGTCCTCTCCTCATGTATGTCAAACGATATGAAAAGCTGTGTTTTATATATAATGCAAATATTCAGGTATGTACATCTTAGGCGACAATTTGTGCTCTTCCACGAATGTCTTGTCCAGCTGGTACGCAGCGCCATCATCATATGAGAGATCCGCATCGAACATCAACCGTTTATCATAGGTTCCTTATTCAAAGTCCAAAATATTACAGATGTCTTAGCGGAAGCGATCAGGGAGTCGAATGTATTTGTGCTGACGGCTGGACGGGCTGGTTCTGTGAACGACGATACTCCAGCCGTTCAAAAACAGAGCGACATGTCGCAACACGACGATTGGATTCAGTTGCACGTGTCAAACCCTCTAGTTAAAGGTGGGGCGGATCTAAACAGGGTAGTCTGGGGGGGGGGGGCAAAAATCTGGCGGCCGACGCAAATTCATATTCTGTGGTCTGAACCGGACCTTCAGCACGACTCCGCTGTCGCGCTGTTGGATCATGACATCGGAAGACGGGGCGGATGCTGTTGAAAATGTTTTGCTTCCGCGTCGCTGCATTTTCGAGCGCCAGGGGGTGCTGCTGATTACATCAGTCTCAGTACCCCATGGCAGATCGCTTGCCGAAACTGTAAAGATACGCTCAGCCAATAATATCACTTGCCGTAAAATTCCAGTGGTCTTCTGGGAGGTCTTCGTGGACTGTTTGGGCAGTAGACGTAATTATTTGAATACACAATACCGCTAAGCGGCTCGTAAGACTGGTCTAATGGGTAATTATATTGGGATTCCTGGAAATTGGGCGCGAGTCGGACGAGTGTCTGCACTGTTCTCACGGATGGTAGGTCCGTGTATGTACCGTCTTTTCCTTTTCTGTTTCGAAATTTGTGAACGAAAAAGGAAAAAACAAACAATGTTCGTTTTTTGTTTTCATATTTGAAGTACGAAAGACGAAAGACAAAAAACGAATACAATATACTATTCGCTGTATTTCTAATACTTGTTAAAAAAAAAAAATAACGATAAAATAAACCGTTTTTCGTTTTCACTGCGTCACGACACAACGGAAAACGAAATACGACTGCAGCGCAATCACGAAACCTACCGTTATTTACTAAACCGTTTGAAAAATACATAATGGAAATAGGAAAACGAGCCATTTTCCTATTTTCGTTTAGTAATCTTCAAATGGGTAAACGGTAAAACAGCAATCAAACCCTTTTCCCATTTCCACGTTTACAAAATGAAAATAGGTAAACAATAAAACGGTAAATCAACCGTTTTCCTATTTCTGTTTTGCTTACCACAAAAACGAAAAACGGAAGTGCTTCGCTATTACGCATGCGCCGTAGAAGTGGGCGTGAAAAGCCTCGCCGCAGGGCATTTCGACTGGCCGCTATGACAACGTAACTTGAACCCTTGGACTCCACCAGGTCCTAACTTCCGTGGATCAACGGTGACACCTATACCCTTCCTGTGACGTGTCTGCTGCGTGTATCAACCATTTAGCGATTGGAAACAACACAATAAAACCTGACGTTTTCTCCTCATAGGTATGAGTTCGTGATACATAAAATATAGTAATCCCATGGCTGCTATGCGTGGAACAAATGCTACATTATTGTAACAAAAAGATACATCTAAGAGAAATACACAATTTAAATGTTAAAAGAATTACACTTTGGTTTAAAGAAAAACTTCAAACCAAACAGACAAACTTTGATATATTTAATATTATCCACACCTTAATGATTCAGCTTCTACAACTAATGAAAATACAAATCACTACCGAATTAACAATTGACTAATTATATCATCATATTTGACAGAGACAGGCTCAAGTATTACTAGGCGAGCTATAGGCACCAGTAGTAAAGGAGGTCCCTTACCGGGGATGGTGTCGCGCCGCGGTGCAAGTGCAAAGTACCCGGATGTAGGTCAAGGTCAAAGGTCACGTGACCCGGATGTAGGTCAAGGTCAAAGGTCAAGTACCGGGGACTAAAATAGCGCCACTTACCGGAAAATTATTTCCCTCCAAAACTATAAAAGCGCCCCTGGCGGATAGTTGGTTAACTAAAACAGCGCCCTAGTGGATTTTTTTTCAAGTGGTGTCACCTGACGGACAAATTGAAAATTAAATGTTCGAGTACTGCCCAATTTCGTGCGTCTTAGTTTGACCATTAGCGCCCCTGGCGGAATTTGTTGGAACTAAATTCCCCTGGCGGATATGTCGTGAACTACAAGTGGTGCCACCTGGAGGATAAGTTGTGAAGTATATGTTCGAGTACTGCAAATATTCGTGTCTCTTGCGCGCTTGCGTGCAATAGAGCCTCCTGACGGATATATCACGAACTACAAACATCATCCCCTAGTGGACAAATGTTCGTTCGGTACGACCACGTGACCTTTATGTTCTGTCGAACTGTTATAAAAGACCTGCGTCTGTTTTTTATGGTCATTATATCTTACATTTTGGAAGATGAACAACATGACTAGTGATGACGTCCGACAAGGGATTTTGCTACCGAAGGCGCAGCCTTCTCCGGCTACGGGACCACTCGACCTCTCGACCCCGACAATCAACCCGGATCAACAGCCAACGACCAGTTCAACGACCAGTCCGACGACCAGTTTGACGACCAGTTCGACGACCAAACCAATTTCGTCTCTGTCATCAGCTCCGTCAACCGACCCAATCATCAACCTGACATCGTCACCTCCGACGAAGCGTCAGAAGCTGTTGCCTCGTTATACTTGTTGTATGTGTGGCAGTACCTTCAAGTATAAAGGCAATCGGTCCGCTCATGTGAAGCAGGGCTGCTGTCAAAGGAAGCAAGATAAACAGCGGCGACGTAAAGAACAACTTGAAGAACAGCTTGAAGAACAACTTGAAGAGATAACAGTAAGCTTCAATTTTTCATAGTGTTCAAATGGTATTCATGCTATTTTGTTAGAACATTTTTCAAAAGACCATAATATTATATTTTTTATTATACATATCAGTTGACCATTCATTACTAAGCTCATCTCGTTACTGTTTCAGCGACAAGAAAAGGAGGGCATCGCTACTGCTGACAGTGTTCCAACTACCTCTGCGTCACGAAAACGTCAACGGTCACCGTCATCTTCAGCATCACCATCTGTCAACCGACCACCATCACAGTTGTACCACGATAGTACTATGCCTAACGTCATCCTCAAATCACACATCACGTCCATGAACTCAGACCAATTAGATGGTGAAAGACTGTTTGAGTGATTTTGTTAGACGCAGGTGTGAAACTATCCGACGTGACAGTCGAACAGTTGTGTAATATCAATACTTGGTTGCAAGAATCCGTTTCGAAACAGTGGCGAAACACTATGAAACATATGGTTCTTGCAGTTATGGAGCGTGACATGTAAATACGTTTGTGTTGTTCACGAATAAACTGTGCAAACCTCATCTTGTGTCTTTTTTCATAGTGTAATGCAAAGCATATGTTGGGAACCATACTAATAGTCTTACACATCACAAGTATGTCTGTGTAGTTCAGTACAGATATGTTAACCACTTATGTATCTGTGTAGTTCAGTACAGATATGTTAACCACTTATGTATCTGTGTAATTCAGTACAGATACGTTAACAAGTTATGTCTGTGTGTGTAGTTCAGTACAGATACGTTAACCACTTATGTATGTGTGGTTCAGTACAGATACGTTAACCACTTATGTCTGTGTAGTGCAGTACAGAGATGTTAATGTACTCAGACCAACTAGTTGTACAAACGAAACACTATGCTTTGACCAACACGTGTCACGAATTGGACTTAGACCAACTAGTTGGACAAACGAAACACTAAGCTTTGACCAACACGTGTCACGAAAACGAAACACTATGCTTTGACCAACACGTGTCACGAATTGAACTTAGATCAACTAGACACATCACACGAGACTATGACCGAGATATGGCACGAGACTTCGGATGACACGTCACACGAGAGTACCGACGAGAGACGAGACTATGACCGAGATATGTCACGAGACTACGGATGACACATCACACGAGACTATGGCCGATATATATCACGAGACTTTGGATGACATGTCACACGAGAGTACCGACGAGACAAGAGACGAGACTGTGACCGAGATACGTCACGAAACTACGGATGGCACATCACACGAGACAACGGATGACACATCACACGAGAGTACCGACGAGACACGAGTTGTACAAACGAAACACTATGCTTTGACCAACACGTGTCACGAATTGAACTTAGACCAACTAGTGGGACAAACGAAACACTATGCTTAGACCAACACGTTGCACGAACCAAACTATAGATACGAGTTGTACAAACGTAACACTAGACTTAACCGAGATATGTCATGAGACTACGGATGACACGAGACTACGGATGACAAATCACACGAGACTACGGATGACACGTCACACGAGAGTACCGACGAGACAAGAGACGAGACTATGACCGAGATATGTCACGAGACTACGGATGACACGTCACACGAGAGTACCGACGAGACAAGAGACGAGACTATGACCGAGATATGTCACGAGACTACGGATGACACATCACACGAGACTACGGATGACACGTCACACGAGAGTACCGACGAGACAAGAGACGAAACTATGACCGAGATATGTCACGAGACTACGGATGCCACATCACACGAGACTTCGTATGACACGTCACACGAGAGTACCGACGAGACAAGAGACGAGACTATGACCGAGATATGTCAAGAGACTATGGTTGACACATTACACGAGACAATGGCCGAGATATGTCACGAGACTTCGGATGACACGTCACACGAGAGTACCGACGAGACAAGAGACGAGACTATGACCGAGATATGTCACGAGACTACGGATGACACATCACACGATACTTCGGATGATACGTCACACGAGACTACGGATGACACGAGACTACGGATGGCACATCAGAATAAACGAGTTACAGCGTGAGATTCCGTCAAAAAGATGGAATTCCAGGCAATTCGACGAGTTATCGCGTAAGATTCCGTCAAAAAGATGGAATTCCAGGCAATTCGACGTGTTATCGCGTAAGATTCCGTCAAAAAGATGGAATTCCAGACAATTCGACGTGTTATCGCGTAATATTCCGTCAAAAAGATGGAATTCCAGGCAATTCGACGTGTTATCGCGTAAGATTCCGTCAAAAAGATGGAATTCCGTCAGAATAGACGGGCTACAGCGTGAGATTCCGTCAAAAAAATGGAATTCCGTCAGAATAGACGGGTTACAGCGTGAGATTCCGTCAAAAAGATGGAATTCCGTCAGAAAAGACGGGTTACAGCGTGAGATTCCGTCATAAAGATGGAATTCCGTCAGAATAGACGGGTTACAGCGTGAGATTTCGTCAAAAAGATGGAATTCCGTCAACTCACTCACTCACTCACTCACTCACTCACTCACTCACTCACTCACTCACTCACTCACTCACTCACTCACTCACTCACTCACTCACTCACTCACACACTCACTCACTCACTCACTCACTCACTCACTCACTCACTCACTCACCCTTTCGTATCTGTTCACTCACTCACTCACTCACTCACTCACTCATTCACTCACTCACTCACTCACTCACTCACTCACTCACTCACTCACTCACTCACTCACTCACTCACACACTCACCCTTCGTATATGTTCACTCACTCACTCACCCTTCGTATCTGTTCACTCACTCACTCACTCACTCACTCATTCACTCACTCACTCACTCACCCTTCGTATCTGTTCACTCACTCACTCACCCTGCGTATCTGTTCACTCACTCACTCACTCACTCACTCTCGCACTCATTACGCTATGCTTTGACCAACACGCTGCACAAACATCACACGAGAGTACCGACGAGACAAGAGACGAGACTATGGCCGAGATATGTTACGAGACTACGGATGACACATCACACGAGACTACGGATGACACATCACACGAGAGTACCGACGAGACAAGAAACGAGACTATGTCCGAGATATGTCACGAGACTATGGCCGAGATATGTCACGAGATTATTGCCGACATATGTCACGAGATTATGACCGAGACTACGGATGACACATCACACGAGAGTACGGACGAGACAAGAGATATGCTACGAGACTACGGATGTCACATCACACGAGAGTACGGACGAGACAAGAGATACGCCACGAGACATTCAAAGAAGTGACCATCATGGTTTCCGACGCCACTCAACGGACACCAATGTAATTAGTCAGAGTATAGCCATCTATCGAACATGATAGTTCTCTATTCGTTGACACACATATTCGTTGGGAATAGCGGAAGCGTAGAGGCCGCCATGGCAGGTCGCCATGACATTCAAATAACTTCCGGTACTACGTTACTTCCGGCGTAGCGTCCCTAGTAGAGGCCGCCATGACAGTCAAGCGACTTCCGGTACCACGTCACTTCCGGCGTAGAGACCCCTAGTGGATCGTCGGAGTACTACGTCACATACGGCCATAGCAAGCGAATTTGAAAACTGCTATGATCGAAAACGACTATGTCAATAACATGTAAGGACAACCACCTGACAGGACTTCATTCAAAGAGGTGACCATCACGGTTTCCGACGCCACTCAACGGACACCAATGTAATTAGTCAGAGTATTGCCATCTACCGGCCATGATAGGTCTCTATTCGTTGACACACTTCCGGGAACACCGGAAGCGTAGAGTCCGCCATGACAGTCAAGTAACTTCCGGTGCGACGTCACTTCCGACGTGCCGTCCCTAGTAGAGGCTGCCATGACAGTCAAGTAACTTCCGGTACGACGTCACTTCCGGTGTAGCGCCCCCTAGTGGATAATGTCAGAGTATTGCCATCTACTGGCCATGATAGATCTCTATTCGTTGATACACTTCCGGGAACACCGGAAGCGTAGAGGCCGCCATGACAGTCAAGTAACTTCCGGTGCGACGTCACTTCCGACGTAGCGTCCCTAGTAGAGGCTGCCATGACAGTCAAGTAACTTCCGGTACGACGTCACTTCCGTCGTAGCGCCCCCTAGCGGATAATCGGACTTCCGTCGTAGCGCACCTTAGCGGATAATCAGAGTACTATGTCACATGGTGGCGCCATCTAGCGGTTAAAAATATCTAATTAGGTTAGCTAGAGAAAAAAAGTTGGGGTTAACCTCGCGAAAATTTTAACAACAACCACTAAAGTGGTTGTTGTATAAATTTAAAAAACTTTCTCTTAGTGGCGCAATTTCAGTTTGTTACTTTTCTTAGACAATAATTATGTGTTTACAGTCAGTAATTTACTATATTGCAGATTGTACCTCGCGACACGCCACACTACGCTACTCGAATAAAGGGAGCGTTGAACCAATAAGAAAGGGCTTGTTTTGGAATACCGACAATAGCCAACACAGAAAACCGCCACTAACAGTACAATAAATATGTCGTCAGCCGAATTGCTGCGACAGCTACACGGGATGATAAACGAAGACAAGGAAGAGTCTGAACCAGATGTCCAACCCGAACATTCGGCGAGCCAGGTTTCGTGTTCATCGACATCGCGTGCGTCCACAAGTACTGGCAGTACACGCGCAAGAGCCAGGGCGGCTGGACTCGCTGCGGCTGCAGCGACACTTGAGATGGCGCAGTGCTTACAACGTGAGGAGCAGGGAACTGCTGAAATTGCAAACTGACATTACCATAGCCGAAGCAGAGGCGGAAATCTATGAAGCCGAAGAAGCGAAACAAAGCGACGTAAACAAGACAACTGCTCAACGATCTGTTCGAGTGTCGCAAGTCAACAACGCTTACTCCGACAGGCGGCACCACTGAATGTGAACGAACCTACCAAGCAGCCACCCCGATGCGCGAATGACCCGCCTGAACGTGACAATCTCGTGTTTGAACTGTTAAAACAACAACACAACATGTTTCAGATGATGCAGATGCCTAAGATAGAGCTGATGAACTTTGACGGTGACCCTCTGAAATATTGGAGGTTTGTTAGGGCGTACGATAGCAACGTCAAAGAGACTCTCGATGACAGTGTCAAACTTGCTATGCTCATGCAAATATGTGTTGGTAAGGCTGGTAAGGTGATCGAATCATGTGTCGTAATGGAGCCTAATGCGGGATATAAGAGGGCGAGGGAGCTGCTTGAAGACAGGTTTGGCAACACGTACACAGTTGTAGATGCATGGATTAAGAGGGTGACTGCAGGCCAGGTAATTTCCCATAAGGACTATGATGGCTTAAGAGAGTTCGCAGACGAACTTAGAAATTGTGGTGAGACACTTAAGGCAATGGGGTACATTTCTGAGATCAGTTCTCAGAGAGAAATGGTCAAGAATGTTGAAAGATTGCCGATGTACTTGCGTTCCAGATGGCTAAATGAAGTGCAGTCGACAAGAAAGAAGTACCATGTGTCGCCAGACATAGAGAGTCTTATCACCTTTGTAGAAGATGCGGCTACAGAGAGCAACGACCCGGTATACGGCCAACTGATCCACGCACCGCATGACAGGAGACAGCCCGCCTACGGTCAATCGATGTACGCACCACAGGAAAGAAGGTACGACCGACGCCAGGGAAACGAGAAAGGGATTGAGAGCTACGGCACATCTACAGCAGCAGAATATGGCGACACGTTTCCTCTTTGCTCAGAGGGTCACACCTTATTCAATTGCGAACACTTCAAAAGTCTAAGGGTTGAGGACAGAATAAAGACAGCAAGGAACAACAACTTATGCTACAACTGTTTACGTCCTGGACATTATGCCGCAAAATGCAAGTTAACCCGCACTTGCTTCGTGCAGGGATGCAATCGGAAGCACACGAAATTCTTGCATGAGATCAGTCCTTTACCAGTCAAACAGAGTAACGAACAGTACCAAAGTGTCGACGACTATGTCAAACGAGCCGAGAAGGACGTCAGCTGTAACACCACTGGGGCCAGCATCGTCAGGGTAGCCCTACCCATAGTACCCGTTAGGGTGAGGGCAAGTAATTCACTGAAATACTTTAAGACCTATGCTTTGCTGGACAGCGGGTCCACCAGCACCTTTTGTTCAGAGAGACTGGCAGATGAGTTGCGGCTACGAGGAGAATCACAAGAACTCACGTTGACGACACTTGACATGGAGGATAGAAGAGTGAGCAGTAGAGTGGTCAGCTCAGAGGTGGCGGCCGTAGGCGGCGACTATTACGGTCTGGAGCGCGTGTTAACCAGACCAGCGATACCAATCAAGAGATCGAATATTGGACAACAGTGTGAGTTGACGCAATGGCACCACCTCCGAGATATAGAGATACCGGAAGTAGATGCAACATCCGTGATGCTGCTGATAGGCCAGGATAACCCACACATCCTGATGCCACGAGAGGTAAGAAGCGGTGACATCGGTGATCCCTATGCGACAAGGACGCTGCTGGGATGGACCTTGAACGGGCCTATGGATACAGGCCGAGGAAACCATTGCTCTGGAGAGAGCACAGTCACTTCGCATTTCCTTGCCACCGATGACAACTTACACCAACAGATGGAAAGGTTCTGGAAATTAGAAGAATGGGACACACTGGTAAACGAGAAGCCGGAGATGTCCATTAACGACAAGAAAGCGCTATCAATCTGTGAAGAAAGCATCACACAGAAGGACGACAGTCATTATGAGCTCGACATTCCTTTCAAACAAAATTCACCTGGCTTACCTGACAACCGTCAACTTGCAGAAACGCGGTTAAACGGGCTCAAAAGAAGACTCAACCAAGATATCGCTCTGAAGAAGGACTACAGCAACTACATGCAGAACCTCGCGAAGGTGCCACGTGGTATTTGCCGCACCACCCTATATATCACCCAAACAAACCTGGCAAACTCAGAGTGGTGTTCGACTGTGCTGCAAGATTCAATGGAGTATCACTAAATGATCAAGTCCTACAGGGACCCGACCTGACGAGCTCGTTGCTTGGAGTGCTACTCCGGTTCAGGATAGAACCGGTGGCGCTAACTGCGGGCATCGATGCCATATTCCATCAAGTGCGAGTTACCAAGAGCCACAGCGATGCATTGAGATATTTGTGGTGGGCTGATGGCGACACAAGCAAGAGTCCCGATGTGTACCGGATGAATGTTCACCTGTTTGGAGGAACGTGGAGCCCGAGTTGCTGTAACTTCGCTCTACGAAGAACGGCCACGGACAAAGAATCGACGTACCAGCCTAAAACGATACGCACTGTTCTGAGGAACCTTTACGTTGATATTGCTTGCAATCAGTAGAGAATGAAGAACAAGGGGTTCGGTTGATTGCCGAACTACGAGATCTGCTACAAAGAGGTGGATTCCGATTGACTAAGTGGATGAGTAACAGTCGAAGGCTAATCGAAAGCGTACCAGAAGCAGACAGAGCGAAGGAGGTTAAAGACGTAGATCTCAGTGCCGAAGAACTTCCCAGCGAAAGAGTTATAGGTGTGTTCTGGGACGTGGAGAGAGACCAGTTCGAATACAACATATTCTTGCAGGATAAGCCACTCACTAGGAGAGGGATACTCAGTGTTGTTGGCCCGGTCTACTACCCAATGGGCTTCGCCGCACCGTACACACTGACAGCGAAGAAGATAATGCAAGACATAGCGAGACTGAAGACTAGTTGGGACGATGAAATTCCAGAGACCTTACGACAAGGGTGGCTACACTGGTGTATGGACCTGCAAAGGATTGCTGACTTGAGGGTGAATAGATGTATCAGATCACAAGTAAGAGTACAGAAATACCAGATCCATCATTTCAGCGACGCGTCAGAGATCGCATACGGGGCTGTCAGTTACGTGCGCACCGTTGACATTGAAGGAGGGGTGTCATGCAACTTGCTTGTGGCAAAGTCGAGATTGGCCCCCATCAGAACGATGACAATTCCAAGGCTCGAACTGTCGGCTGCAGCCTTGCCGGTCAAGCTGGACAAGATGCTACGCAGAGAGCTCGACGTAGAACTAGTGGAAACAATCTTCTGGACAGACAGTATGATCGTGACAGATTACATAAGGAACGAAAACACAAGGTTCCATACCTTCGTTGCTAACCGTCTGTCCATCATCCACAACGGATCCGAAGCCACACAATGGCGACACGTGAGTTCAGCACTGAACCCTGCAGACGATCTATCACGCGGCCTGACTGCTGAAAGGTTGTTACAGAGTAGAAGATGGATATGCGGACCAAGCTTCTTAGCCGAAGAAGAAAGTAAATGGCCCGTGCACAAGCAAGTTAGAACCCTAACGGATGGAGACCCTGAAGTGAAAGGGCCGAGTGAAGCAAGAGTTTATACCGCCCAGACCAACGAGGCTACAGCCTTCATAGACCGCCTCGTTCTCAAGCATTCGTCGTGGTACCGGGCGAAAAGAAGCATTGCATGGTTGGCGAGAGTAAAATCGGTGCTACTAGCAAAAATCAAGGGAGAACAATTCCGAGGTGCAAGGGAAGGAATATCCTTTGAAGAAATGCAACGGGCAGAAACAGTAATTGTGCAGCACGTTCAAAGGCAACATTTCAAAAAAGAACTCGAAACATTGCAGGTGAAGAGGAGTGATACAGAACCTAAACGACAAGTCAGCAGAACCAGTGCGATACGTCGTCTCGATCCCGTGATATCAGAAGACGGAGTACTCCGTGTAGGTGGTCGCTTGAGAAACGCAGGAGGATCAGAGGAGGCTAAGCACCCTATCAGCCTGCCAAAAAGGCACCCTGTCGTCGACGCCATCATACGTGACTGTCACGAAGCATGTGGTCATTCAGGACGAGAACATGTGATGTCCCTGGTGCGTGAAAGATTTTGGATCTTAGGTGTCAGATCTACGATTCAAAAAATACTACGAGACTGCTTCATGTGCAAGAAGAGACACGCAACGCCATGTGAGCAAAAGATGGCGGATCTCCCGAGTTGTAGAGTGACAGAAGGTGAACCACTCTTCACTTACACAGGCGTTGATTACTTTGGCCCATTTCTCGTCAAGCGGGGACGCAGCACGGTTAAGCGTTACGGCTGCGTGTTCACGTGTTTGGCCGTTCGAGCAATACACATTGAGATTGCACACTCGCTCGACACCGACTCATTCGTAAACGCCTTCCAAAGGTTCATTAGCAGAAGGGGACAAGTTAAAGAAATGTGGTCGGACAATGGCACAAACCTCGTTGGCGGAGAACGTGAGCTTCGCGAGGCTCTCAAAGAGTGGAACAAGGACCAAATCCATAAGTTCATGGTGCAGAGGGAAATCTGCTGGCATTTTAACCCGCCGACGGCGTCGCACATGGGAGGCGTGTGGGAGCGCATGATCAAGACAATTCGAAGGGTACTCAATGCGTTGATTAGAGAGCAGACTTTGGAAGATGATAGCTTGGCAACCTTCATGTGTTTGGCAGAAGCGATTGTCAACAACCGACCCCTGACTACGGTCTCAGTTGACCACATAGATCCAGAACCACTGACACCCAATCACCTTCTCTTGCTTAGAGCGGGGCCATCGTTTCCACCTGGCAAGTTTGTAAAACAAGACATGTACTGCAGGAGAAGATGGCGTCGGGTTCAATACCTGGCAGATATATTCTGGCGAAGGTGGACAAAAGAATATTTGCCATCCCTACAACAACGACAGAAGTGGACACAACAGCGACGAGACGTCGAAGTGGGGGATATCGTGTTGCTGAAAGAAGACACCCCACGAAACATGTGGCAAATGGGTCGGATAGAACAGGTATTCCGGAGCGATCATGGACTTGTACGGTCAGTCCAAGTCAAGACTAGTACTACATTCTTCAAGAGTCCAGTTACTAAGATATGTCCACTTGAATGTGTTAGCAGGGGCTGAACTATGTCCGCATGAGTTCAGCTAGCGAGACATTAAGATGTCTGGTGGTAAAACTGTGTACACGTGTCAGACTATGTTGGTTTCAGACGTTAGCCACTATAGATACACAAGATGTATGGAATATACGTGATATTAATTTATCCGTCGACATTCCGTCCTGGTTTTTATTGTTGTGTTAAATGCACTTTGGTCATTTAAGGGGCCGGTGTTACGGACGTATGTATGTGTGTGGCGCCCTCTGTAGGAGTTGAGTTAATTCCCTGCAGCGCCATTTTGTAGATTCGCTGACAGGCCAACATTGTAAGTGTTTCATTTAGTTGCGCTATTTCACTAATTAGTATACATATTTTCGATTGTGTTACTATATGATATTCATTAACTTTACTACAAGACGCTTATGTTACTTTTCTTAGACAATAATTATGTGTTTACAGTCAGTAATTTACTATATTGCAGATTGTACTCGCGACACGCCACACTACGCTACTCGAATAAAGCGAGCGTTGAACCAATAAGAAAGGGCTTGTTTTGGAATACCGACAATAGCCAACACAGAAAACCGCCACTAACAGTTGGGATTGTGACGAGTTGCATTAATTCCATTTCCACACCTAGAAATTATTATATCTGTAAATTATTAGATCACACTGCCAGGCTGTTTATCTTTTGTAATAATTGTTGATACTGTGTGTAGTATGTACAACTGATATCATGACAATTTAATATAAGCTGCTCCGTTGCCAATGGCAGTGCTCAATATAATTATTTGCAATCGCAATATGTTTGGTAGAATACTGACATATTTCTTACTTTATAAATATGGAAACATTTACAGTTGTGTCTTGTGATCACGGTGTCCTTTGTTGTAAGACGAGTAGATAGTGCGCTCTGTTGGGCCTCAAAATCCTACTTATAAAAAAGAATTTAATGACCACTAAACGATTCGGCAACCTACTTATAAAAAAAAGATCAAAGGCTTTTTTTGACACTAATGAGTTTCGGAAACTTACTTATAAAAAACGTGATTGATGAGCGATGTAATTTGATACTAATTGGATGATTGATTACCCCTACACTAGAGATGCCACCTAGCGGTGAGTGCAGAGAGTATTTTAGTCCTAGCGATCAACGCCGTACCTAGAGTGTGCTGACGTAAGCAATAATGCGTTTATCGCGCTAACCACGCTATGTATCGAACCACGCTAAAACCATGCAACGTTTAGTTTCGTACTTTTAACGTAGTCCTCAACGTCGTACCTTGCGCTAACCACGCTAAAACCATTGTATCCAACGTTTAGTTTCGTACTTTTAACGTCCTCAACGTCGTACCTAGAGCGTGCTGACGTAATCAATAATGCGTTTATCGCGCTAATATAACCACGCTAAAACCATTGTATAAACTAAAACCATTGTATAAACGTCGACCCCCGTTATGAATGGTCCCTATGTTGACAGCAAGAGCGACGACCGCGGCTGCTGCAGTGATAAGGCGCCGCCGCCGGCTGCTGCTGCTCTAGTGGCCTTTGACCCCTGGATGACAGCATAGCTGGCTAACGGTAAACAACGTTGTTCTGGTGGACGGATTAAAACGAAACCGCTGCGTTTAAATACATCTAGTCGTGGGATTACAATGACAATCAAATGCATAAATACACTAACGTTCAGTAGGGTGTTTATGCATTGGAAATAGACGCGTGAAAACGTGAGTAGTGACTGAATATTTATTGTGAATGATATCGACCAACGGGTTGGTCCGGGTTATTGTGAATGATATCGACCAACGGATTGCTCCGGCGGGGAACCGAAGCCTTCTCGGCGATACAGTTCATCGAGAGGCGTGATCGTTCTCCATAGGCCATTGGGCTGTTTGACGAGAAACACCCGTGCCAGATCGGCGATGTCGTCATCGTCAGAGCTGTCAGGCGTGACGTCGCGCGTAGGAGCCGGAGGTGTGCGAACGGATGGCGCGACCACACATGTTGCCTGGGTCGACGTCGTCGACACGTCGGGCAGTTGGATCGGCCTATACGTGGTGGTCGATACGCCTCTTGTAGGCAGTTGGATCGGTCTATGAAATAATAAACAAAGGACCATTTAAACGATGAAATAAAATGAAATGTTTAAACGATGAATGAGACATTAAATATAGTAAAATGAGAGATATGCACGCGCTTATAAATAAAATGCATGCATGTTTAAACGGTAAAATACATGCAATTTAATGCGTACTACTGTAGTAAAAACGTGCATTTAAATAAAATACATGCATGTTTAAACGGTATGTTACAACAACTGTAGTAAAAACGTGCATTTAAATAAAATGCATGCATGTATGCACGCACTTATAAATAAAATGCATACATGTTTAAACGGTAAAATACATGCAATTTAATGCGTACTACTGTAGTAAAAACGTGCATTTAAATAAAATGCATGCATGTTTATGTTACAACAATAAAAACGTGCATTTAAATAAAATGCATGCATGTTTAAAATAAAATACATGCTATTGCGTATAGTAAGCACTGTTTAAATAAAATGCATGTTTATGTTACAACAATAAAAACGTGCATTTAAATAAAATGCATGCATGTTTAAAATAAAATACATGCTATTGCGTATAGTAAGCACTGTTTAAATAAAATGCATGCTGTTGAAATGTCTTACCGTGGTGTTGCCATGTTAGATGGAGCGATGTGGAAGCGTCGTGCGCGCGTGTTTGTAAAAGTGTGTATGAAATGTGCGCGTCGTCAAACAGCGGAGGCGGCGGCGCATGACACTACGGCTTATTTTGATTGACATGTGAACGGAGAACAAAGGATTTTTACAAACGATAAACGAAACGTTAAAAGCACGAAATTAAACTTTATATACGATCACTGGGGGGTCAGGAAACACGAGATGCATCGATATTAGAGAAATTCGTTGTAAAAGTCACATTTAACAATGAATGCACTGACGTGAACGCTAACTTTTTTCCTAAAACAAATTCCTCGGTAGACTAGGCGGAATGCGTTAAGCGCACATGTGTGACATCTGTTGCGCGTGACTTAACGCGATTGGAATGTGAACGGAGAACAAAGGATTTTTACAAACGATAAATGAAACGTTAAAAGCGCGAAATGAAACGTTGTATAAGATCGCTGTGGAGTCAGGAAACGGGAGATGCATCGATATTAGAGAAACTCGATGTAAAGAGAGATTTAACGGCGAATGTACTGACGTGACCGGAAACTTTTTTCCGAAAACAAAATGCCTGGGATGGATGAAGTATGCACGTCGATAATTGAATAAGATAAGGGTATGAGTGTGAAGTGCGCATGCGCGTTATGTTGTAGACAATGACATTTCAAAAACAATAAACGAAACGTTAAAAGCACGAAACTAAACGTTGTATAGATTCTCTGTGGAGTCAGGAAACGTGAGGTGCATCGATATTAGAGAAAATCGATGTAAGGAGAGATTTAACGGCGAATGTACTGACGTGACCGGAAACTTTTTTCCGAAAACAAAATGTCTGAAATGTACGAGGCACGCACGCTGATAATTGAGTAAGATGACGTATTAGCGTGAAGTGCGCATGCGTGTTATTTGGAAAAGGTATAATACGGTTGAGAAAAAGCTATATTGTATGACGCTGAAGTTCTAACGTGTATTCTTTCTACAACAGCAGAGTAGCAAGCAGCAGACGTTCTTCCGCAACATGGCGGATGAAAGTCAACAACAACAACCAAAAAAGCCGAAGGCGCCGCGGAAGCAGTCGATGAAGGCGACGGCAGCGGCCAGCAGCAGCAGTCAACTTTCGGCACTAATTGCAGCCTTGTCAACGGGGGTGTCACCACCCGTTAAGCGGCCCATTGCGCTCATCGCGGCCCCGTTGACTGTCGGCCGAAAGCGAAGCGCCGAAGAAGCGCACTTGGAGCAGCCCGACGAAACGGCCGAGCAGCCCCCGGTCCTGTCGCGGAGCGGATCTATGGAGCGTGAATCGTCGGCGTCGACACGCGCCACAGTGGTGAGTCTGAGACATCTGAAGTGCGCTGTCAACGGTGTGTATAAACTCCTGTTGCCCGTTACGATCGACGCCGTCTCGTACAAAGGCGAGCCCGGCACCACCTATTTGGGATGTTCCCGTTATCGCCGGAAATTGCAGACAAGCAAAGACGGGACCCTGATATGTCGAACGCACGGTGAAGTGTTTGTAACGAAATATTTCTTCGCGTTGCGTGTGATGGTGAAGGACGGCGAGGAGGAGGAAGACGAGCTTTGGCTTACGTTGTTCGATAGCCAAATGTCTAATCTCGTCGAGTACACGGCCGAGTACTTGACGGAATTGAACGAGGAGGATCTTCGCGATACCGTGCTCGAGTTAGCCGGTACTAAAGTGGAGATTAGTGTGCGGAAGACGAGTTGGAACGGCGACCCCTCGTACACAGTCCGCACACTAAGGAGATACGTCATCGTCGACGATGACTAATGTTGTCTTGTGTTGTTTGTAGGAGGAAAATTGGCCGCTACTGGTAGATTTATTGACGCACGCCAACGAACGACAACGAATGAGAGATCGTCGTGGTCGGGAACTAAGTGCGGAGAGCTTTGAACTATTAGCCGAGTCGGCCGAGCAATATATAAGAGCGTTTTGGTTGGCCTACGAAGCAAGCCTATTTTGTAGTAGTTTGATGTACTAACAGTTGTGCTTTTATATGCTTTAGGAAGTGCGCTGCGTACTGGAAAAAATGCTCGCAAACAACGAAAGAATTCGCGCTCAGTACGACGAGGTTGCCTCGTTCGTAAGAACGTTGTTGGAACGGGGTGTGCAGGGGTCGATAAAAAAGGATGAGGACAAGAGGGAGGAGGCGGACTAATCATAATAATGTGTTTGTAGGACGCTCTGATGCAACACACCAGACGTGAGTGTATGAGCGACTTCCTACACGCGTTCCTGACGGTGATTCGTAAAGAGTAGACCTGCTTTGTGCTGTAGGGTAGTGGAGGAGTTCGTGACGCTCACGTATTGGAGGCGATCATCGAGGAGGCGCTGGGCGGCGGCTCGAACCGAATGCGTCCCGTTCCACCGACGTATAACGACAGCCTGGGGACGATGGGACCGACGTGCTCGCCGTACTGGAGCGTATCGGAGGAGCTGGGGACGTGTCAACGGCAACTGGTCGTGCCGAGCCGGAGTCAGTTGGTCGGGCGTTACGAACGACTGGCGATGGATCTCGTCGCCGAGAGTCTCGGCGAAATGATTCTGGAGAAGGCGCGAGATCATTGCGGGGTATGTGAGCCGAATGAAGGCTGTCCATACGTTCACATGCCCGGCTATCGCGCGGGACGACCAAATCGGGTATATATGCAACGTTTCGATAATGCGGGGTGTATTGTGACGCGCTATTTCAACAGCGTCATCGAAACGTTCCTGCGTCGATCGCTCATCCCCTGTTTCACGATACTAGTGCATATTCTACACGAGACTACGGTGTCGACTTCTTCCGGTGAACAGCAGCCGCAAACGGGCCGTGCAGGAGAATTGTATTTGGTGCAGTTTGTATCGAACTGGTTGTTGGGAACAAATTGGCGCGATTATATGAATCGCGTGCAACTCGAGTCGGCCGTGGACACGTACGTGCAACGCCGGAGCGGACTGGAATGAACGAACACTAGTAGAATAGAGAACATTTTATTATAATATTTACTTGCTATTGAAATAAAGGCTTCACGACGCTGTGTTTGAATGTTGTAAGAGTACCGAATAAAACGTTGAAAATGTACTTTCCGTTTCCGAGTTACCTAGTTAGAAAAATTACTACACCTTAGTTATAAAAATTACCGCTAGTCGTAGTTATAAAAACCACCATCCCGCTAGTTAGAAAAATTACCGCTAGTTATAAAAACCACCATACCGCACACAGTTAGAAAAATTACCGCTAGTCGTAAAAATGACATCCCGCTAGTTAGAAAAATTACCGCTAGTTGTAAAAACCACCATACCGCACACAGTTAGAAAAATTACCGCTAGTTGACCGCATTCTTCCCGCTAGGGTGTACTTACCACCACCACCACCGTCACCGTCGCTGTTATAAATAGCGGTGCTCGAAAAAATATAATTAGAGAGAATGCCACCATCACCTACTAGATGGCAATGTCCGAAATGTGGGCGCTATTTCACGACGCAGACGACGTTAGAACGACACGTAAAGAGTTCGAAAAGATGCGGCGACGAAGCGCTATGCGTAAAACGTCGAGAGTGTCCCAAATGTGGCGCGATATTCACCGCGCGTCACGCTATGCTACGACATCAGCAGCTGCAGTGTGGTCGTCAGGCGTCGCCACCTCCTAGTAATGAATCAGTGGCGGAGGCCGCTAGGGCGCCGTCACCCGACGATCTACAGCGTGTCGTGGACGAGCACCGGCGTAGCATAGAGACGTCGGTAGCGAGCGGTGCCATACAGTCGCGTTACAACTATCGTATGACCGCCTGTACGAGTACGCGCGTGCTCGAACCGCGTCTGAGGGAAATGTTTCGCGCGCAAAAGAACGCGTTTAAAATTAACGTAAGCTATGGTTTTGTATTACGCCACAAGGTGTCGGGTCGGTACCGATATTTTCATTCTTCGTGTAAATGTTGCGGTCGCCTCCTCGAAACACCCGCCCTAATTACCGATAGCCGTTCATTCGAACGATTCCTCGACGCCGTGCGCACGACCGACGTACTGCAGTACGCCATCGCGCAGCGTCCCGACTCGGGATGGATCGTCGAGCTCGTAACTAACGCCACCTACTTCGTGAACGTCATCATCAATCATCCTATCGGCTGCGTTGGCGTGACGACGCTTCCCGTCTACGTGCTCCTCAACAAGGCCATCGTGACGTTGACGAAAGATCATCGAGGCACGCCCTACGATGACCATCTGTGTCTCTTCCGATGCATCGGACTCCACCTGCAAGGTCACCGACGAGGCGAAAGTGGCCGCCACATCGGTACGAACCGTTTAACGAAAATCGCTAAACGTCTGCACGCGCGGTATTGTCGCGCCGCGCGCACGTCGGCCTCGAACGGCGTGCGCCTGAACGAACTGGATCGCGTGGAGACGGTTTTCGACATCAACGTCGTCGTCTATCGTCGACTGACGAACGACGTCGCCGAACTAGTCCGTCGATCGCGCGAAGCGCACCCCACGACGCTGAACGTCAACCTGTACGAGTCGCACTTCTCGTACATAAGCGATCCGCGCGCGTACACTAAAACGTACAAGTGCGGGAAATGCGGCAGCTCCCTCTGGCGGAAAGCGCGCGAGTTACGACGTCACGAAGCGACGTGCGAAGGTGGCGTTCGTCACGTGTTCCCCGGCGGCGTCTACCGACCGTCGCCGTCCGTATTCGAGCGGCTCGACGACGAAGGCATCGACGTCGGCGACGACGACCTGCGCTACTACCCGTACCGCGCGACGTTCGATTTCGAGTGCTATTTCGCCGATAACGATCTGCCGACGGATACCGACAAATGCCGCTGGATCGCGCGACACGAACTGCTCAGCGTGAGCGTCGCGTCGAACGAGCCCGGTCACGAAGCGGCGCGCTGTTACGTCACGACCGGCGATTCGTCGGAATTCGCGCGTCGCCTCATCGACGACCTGGAAGCGGTGACCGCGGCGGCGTGCGCGATTCTACGTCCACGCTACGACGCGACCTTCGAGGCGCTCGACGTGCTCGACGCCGACTGGCGGCGACGATCCAACGACGACTACGCCGACGCGTCACCGTACGCCACTCTCGCCGACCGGCTGTGGACGTACCTTCGTCAAATGCCCGTATTGGGATTCAATTCGGGTAAGTACGACCTGAATGTCGTCAAAAAGTACTTGACCCCCCTGTTCATAACTGGCGACGCACAGCACACGTCGTCGGCGTTTACCATTAAACGTCAGAACAATTACATGTGCCTGTCGACGACGACGTTGAAGTTCCTGGACATAACGAATTACCTCGCGCCCGGCGTTAGCTACGATCGCTTTCTGAAAGCGTACGGTTGCTCGGCAACGAAGGCTACTTTCCGTACGAGCACATCGACGCGTTGACGCGTCTGGACGAAACCGCCCTGCAGTCGCGCGAAGCTTTCTACAGCCAGCTGAAACGCGAGGGAATCTCCGCGGAGGCGTACGAGATTTGCGCAACGGCGTGGCGTGACGAGGGCATTACGTCGATGCGCGATTTTCTTGTGTGGTATAACAATCGTGACGTGGCGCCGTTTCTCGAGGCCGTCGATCGCCAGTTCGCCTTCTATTGGCGCCGACGTATCGACATGTTCAAGGACGCCATCAGCGTACCGGGGTTGACGTTGTTGTACCTGTTCAACGACCTGCCGACGTCGATCCATTTCTCACTCTTCAACGAGTCGAACAAAGATCTGCACCGTCTGCTGCAGGCGCAGATCGTCGGCGGTCCGTCGATCATCTTCGCGCGCCACCACGAGGCCGAAATGACGTCGATTCGAGGCGGCGACGCGCCGTGCCGATCGATAGTAGGCTTCAACGCAAACGGCCTCTATCTATGGGCGATAATGCAGGAGATGCCGACGGGCTGGTACACGCGCCGACGCGCTGAGAACGCCTTTCGAGCGGAACGCGTGCACCGCTACGGTCGTATGGCCGTGTAGTGGTTGACGCGTGTGGAGGCGGAAACCGGCGCGCGTATACGTCACCAGTTGAACGGACGCGAGAAGCGCATCGGAAAGCACCGAGTCGACGGCTGGTGCGCCGCCACGCGAACGGCGTATCAATTTCACGGCTGTTATTTTCACGGCTGCCCGACGTGTCAGGCGCAAGTGACGACGAACGCCGTCAACGGTCATCCGATGACGACGCTGTACGCCGCGACGATCGCCGTGACCGCCTACCTGCGCCGTTTCGTCGACGACGTCGTCGAAATGTGGGAGTGCCAGTGGCACGCAGTGCGACCGCCGGCGGTGCCGACGCCGCCCGACGCGTCACGATGGCAACCGCCGCCGTCCGCCGCCATTACGCTCTCGACGATACTGGAGGCGGTGCGCGACGGTTCTCTGTTCGGCCTCGTGCAGTGCGATATCGCCGTGCCGGAAGCGCTGCGCGACAAGTTCGCCGATACGCAGCCCGTATTCAAGAACGTCGATATCGTGCGCGACGATCTCAGCCCGTTCATGCGCGACTACGCCGAGTCGCACGATCTCCTCACGCGACCTCAACGGACGCTCGTCGGTAGCTACTTCGGCGCGGCGATCGTGCTCGCGACGCCGCTCCTACGCTGGTATCTGGCGCACGGTCTCGCCGTCGAGCGCGTCTACCAGATCGTCGAGTACGCGCCGATAGCGTGCTTTCGCCGCTTAGACGACGCGGTTTCGACGGCGCGACGCGAGGGCGATATCGATCCCGACAAATCGATCATCGCCGATACCTTTAAACTTCTCGGCAACAGTTCCTACGGGAAAACGATTACGCCCGTCGATCGGCACCGGGAAATCAAGAACGCCACGCCGATCGGCGCGTCGATGCTCGTCAACAATCAGCGCTTCCGGCAACTCGACTTCGTCGTCGACGACGCGCTGTACGAGGTGGCGCTGAATAAGCGCAAAATCGTCTACGGCCTGCCGATACATATCGGCTATTTCATATTGCAGTACGCAAAATTGAGAATGCTGGAATTTTATTACGATTTCGTCGACGCCAACATTCCCTGTCCGCTCTTCCAGTACTGCGCTATGGACACGGACTCGGCGTACATCGCCCTAGCCGGACGTGACGTCGACGCGCTCGTACCGGAAGAACGTCGCGAACAATATTTCCGGAATCGTTCGCTCTGGTTTCCGGCCGAATGCTGCGACGCGCACATTGACGCCTACGTACGACGGCGCGTCGCCGGACTACCGTGTGAGGAGCCGGCCTACTGCGCGCGCCGACGCCTGTTCGATCGTCGAACGCCGGGACTCTTCAAAGAAGAGTGGCGCGGCGACGGAATCGTGGCGTTGTGAAGCAAAACCTACTACTGCTTCGGCGGCACCGCCGGTCCGAAGTACAGCACGAAGGGACTGAGCAAGCGACAGAACGCCGACATCGACGAGAACACCTTCCTCGCCGTACTGCGCGAGCGTCGCAACGGCGTCGGCTGGAACCGCGGTTTCCAAGTGAAAGACTCGTCCGTGTTGACGTACGTTCAAGAGCGCGCGGCGTTCAGCTACTTCTACGCTAAACTCCGCGTGCTCGACGACGGCGTCACTACGGCGCCGATACTCGTCTAACTCGTAAACAAAACTCGTCTAACTCGTCTACTACTAACCTAACCCCCCACCACCCCCCTAGGGGTAGTTTCTGTATGTATGTGTGTGTAGGGTAATAATAAACACCAACATGTACATCATCATGATTTGTTGGTTTTTTATTTCTATACACGTAAAAGCGATGAAATTAATGAGGTTTTAATAAATCATATACGAGACAGTCATTGTTCACCCGATTGGTGCCGAATAGGCTCTGGAACGTCGTCAACGGCATACCGCGACATCGGAGGAGAAGGTAGGCGATGCAATATTGTCCGCACACGTTAGAGATGACGCTCTGCAGCCGCTTGTCGTTGTACGTCCACGCGTCGCCGCAGTGGTGGCGCAGGAAGGCGCGGAAGTCGGCGTGCAGCGGCGGCAGACCGTACGAATCGAAGTACTCGCCTCGTCGGTCGGCGTCCACGTAGACGGCCACCCATTGCTGTCCCGGTACGCCGCCGTCGTCGGTGTTGCACACGAAGGCCGTCGGGTAGGTGGCGGCGACGGCGGCGGTAAGTAGCGCGTCTTTAGGCACGACGCCGACGACGATACGTTTAGCGTACGTATCGCGTTCCAGACGACGCATCAGTTGAAACGTATCCATAGTTACCAGTCGTACACGACGTTCCAGTTCCGGTCGATCTCCATCACCGTCTCGAATTCCGCGTACACGACGACGTTCACCGGAAGCGGTAGCGGCGTCCCGAAATGCATTTCGACGCCCACGCTCCCCTGACGCACGACGTTGAAATGATCGCCGTCGCAACAGTCGGGGGTTAGGTCGAAACCGAAGATGGTGTAGCCGGCGCCGAAGTCAGTGCGCGATACGTCGTTCCCCTCGTCCTCGAACGCCTTTCCGGTCGCCTCGAAGAGATTCATGTAACTCCGCACGTACCGGTTGTGCGGGAAGTCCGGCTGCAGCGGCTTGCTCGGCACCTGACGTCCGTCAACGACGAGCGTCAGGAAGTTTATGTCGTTGTGACGCGCGTCGAAAGGATTTCTAGTGTAGTCGCCGTTGTAGGCGACGTTATCGATCATCATCAGGAAGAGGCGTTTCGGAATCGCGCCCATGTACAGGTTCTCGTGCGTGTGCGATAGCGTACCCGCCGTTATCGAGAACGATTTGCAGTCGACGCGACGCATCGGAAACTTAGCCGTTCCCAACCCCCACGCTTTGATATGTCCCATCTGGACGGCCGGGTTCAACTTCACTTTTCGCACGTGCAGTCGAATCGCCTGCAGCACGACGCGCCACCACGGTACGGCTTGCGCGCCCATGATCGCGAAGGCGTCCTTCGAGCGCACTATGCGCACTTTCGTGTCGACGCCGTTCGGTAGGTGTCTGTTTAGCATAAACGCGTCGATGTGCAGGCGTCCCATCATCTCCACCTCGTTGCTAGTGGCCGTCATGAGGCGACGCGCCTCTAACCCGACGTTGGCGTTGCCGAGCGTGTCCATCCGTCCGGCGGTGTCTTTGTACCACAACGAACCCGTGAGATGCGAACGTTTCGCGTCGCTACCGTAACTTAGCAATGTCTCGAGGTAGGCCCGGTACGCGTACGTATTGGTCGACGGCGTCACGAGGGTGTTGTTCAGCGACACGTCGATTTGACTTATCATCGAATGCAGGAAATTGTTGACCGGCGCCACCGCGGCGGCCGCCGCCAGATCGGTACCGTCCCCCTGCGTCACTTTGAAGCGCACGTACAGTTGAACGCTCCCCAGGTCCGAATAGTCTTCGCCAGAACCCGGCACGAGGAACTCGATAGGGCCGCCGGCGTCGAGAGTCGTCGGCGGCTGGTAGACGGTCCAATGACTACTCTCGATGCTCGTCTGCGTCACCGGTCCGCTGAACAGCTCCAGTTCGGCCTTCACGCCCTCGCACGTGGAGCCGTTCACGAACGCCATCGTCGTCGAATATATCCGTTCGACGCGCTCTCTTCCGCCTACTGACGACCGTCGCCGCTAGGCGCGCCCTCTTTATGCCGCCGCTGCCGCCGCGTCGCTGCTGCTTTTTTTTCTTCCGTAGGCGCGATACGCGTACGTATTGGTCGACGGCGACACGAGGACGTTGTTCAGCGACGCGTCGATTTGACTGAATATCGTATGCAGGAAATTGTTGACCGGCGCCACCGCGGCGGCGGCCGTCAGTTCGGTATCGTCTCCTCCCCGCGTCACTATGAAGCGCACGTACACTCGAAGATCCGTATAATCCGAACCCGGGATCTCGATAGGGGCGCCGAGAGTCGTCGTCAGCGGCTGGTAGACGGTCCACTGACCGTTCTCGAGTGCGCGCTCCATCGTCTTCGTTACTCGTCGAATATGTCCGTTCGACGCGCTCTTTTCCGCCTACTGACGTCCGTCGCCGCTAAGCGCGCTCTCTTTACGCCGACGCCGCCGCCGCCGCGGGGACGGCGCTGCTGCGTTTGTTTCTTTCTCTTCTGTTTCTTCTTTGGCGGCGCTGCCTGCGAATTCAATAGGCCGTCGAGAAGATCGGCGCCGGCCTAATTCGCGCGCCTTTTTAGCGACTGTTTCAGATTGCCGCCGGCGACGACGTCGCGCGCCACGTGCATGCCGGTGTTGAGCGCGCGTTTCCCAACGCCATCGCGCCTCTCTTGATAAGCGGCATGGCGTTTCGAAACAGACTCCCGAAGAGATTACCCAGACCGTGACCTCGTTGACCCCGAGCACCGACGAAGACCGGCAGCTGTCCGCCGACCTGACGAACGTAGTAGTCCACGTACGGGTTCTTCGACGACGGCGACATGTTATTAAAACAATTTCGATTTACAGCGTCTGAAGTGAAGTGTCGTCACCACCTTCCCCTGCTCGAATGGTATCGGTTGGCCGTGATCGTCTCTTATATCGACTTCGATCTCGTCGAATTGATTCCGCAGCAGCTTCACGTATTGCACGCGATCGAACGTTTCCGAAATAACGCCACCGTTCTCACCGCGGACGGCGATGTTTCGAAGGAGCGGCGCGTACACGTCACCGACGACGCGCGGTTCCACGAGATCCGTGTACACGTACAGACTCTCGATGCCCGCCGACATATTCACCGTATCGCGACCTTCGTACTCGAACGTGTACGCGGCGGGCGACGTGCTGATGACGGGCCTCACCGCCGGCGCGGGACCGAACGCGGACGAACTCATGATCGTGTTGCTATGGAAACCTAGCACGTGCCTCAGACGGCTCGAATGAGGTATGATAAATTCGACACCCGACGACATACGTAGCGTAAATCGGTTAGAGACGGCGCAGTATTCTATCACGGCCTTGTCCTTCCTAGTGGATAATTTATCTAGCGCCTCGTTGATCCTGTTCAACAACGTATAAACGTTGTTGTAGAAGCCGTGAGGAATCGACGTCTGACGATATATCAGCACTGTCGCGCCGTCTTTGTCTATCTGCGTGTAAACACCCGGTACGCCCGCCGCGCAAGTCAGATAGAAGTAGGCGTCCTTCTCTCTCACGTTGTACCACGTGTGCGGATACTGTACCGACACCGCGCCGCATTACCACTCCCCCGACAGGTCGAAACGTCGCGGCAACGTCATGACGTAGTGCGTCAACGTATTTTCGGGGTAACGTTTCATAGACGCGTTGCTCGGCAGCATCAGGTAAAAGTCAGACGAGACCGCCATCGTGTCGTCGACGTTCGCCGCCGACACTCATAGACGGACTCGGGAGCAGGTAACCGAGACAGCTGCTCAACAGCGCCGTCCACAGGTTGGAGTCACCTTGACCTTTCGTCAGATTGTATATACTAACGGCGATGACGAAGTATAGGACGACGACCTGACAGAGGAACACGATTTCGACCTTAGGGCATTCGTTGCCGCAGATTCGCCATGGAACGGGTTCGGCAGTGGTTGTTGTTGTAGCGTCGATGGAGTCCGCGTTGTGCTCGTCGTCGACGACGGATGATTCGTCGGCGTTCGTTCCTCGATCGCCACTCGAGGTAGTTTCGTCGTCGTCGCACATCGTCGCGCCACTGCGCGCTGTCGATGCAGCAGGGACCTTTATACGGTAAGAACGAAGATCCGTTGCATAGTCCCGCCTCGTGCAGTCGCCAGCAGCCAGTGTGACGCATCCAACGATTCATAGGTCCACGAGCGACTCTGCGTCGATCCAGCTGTTGAATGATGCCGGATATCCGCTCCATTTTACGAGCGCCTCCGAACCGCCGCCACGACGCCGACGACGCCGTAGTACCGCCTCCACGCGATATAGTTTGTCTTTCGGAACGACTACGCGTTGTAGTTCCGGTTCGTAGAAGGTGCCCTCTATCGGCGTCTCGGCGTCGTCCTTCAGGCGATAAACGGGCGGTTCGGACGGATGCACCTCTACGACGGTGAACAGCTCCTCGCTCCAGTTAGCCATGTATCCTTTTTTGAATTGACCCCTCGTCTTGCTGATACGTACGCGATCTCCCACGCGTATTTTCGGTTTTCGTCGTTCGTCGCCGCCGCCACCCCCGTACAGTCGTTGCCATACGGCCTCCTGATTCGTCGCATCGACACTCGCCGGCGTCCTACCGATGCTTCGGTGGTAGGCGTTGTTGTACGATCGCACGAAATCCGGGAACGCCTCTACGTAGCGCAGCGTTTCGTGTTTCGTAAAATAGCGCCACCTACGCGTCTTCAAAGTTCGATTAAACCGTTCCACGACGCTCGCTTTGGTCTCCTCGTTATGCGTCACGAAATGATCAACGCCGCGACTCTTTAGCAACGTTTGCAGGAGTCGGTTCAAAAACTCGCTCCCCTTATCGGTCTGCAGCGTGTGCGGCGTCTCGTTGTCGTCGTCGTTCAGCAGGCGCTCGAAGGCCGCGACGAGCGACGCGCCGGACTTATTCTTCAACGGAACGCACCACGCCCGCTTCGAAAACACTTCGATCACCGTCAATAGGAATGTTATACCGTCGTTGTGCGTTTTCAGTCTAGTCAAGTCGACCAGATCGGCTTGCCACTGCTGGTCTCGACCGCCCACGATGACGCGACGTCGTTTGAAATGACGTCTAACCGGTTTGTGTAGGGTATAGGCGTCCTGTGACGCTAGCCACCTCTCGACGGCCGGACGTCGGAGCTTCGACGCCCGGTGCAACGCGTCGACGCCTCCGTTTCTCCTCACCCGTTTCGGGTCGAAGTACGCGTTATTCAGTTCGGCGTCGTCGTCGTCGACGTCGTTTCGTTGCTGTCGAGGCTTTCGTTTTGGACGACGACGACTCCACCCGGACACCATGACGACGACGACGACGATGATGATGATACGATGATATAGAGTGCGATAAGCGCGATGGTGAAGCCGACGACGACGATGATCGCGCGTCGTGACGGCATCACGACAACGTATCCCACGCCGTGACGCCCAACGAAGAGGATCGTTGTCTGCGTTTAGGTTCGCCTCGCATCCGACGACGTCTCCGCTCCGACGGCGCTGCTGATGAACTAGACGTCGTCGGCATCATCATCGCCTCTTCTAGTAGGTGCTTCTGTCGTCGCTCTATGTACGATCGATAGCGCGGGTTGCCTACGAATTCCATAGGGATATTCATATCCTTCATGTGCAATCCGAACTCCCGCCATCCTACGGGCGCCGTCGTCTTCGATCTCGTTCGCATGAGATCGTTTACTAGATCGACCATATTACTCCCGGCGATCGTTTTACCGTCGTACACGAATTCACCGCGTTCGTTCCATCGAGACAACGGATCGACTTTCATTTTCTCGATAAGCAGTCTCGTCTTCTCTTTCAACGTTTTCGGCATACTGGCTACGATTTCGCGCTCTATCACCTCCGACGATGGTGGCGCCACCGCCGCCGCCGCCGCTGGCGCCACCGGTACCGCGGGTGTCTCGCCGCTGTTCACCACCGACACGCGTACCGGTTGCGCCGCTCGAGCCGCCTCTATCGTATTGTACCGACTCAGCAGTTGATTGTACGACGCTACCTTTTCGCGTTCCGATAAATCCGAACGTTCTAGAATGTCCTTCATGTCGCTGTCAAGGCTACTCAGCACACGTGATCGAGGCGTGCTCGACGACTGATCGACACGTGGCAGAAGGCTTTCCACCAATCGTGGATCGACCAACGCCATCTTCTTCGCGTACTGCATCAATCACCCGCTGCCGCCGGCGCCGCCGAACACCTGTCTGAGCAGGATAAAACGGTAATCGCTAACGGCGCTAGCAGGGCCGTCAGAAAACCACCCGCACCCTTTTGCAAGATGACACGCTTCTGCTTACGCGTGACGTGTTTGTCGACGAGTTTACGCAGGTGATCCCGGTATTTCGACAATACGCGTTTCTGTTTCGACGACAACTTCACGTTCCCTTTCAGAATGTTGTACGCGCAATCGCACAGACTACAAATGAGACCGGTGTCCGCGTGGGCGAGTAGGGCTTTTCGCAGAGCGATGTTCCGCCTATGTCTCTCCAACAGCTGCAGGGCGACGATGTGTCTCTTTATTTGATTCGTCGGTCCCGCCACCTTCGGCCGTCTCTTCGCTCCCGTCACGTGCGCCTTCATAGCGGCTAATAAACGGACGCCCCGTCGTCCCTCTCTTCTTATAGTCCGCCGACGCCACCGCCACCGCCGCCACCCTTCCGTACGTACACGTACTGAAGGCGATCGTCCGGAAATATGCACGTACGCAGACGCATGTCCTCTTCCGTTTCCTGTTTCAGATCCACGAATAGATAGCTGTACGCCGACGACGTCGCGTCTTTGAAAGCCTCTATCATGTAGTTGACCTTTCCCGGGTACATCTGTTTCGCTAGGTGACCTACTTGACCCGCGTCTCGAGGGCTCTTGAATAGCACTATGTATTGAACGTTCAGGCTGATTGTACGATTTTCTTTCCCTTTCGGAAACATGTTCTGTCGCAATTGTACGACCGACGTATTACAATGATGACTTTTTTTAGTAAATAGTACCGTCACCCGGCTATTGGTCTCCTCCATGAGGTCGTCGAGTACTAGAAGTGTTCTCGCTTTACCGTCTAAACGTTTCGGATCCGGCAGGCCGTCTACGAACTCTATTTTCGAAGACATAGACGCGTAGCCGCTCTGCCACTGTCCGTAACACCACAGGATTTTCTCCGGCGGCGGATCGATCATAGTGTCGTAACGTATCAAACGCTCGACGAACGTCGTCTTACCGCATCCCGTAGGACCGGCTACTATACACGTAAAAGGATGCTTCAACGACGGTCCGTTCATTTTTCACGACTGAACGACGAACACTTTTTTACGCGTCTTTATACTCATCGCGCAACTCCATCAATAGTTTACCGAGCATGTTCTTCCCCACATCGCCCGCGATTCCGCTACCCCAGAAACCCTCCCTACTCGCTACCCATTCCACCAATTCGGCGTCCCCGGTCGCCAACAATGTAGCCTTCAAATCGCTCGATCCGTCAAACTTCCTCCTCAACAACATCTTGATACATTTCACCCTAACGTCGGTCCATTTGGTTCTCATTCTCTTTTTTCGAATGTCGTAACCGCGTCGTTTTGCTGCATAAGAGCTTTGCGAACTTTTGATTATTTCGGCACATTCCACGTCGTCGTAGAATATCGCTTTCCTATACTGATAGGCGTGCTCGACGGATCGAAAGCCCCGACCGAACGCCGACAGTCGACGCATATACATATTCGACAAGAACGACCGCGATCCACCAAACCTTATAGGCGACGACATCATACCGATTACCGATCACCCGCTACCGCCATCGCTTATATACTGTCACCACCATCGCTAGATAGAGGAACTACAAAAGTTGCGACTAGGGTTCAAACCCGGAATCTTTCGATCCCTAGGCGAACGCTCTCCTAAGAGAGCTATACCGTCGCCAACGATTATGCAGTGGTTTTACCCCGGTTATATTATAGCATCTCACCGCTAGGTGGCATCTCACATACAACGAATCTAAAAAACGCATTATTGCTTACGTCAGCACGCTCTAGGTACGACGTTGAGGACGTTAAAAGTACGAAACTAAACGTTGGATACAATGGTTTTAGCGTGGTTCGATACTAGCGCAATAAACGCATTATTGCTTACGTCAGCACACTCTAGGTACGGCTAGGACTAAAATACTCTCTGCACTCACCGCTAGGTGGCATCTCTAGTGTAGGGGTAATCAATCATCCAATTAGTATCAAATTACATCGCTCATCAATCACGTTTTTTATAAGTAGGTTTCCGAAACTCATTAGTGTCAAAAAAAGCCTTTGATCTTTTTTTTATAAGTAGGTTGCCGAATCGTTTAGTGGTCATTAAATTCTTTTTTATAAGTAGGATTTTGAGGCCCAACAGAGCGCACTATCTACTAAGACGGACACTTGTCTTCTTTCTCTGAAGATATGTTGATGGTTCTGCTCCCTTACTTTGTGTCTAGATGCGATACAGTTCACTGGAACGATGTTTGTATTTCATTTGCTGACATTAGTATTATTGTTTGTGTTGGCAGATGACTCGCCTCTGCCATCTCTTTGTTCGTATTGAAGTTAAAATGTAACACCAAACTTGGTGAACGAACCTCAATAAATGGATTTGATTGCACATTAGTGCAGTTGACATTTGAGAAGTTTGGTGCACTAGAACATATATATACACACACACACGTATCAGTTGACAGTATGTTTAAACGTCGCTCCACACATACTGTATCATGTGACAGCTCCATGTGCTATCTCATGATGACCTGGATAAATTGTTCTTCCACACAATATAATGATATGTATATAGAACTAGAGTAGGTGCACAGTCATTGTAACATTATGACGTTCGCAGAATTGCAAAAGTTCGAATATTCATAATTTGAGGGGTGACGTTGTTTGACCTTAGCTCCACACGTACGACACCATGTAACAGCCCTACATCGTACGTCATTTTAAAGGGGCAAATAAATTGTATGACTGTTTTTAGTACTTGGGTATGCCTAACTCAGAACACCACCTTTTTCGCACCAGTAGTTTCAAAACTAAAATACAGGTAGGCCTACTTAGCTTTGATCAGAACAGTTTATATTCATGCTTATAGTATATAGCATCAGGGATCAGATCAATCCGTTTGAATCCAAATATAAATGTTTGATTCTAAACAATTAAGTTATATTTTCTTATTATAATTATTGTTATTATAAAGAGGCATCTTTATATAAATAGTTCAATGTAATATGTATTACTTTTGCTATGACATTGACTTGAAATCAAACTTGATTATCATCGCGGGTCCAGTGTCATGAGCGGAACATTATTATACTACATACAATTTGAGCATTTAAAATTACCTGTAAAAATACAGCACTGATTTTGTATGGTAGCGCTTCTAACTTTGGAAACGAAAGTTGGACATGTCATTTTGGCCGTTTTGGGCTCCTTTCGCCCATTTTTTCCCATTTTAAAAATTAACAAGGTGGGCACAGTTATATAAATATGCCCTGAACGGTCTTACGAAACCAATCTATGTTGAATTGTTCATTAGCCTGAATTTTTAATTCTATAATAAGTGTGCTACACTTACAAACTTCCCTTTTTTCAAACCGTAACAGGACAGCGTAATCACAGGAAAAGGTGCGTTATATGCATAGGACCACCTCCAGTCACAAATTTTTCAACTGAAATATTTGTGGAATAATATTGAATATAGATTTAGTATTATTAAGAGTTCAGAGACACTTAGCGAATACCCTGTAAAGGCAGCAATAGTAACTTTTTAATAATATGGGCCCATTATTATTTATTTATTCACATGTGTTACATTTTAAAGCTTCAGTATTTATTTTACTGTTTTTAATATTGTTAAATGTTTATTAATTAAACATTGTGCTTCGCGTAGGAATGGCATACATTGAAAACCCACATGCTTCACATAAAGTCTGACATAAAGTGTTCTTTCTTAGTTAGTTATTAATCAGTATCTAAGAATTCATGCCATCTCTCAGCAGGAATCATGACGAATGAGCGTGACATTGTGATCGTGCACCACCAGAGGGCGGTGTTCTCCAACGTGACGCGTACGGCGACATTCAAGGACGGATCCTACACCAGGATGACTGATCCAGGCGCGTATCGTTTCGGATCCTATGTCATGAAGGACTACGCTACGATGGAGTTCCACGGATCTGGCAAGTCTCTCTCAAAGTCCTCGAACTCGACTACGGAGCTAATCTCACTGGATCGTAGCTGTCCATAGTCAGTAATAAGATCCTTGTGCATCGTGGAGTAACCGTCAGTCTGACCGGAGGTGGATATGGACCAGGACTTGGGCCAGAGGCTGGATTCACGGTAGGGCATTATCACGGTCGACATAATTATTTGCACTTAGCTCTGGAGACGCAGAAAAGGTGACATTGTAATAATACAAATTGTATTCACCATAAACCTTTTCAAATGTAGTATATATCTTCCTGGGGATCATTAGTTTAAACAACATTCATACCGAGGTGTATAGAAATAGTGTGTGTCTTATATAAGTAGATAAGTGCTAGACTAATCAACCAAATAATTGTGGGCATCTACAGAAAGAAGAAGTGTGTAAAATATAGTAAAGTTAAAAAGTAAATTGCGTAAAACAAATATTTAAGTTATTCATGATCTTGACGGACAACGTTACTTGAATAATGTTAATAATTCCTACTAGAAATGCACTGGAATAACCTCCTTGATGTGTGCACATTATTGCTTCTATGACTTACATTCTATTCATAATAGATCAACAATATAATTTCACTTCTACTGTTAATCATGGAATTTAAATATAATTTCATAAATGTGCTACATTTTCTTATCCAGTATAATGGGATTGGAACCGGTGCTGGTTATGCAGCCAGCGGTGGCTCATACAACAGCTGTCGCTGCTGGTGGTGCCACCTATGGAATGACATGAGCACCGACCGGGTTTGGAAGCGGCGGTGGAAATGGAGCGAGTGTAAATGAAATCAGGTGGTGGCTACTTACAACTGAATGTTCCCGGGACACTCTTACTACAAAGTGAGGGGTCATTTCGAAATTAATGACCAATGATTTTCATTGGTTTATTGAACGATTGCTTTATGGAACATTGCGACTGAATGCTTGTAATAGCATCCACACTGGCGTGATGTGTCCTTAGCACATTTTTTCAGTATACTATACAGATACAGATTCATACAAAATATGTAACTATCATGATCGTTCATCTGTTAATACTTTAAAAAATTAATAATTTTGTAGTCTGGAATAAAATAAACCAATTAAACAATGTGTAGATAGACAATAGATCGTGAAATCGTATTGCCAACGTGTCTTAAGAATTTGAGTTCACTAAATGAGAATATTAGGTTTTTAAAGGAAATAAAAACAATTTTCCATGTGTACACAAAGTTTAACATTGTATGTAACATTCGAGAACATTAAAAAAAATTATTTGTAGCATAAATTCGATTTTAAACCCGTCTGTGTAGCGATTCCCGCGGAAAATAAAAATTTTATGAGCTAGGCGATCACGTGGTATCGTAACGTCACGTGTGACGCACACTCGCAGCAGGCCGACCCTTTCCATGCATTCAGAGCATGTTTACAAGGATAGTTTTTAACAAGATTGCCATCCAGAAAATTAACTCTAGATGGCAGGTGGACAAGGAAGCCTTTCGGCTTATCGAGAGTCCAATAATTGTATTTACGTGTATCCCGCCATTTTAAGGTATGTGTCAATTTTATTTTTAAACATATTCACGCTACTAGCACCAACACAATCAGGAGACAATCTGTTCCATTCATTTACAGTCCTTTGTGAGAATGAGAACTTTCTTATATCTAATCTACACTGCTCCTTTACTAATGTAACTTCATGTCCTCTGGTCCTTCTACCTTTATTAACTGAGAAACAAATATTTCTATCAATGTTTTTATAGCCATTCAATATTTTAAACACTTCTATCTGTTCTCCTCTCAATCTCCTGGTCTCTAGTTTTGTTAAACCACATTTTAGGCGTATTTCGTAACTAAGATCCCTCAGTTTTGGTATCATTTTAGTTGCTCTCCTCTGTACTCTTTCTAGCATATCTATGTCCTTCCTGCGATATGCCCTCCACGCTTGAATACAGTATTCTAAATGAGGCCTAACTATTGTTTTGCACAGTGGTATTATTAGCTCTTTTTCCTTATATGTTATGTTTCGTCTAATTAATCCAAGGATTTGATTTCCCTTTGAAGCAACAATACCGCACTGCTCTGAAACCTTCATATCAGCACTAATGGTTAATCCTAAGTCCTTTTCTTTAACAGTAGTATTTAGTACAGAACCTCCCATTGTATATTGTACATCTTCGTTCCCATGTCCTGTGTGGAGGCATTTACATTTCCCAACATTGAACAACATTTGCAATTTTTCAGACCATTTTATTAACCTGTCAAGATCATCTTGTAAATGTTGTCTATCTTCATCACTTTTAATCCTTCTAAACAATTTTGTATCATCCGCAAATTTCAACACCTTACTTGTTAAATCGTCATCCAAATCGTTGATATATATTAAGAATAATGTAGGTCCCACTACTGATCCCTGTAGTACCCCACTCAAAACTGATTTCCAGTTTGAAGCCTCCCCATCAACTACTACCCGTTGTCTTCTGCCAATTAGCCATTTTTCTATCCAGTTAATTAAACCATTTCCTATGCCGTGAGCCTTTAGTTTAAGCAGTAACCTTTGATGTGGCACTTTGTCGAAAGCTTTCTGAAAATCTAGGTAGATGATATCCACTGGTGATCCCTCGTCTACCCACTTAGTGATATCTTCCAAAAAACATAACATATTTGTTAAGCATGACCTCGTTTTTAGAAACCCATGTTGAGATGGGTTTAACAAGTTATGTTTAACAAGAAAATCCACCATGTGATCTTTAATTAGTCGTTCTAATAATTTGCAAATCACTGACGTTAAACTCACTGGTCTGTAGTTCTCTGTCTTGTTTCTGGAACCTTTTTTAAATTCTAATAGAACCACGCCCTCTTCTAATGACAAATTTAAAACTGTTGCAAGCGGTACGCTAATTTGTTCTACAATTTCCAATAGTAGTTTGGGCGGAATCCCATCCACTCCAGGTGATTTATTATCCTTCATAGCCCTAATTTTCTTAGTTACCATTTCCGATGTTACAATTAACTGTCCTAAATAGTCTGATTCTGCCCCCTTGAACTTAGCCTCTGGTACTGGCAGTGAACTAATATCTTCCCTGGTAAACACTGAACTAAAATACTCTTTCAGGTCTTCTGCCATTAAGAATCCCTCTGATATTATATGTCCAACACTATCTTCTAGAGGACCGACCTTATCCTGAACTTTCTGTTTGCTACGAACATATGCATAAAAACTCTTTCTGTCATGTTTTATATTACAAGCTAATTTTTTGTGTAGCTTTCCTAATTTCAGTTGTAGCTTGGTTTAGTGCTTCTTTATAAATGTTGTAGTCTTCGTCATTTCCAGTACGTCTATATGACTTCCACATTCTTTGTTTGTACAAAAATTTTCTAATGGCTTCTTTCGATAAGTATTTCTTTCTGTTCCGTTTCCCTTGTTTTTTGAAGGGAACAGATTTATCTGCGATGCACTCTATTTCATTCTTTAAGATATTCCAGCATTCTGTTGCTGTCTTATTCTTCAGTGTGTTATTCCAGCCTATCTTTGCTAAATATTTCCTCATTTCCTTATATCTTCCTTTGTGGAAATTTCTCCTGAACTGCTTTTTATTATTTCTTTCTGATTTTACTTTGATGGTAAAATGTATCTTTGGTCTAAACGAGCGTCAGAATGAGTTACTATGCAATATTCCGATGTAATACAAACACTAGTCATCATAGAGGAACAAGCAGTTATCTTACGGTTCCACATGAATCCCATTTTATTCAAAACAATGAATGCGAATGGGCCTACAAGTCGACTAGGTATCTCCGAGCTTGGGCTAGTTTTCAGAATAATTACATCGAATGCGACCAACGGGAAATAATCTACACCAATAAACATACATAGCAAACATATATCGTACCCAGCTACATAAAGTAACTTGTATAATCGCATAATATCACTAGAATATCGATGTATGAAGGACGAGTTGTACAATTTATCATAATAACTTAAATCAGTCAGCGAATTTCTGTCAGTCCTGCTAGCTCAGTTGGTAAACCCGTTGGTTCATTCGCATTTATTTTGCAATCGGGCGACGTCGGTTCAATCCCGACACAAAACCATTGATTTTCTTTACACTTGTTTATGTTTTCACGAAGTAATATACTAATTCATTTTGTATACTATGATGCACTGTTTGTAAATATTTTTGTAGCAATTATTTATTCGCCACCAAAATGAAAATATGGTAATTATACATAACGATGTTTCTAAATTTTATTTATCCAGACAGATCACCATTTGTTTTCATATATATAATTACAATATGTTGCCGTACAATAAATATATATACAATTAATAAATTATATAACCATTACATTATATTTGTTTGGATAAATAAAATTTAGATCGAAACATCAACAACATGTATAATCCCATATTTTAATTTGTGTGGCGAGTAAATAATTACTACAAAATTAAAAAATATTTACAAACAGTACATGATAGTACAAACATGATTTGGTTTATATTACTTCGTGAAAACATAAAAAAAAGTGTAAAGAAAACCAATGGTTTGGTGTTGGGATTGAACCGGCGTCGCCCGATTGCAAAATAAATGCCAAGGAACCAACGCGTTTACCAACTGAGCTAGCAGGACCGACAGAAATTCGCTGACTGCTTTAAGTTGTTATGTTAAATTGTGCAACTCCTCCTTCATACATCAATATTCTAGTGATATTATACACGTTACTTTCTGTAGCTGGATACAAAAATGTTTGCTATGTATGTATATTGGTGTAGGTTATCTCCCGTTGTTTGCATTCGAAAATGAGCCCAAGCTCGGCGAAACCTAGTCGACTTGTAGGCCCATTCGCATTTGTTGTTTTGAATAAAATTGGATTCATGTGTGATTGTGGAACCGTAAGATAACTGCTCGTTCCTCTGTGATGACTAGTGTTTGTATTACATCGGAATATCGCACAATAACTAATTGTGACGCTCGTTTCGACCCGAAAGCTATGCTTGTAAACATGCTCTGAATGCATGGAGAGGGTCGGCCTGACGTCACATCTCGGCATCCCGAAAAGCGCGCCAAAAATGTGCATATTCGAAAATGTCCGGATGCACAGCATAAAATGTGGAATTTCTAATTCATTGAATTTTTTTTTTTTTTGGCTTGGTGGACGTGGAAGTGGATAGCAGGATGTACTAAAATATGAATTCAAGCATTATATGTTTTTATTCCCTTTAAGGTAATTGCAAGACTTGACATGTGCCATGTGAACTTAGAGCAGGACTCGCTGTGACCATGATCTTACACATATCTTGCAAAGATATTAAAATTTACCATTTTTCAACAACCAACTAATTTGTACATTTCTTTTCACGTTCGGGTAAGATTACCCTAGATGGCGCTGATAGCTCGGTAGCGAACTCTGGTAGTGGATCTGGTGGCACAGTTCTCGTCAACGATGTAGATCTGAAAGGTCATGGCTTTCTGTCAGTGAGTGGAGGTGGCGGCAGTGGTGGTCGAATGAAGATACTGTTGGATAATTGGTGGGTTAAGAACTTCAACTCCTGATTTACATAGCATTGCCACCAGTAAGGCATTTCTGACCAGGATATAATCAGTTTGGTTCCTGGACTTTGCCAAGTCCAGTCTTCTTGGGTGTTGTTGGAAGCAGGTGTTTCCTAAAACCATGTCATGAGATTTTGCCCACTCTATTAGTTTATCTCTCTAATTTCTGCTTCCCAGGCCATGTGGTCCAACTATGTCTTCGCATCTTTCCCCACCAACTTTAGCATTAAAGTCTCCCATATAACTAATTAGAAACTTTCATATCCAAGAATCATGTTAAATTACCTGGTAGAGGCTTTCGTTGAAGTGTCACGCCGACTTCATCAGTACCTATGACGCTGAATGACGTCATCGTACACGTGAGGCAGTTCGTAATTGCCCTCGTCTCTGTTGATGGGTGTTTTGGTTTTTCTGATCCAGATGGCTTCTTTGATATGCCGAATTCTTCTGTTGGTTTCTTTGTCTACAATTTTCACTCCCTCCCAGTCTATGATATGGTTTTCAGTTGTCGTATGGTCTGTAAGGGCGGATTTATTGATGGTAGACATCAATCTTTTTTTCCCGCTCCTTGTGTATTTCTCATTTTTCGTGTTGTCTACGTCCTTTCTGTGTTCCTCCAGTCTTGTTTTGAGTAGTCTTCCTGTCTCCCCAGTGTATTCCCCACCACAATTCTTGCACGGTATTTGGTACACCAGTTCGCCCTGTTCTTCTAGTTGTACTTTGTCCTTGGGATGTACCAACAGGTGCCTGAGGATGGTGTGGGGACGCATGGCCGTTGCTACTCCATACTTTTTCAGTACTCAATGTACACTCTCTGAGACCCCTCTGTATGGAATGACTACTTGGCTCCGATAGTTTTTGTCCTTAGTCTTTTTGTTGGTCTTTTTCCTCTTACTGCTATCTGTCACCTTTTTCAAGGCCCACGACGGATAGCCACATACTCTTAGAGCTCCTCTCAGGTGTTCCATCTCTTCTTTCTTGTCCCCCTCCTCCGAAGTTATTGTCTCACACCTGTTCATAAGGGTTCTGACAACTCCCAACTTCTGATGTTTGGGGTGGTGGGATGCAAAATTCAGGTATTGGTCAGTGTGCGTCTTTTTCCTGTACACTGTGGACTTCACACTGCCATCTTCCTTTCTGGTGAACTTTGCATCCAAGAAGGGCATGCTGTTGTTCTCTTCGTCTTCCCGCGTGAAAATGATGCTACCTGTGGGGTCTACAGTGTTCATGTGTTGTTGTAATTTCTTTGCCTTTCCTGGAGTGAAAATTGTAGACAAAGAAACCAACAGAAGAATTCGGCATATCAAAGAAGCCATCTGGATCAGAAAAACCAAAACACCCATCAACAGAGACGAAGGCAATTACGAACTGCCTCACGTGTACGATGACGTCATTCAGCGTCATAGGTACTGATGAAGTCGGCGTGACACGTCAACGAAAGCCTCTACCAGGTAATTTAACATGATTCTTGGATATGAAAAATGAAAGTTTCTAATTTGAAAACGAACTATCCTGAAGAATGTTCAGTAATCTCCCATATAACTATTACAATCTCCTGTGATTTGCAATGTGATTTTGCCAATTCAAGATCATTATAAAATGTATCGTGCTCGTCATAAGATTTGTCGGCGGTTGGTGCATACGCTTGTATGATGTTAATGTTAAATGCTTTACCACTGATTTTCACAAAGAGGATGCGATCCGATATGGTCCAGTATCCTAGTAAGCATTTTGCTCTTTCTTCATCCAACATAATTCCAACTCCTCTTTCATGTTTATCGCCTCCTGAGTAAATGGTTGTGTAATTATCTGATGTCATCAATCCTGCCCCAGTCCATCTAACTTCACACATTCCCATTATATTTATCATCAATCTTGTCACTTCTTGTTTGATGTTATCTAGTTTCCCTTTCTGATATAGAGTTCTTACATTCCACGTAGCAATATTCGTAATCCTTCTGTTGCGCACTGTAGCTGGATGACGATCTGGCGTCACCTGTCGCACATGACTATCCCTACCGAGCGCGGTGGTCCTGTCAGAACTGTCAGAACAACCGTTCACGCTGTTAACGTTATGTTCTGTGGTTATATAGGTCATGACAATCTTGGGAAAGATACAGCAGTGTTTTCCCATTGCCTTCTGCCGGTTTTTGATTAGGTTTACTCCAAAGAACAGCAGCTCATACTGAACTGTGCTCGCCGCCGTTATTCTTGCAACTGGATCTTCCGCCGCCGGAACTGAGGGAACATGCTGTCCATCACATCCTCTGCTTTGCTATTTGACCCATAGCTGGAACATGATTTGATAAGGTCTGGACATGTCCACACACTGGTGGGCCCTGCACCCTGCACATATCGGGTCATGCTGCTCCGCCAAGGTTTTTCGTGGCTGGACCACTAGATCCCATGCAGGTTTGGCCTGGAGCCGCAAGGTGTCCAGTTACCATATGGTGTCGCAAAGAGGCACTGTATGAGTCTTGATTGAGGAACGGCTATATACCAGAAGGAAAGCCTTACGCACTCGGCTTTCTTTTTGCCTCGGATAAGGCTATCTGGCGGCTGAAGCTGAAAGCGGGAGGTCAGAAGCAAGCTACTAACCATGACACTACTCTGCAACCCTTGTAACAGAGTTACACACCATATATGACACGTACATCCATGTAAAAATTGAAGTAGCTACATATCAGTTATTATAGAATATGAGTCTATGGCGCACAAAGTTCTTCTGATATTTGTAAAAACGGCATGTTTTGATTAACGTGTCCGACTCGCGGGTCGGCCTGTATACCTACACATACCAGTAGAGGTACCACGCTATTTATTAGTTACCTCAATGCCGCTACTTAGAAACACGTACGAACGCACGCACGCTCACAATAATGAATTTATAATTACTAGCATACACCCTGTTACCCACCCCGTGTGGAACAACGAATTGTGGCGTCCCGGAGACTGGCGAATAAAGTACCATGCATGGAGGGAATACCGCCAAACGACAGACTACATAGACTTGGTAAAAGCTCAAGCCATCCTCTTTTTATCTCTCAATCTCCCTACCTCACTCCCTCCCCCCATCCCTTCCGTCCCCATCCCTCCGTCCTCTCTCCTTCCCTCCCTTCCTGCGTCCATCCCTGCTCGCCTGCCGCCTGCCTGCCTGCCTGCCTGCCTGCCTGCCTGACATATTGTTCTGCCCCCCATTAAATGTGAGCGTGAATGTTTGTTCTTGTGGCGAGCGTCAATGGCGGGTGGAAAACAAAATTTTATGAGACGATTAATGTGTATTGTTGTTGACTGTGAAAGATGTGTGCAATTGGAGGGCAGACATGCTTTCCTGTCCCCCTCTCAGTAATAGGCTGCGCGGCAGATACATATTTTTTACAAAGCCCCCCCAAAAAAAACTGTCTGGAAGATCATAAACCCTACCAGTGGACACAGCTTATCCTTACTTTTAAAAGGCGTTTGAGTCACTTCCCCACCACAGACGTCTAAGAACATTTGAGTCAGTCCCCCACAACAGACGTCTAAAAACATTTGAGTCAGTCCCCCACCACATACGTCTAAGAACGTTTGAGTCAGTCCCCCACCACATACGTCTAAGAACGTTTGAGTTAGTCCTCCACCACAGAAGTCTAAGAACGTTTGAGTCATTCCCCCACCACAGACGTCTAAGAACGTTTGAGTCACTCCCCACCATAAACGTCTAAGAATGTTTGAGTCATTCCCCATAACAGACGTGTAAAAACGTTTGAGTCGGTCCCCCACCACAGACGTCTAAAAACGTTTGAGTCAGTCCCCCACCACAGACGTCTAAGAACGTTTGAGTCTGTCCCCCACCACAGACGTCTAAGAACGTTTGAGTCAGTCCCCCCACGACAGACGTCTAAAAACGTTTGAGTCAGTCCCCCACCATAAACGTCTAAGAACGTTTGACTCAGTCCCCCGTCACATACGTCTAAAAACGTTTGAGTCAGTCCCCCATCACAGACGTCTAAGAACACCGGAGGACAGGTCCAGAAATTGATAAAAAAAACTCTGTCAGATCAAAAACCGTTGTAAACCGACACAATGAAGAAATCACCATCACGGACTGGTGTAACGAGTGGCATCCCCCATGGCAATCTATTGGGTCTGGTGTAGCGAGTGGCATCCCCCATGGCAGTCTATTGGGTCTGGTGTAACGAGTGGCATCCCCCATGGCAGTCTATTGGGTCTGGTGTAGCGAGTGGCATCCCCCACGGCAGTCTATTGGGTCTGGTGTAACGAGTGGCATCCCCCGTGACAGTCTATTGGGTCTGGTGTAGCGAGTGGCATCCCCCATGACAGTCTATTGGGTCTGGTGTAACGAGTGGCATCCCCCGTGACAGTCTATTGGGTCTGGTGTAGCGAGTGGCATCCCCCATGGCAGTCTATTGCGTCTGGTGTAGCGAGTAGCATCCCCCATGACAGTCTATTGGGTCTGGTGTAGCGAGTGGCATCCCTCGTGGCAGTCTATTTGGGTCCGGTATGTTTTGTCATTTCATAGATGACTTGCCTAATGAAATAAAAAGCAGTGCCGTAATTTTACGAACGAACCAAAATATTCAGAGTAGTCAGTAACCAAACGGATCAAGACAAATTACAAGAAGATCTGAACAAACTCAGTGACTGGTCAACCAAGTGGCAACAAAGCTTCAACGTGGAGAAATGCAAAGTCCTTCACCTTGGAGGTAAGATCCAGAATCTGGATAACACAACCATGTTATGTGGGCACAACACGCACGAAGAGAGATTGCGATGAGATTAAAACAGCGCCGCGCTACGGAACTAGTGCCACCAGTAAAAAAATCGTGTGCGTCCCATTTACGTCGACCGCGATGCCGACAGCGACGGCGATGACGACAGCGACGACAACGATAGAGATGACGACGGCGGCGGCTGCGATGACAGCAATGGCACTGACGACGACGCCGACGGTGAAGATGACGATGGCGACGACAATGACGACGTAGCGACAGTGTTCAAGATAACAAAAATTAAATTCAACCGAGTGAATGATACGTTTTCTGACCCCAATCCGAACCACAGAAGGCCGATCCAGAAACTATCAAATATACAGCTGCAAAAATGGTTTTACTTCCACTGAAAAGAAAATCAATCTCCTTAGCTATAAAATTACTCGTGTTTCCTTAAATGCATCGCCATTTGGTAGATCAGATACTAATGGTGAAATGTACCGAATGAACATAGGAAGAGGTGAGTTCACATCGGCGCCTAGGGGGAGATGCACTTAGAATGTTCAAACGTTAGCGTGTAATTGGTATATCCAATCTCAAAATTCAACAGAACCTTGGCCGTCATTCCCAGAATTAAGTGTAGTGACCGCCGAGTGATGTTCAAAGCGGAACACATAAACAGACCATACGTCACACATGTAGGTGTACGACTGGTACTTTTATTGTGTGGTAAGCGAACGACAACGACACCCTGCATGGTAACAAGACAAATCATTAATAAACACCATCTCCTGGCTTTCATGCAGTGTTAACTAACTGATTAAACATACATGCATGTATTTGTATAACCACTGATGTTATTATACATTAATACGGAAGTCCTAATAATAATCATGTGCAGAATAATTATCTAGTGCCTTAGACACAGAAAATAATGCACACGTTCAACCTTACGATGACGGTAACTGTCAAATAATAACAACAGTTAATCTAACAAACATGTCAATTGCGAGCGTATTAAGATTACTAGAATAATAACAGTGCATACCCGCTGCCTGATGCAGCTAGCCCTGGGCTGGCCCTTCAATAGTCGCCCCCTGGTGGATTAATCTGCAAAGCATCGTAATAACTACCTTCAGTCATAAGCTTAGGTACCACAGTACATCAAAGTATCCATAGGCTATCACAATACGATACCGCACAAGTACGGCACTGTCAACATTTACATTCATTTCTAATCAAGAAATGTGTTACACAGAAACTACCATACCATAGCAATGCTAATGACAACAACATGGCCGACACGCATGATCATATTACGTCATATTATATAGTATTGTTCAAGTCCTGTCACCTCAAGGTACTCTTATAACAACTAATTTTACTACTACACTAGCTCACGGATAACTGCTATCCAATATCTCTCAGGAACACATTTAATGTTGATTAATTCTTCCGTAGTTGGCAGTTCCAGCACTTGGCCAGCACCAATCTGCCACAGCCGCAGCGTGCACAGAAAACACACTACATCTTACAAGCATTTCGAGTAGTAATACACTCGACATGCTTTACAAACTGTTCCCGTTTACTGATGTGGAAAGAACAAATTATACATAGATCATTTTACATTGATAGAGATTTTGCCTTACCAAAACGACGGAAGACTTCTCGTCCGCAAAACAACATGGCAGGGATTCCCGCCTAAACTCTAAAACTGGCTCAAACCGGATTTGCCAGCACACAACAGTATGCACAGAATTAGAGGTGACACCTGGCGAGAGCAGCGGTATCAAAAGGGTACCTTGTCACACACACCCTCGCTTGAGGTAGTCGTCCCCGACAACCTAAAATAACCCTTAACATAATTTCCAAAAGGGAGATGCCTGGTTGTACAATAAACATTAAATACAATTATATCATCACTAGATGATGCAGTTGTGTCTCGCTTCAGCGAGTCCTCTCTCTAGCTGCATCATAACCGATTTGCTCCAGAGATCACGGCTTGTTCTTATCCATTACCTGACGCATCGCTTCTCGCATTAGGCCAACACCCAACTGTGAAAACACTTTCGCCAGAATTTCTTGTACTGAGTCACTTGGTGCTAATTCTGCAGTCTCTTGTATCACTGACCGAGGCTCCTTGTGGACATTGGAATGCTTCCCCAATGTAGTGCGTTTTGACCTCCTAGGCTGTGGTGTTGGTCGAATGTCCTCCTCTGGAGACTCAGAATCACGCTCCATTACAGAATCTGCCTCGGGTGACGGTTCTCGTAGAGGTTGTGCTGCTGCTCTATTCCGAGATGGACGTGGTTTGGGTCTTGGTCTCAAGACAACCTGAACGTCCGGGTCCTCATCTAATGATGATTGGTCCGATTCACAGGAGACCCTACTCCTATGTGGGCTTCTTGATTCTTGCGGCTGATCCATCTCCATATGGAGCTTTGCACAAGGTCGAACCTCGGCCCTGTTTACATTGTGTGATTGACCGCTTCCATCTGAAGGTTCTACTGTGTAGACATCACCGTGTGGGTTAAGTTGATCTATCACCTTGTATACGACTGGGTCCCAAGCATCCTGAATTTTGTTCCGTCCCTTAACCTTCCTGTTCCGGAGATAGACTCTGTCGCCCACGTGGAGAGGGGCACTCTTGGCCTTCCGATTATAGATATCCCTCCGGGAGCTTGCCTCTTGTTTGATTCTCTGTCTTGCTTTCTCATAAGCATCTGTTAGGCGGGTCTGATGTTCTTTCACCCAATCCGCCGGAGTGTGTTCCTCTCTCTCAGCACCTCCAAGCAAAATATCAATGGGCAACCTTGCATCACGACCGAACATCAAGTAGAAGGGCGATACTCCTGTTGACGAATGACTAGTGGCATTGTAGGCATAGAGAACCTCTGGTAAGTATCTTGGCCAATGCCTTTTCTTCTCTGGTGACAATGTTCTCAGCAAATTGTGCAGCGTACGGTTAAACCGCTCACACTGTCCATTCCCTTGTGGTCTGTAAGGAGTAGTACGGCTTTTTCGAATCCCATAGATCTTACATAGCCCAGTGATAATCTCCGACTCAAAATTTCGCCCTTGGTCTGAATGTATTCGGCTTGGTACACCATACCGCAGGAACCACTCCTGCACAAGAGCTTTCGCTGTAGTTGTAGCCTTCTGGTCCTTTGTTGGAACTGCCACTGTAAATTTGCTGAAAACATCCGTAATCACTAACACATTCTCCCGACCATCAGAAGCTGGTTCTAGTACAGTGAAGTCGATGGCAAGTATCTCTAATGGTTTTGTGGCGAGGAGACTTCCCATTGAGGTACGTATCCGAGGAGTTGGCATCTTTGCCAGTGTGCAACGATCACATGTGTTGCACCATTCTTCAACTTCAGCCATCATGCGCGGCCAGTAGCACCTATTTCTAACAAGGTCTTGAGTCCTCCCTATACCTTGGTTATCCCATTTGATCATGGAGGCTCTCCATAATCTTCTTCCTTAGGACCAAAGGAAGCAAGCACTGCTTAAGATGACCTTCCCTTGGATCCTGCACAGTTCGGTACAAGACTCCATCTTTGGCCTCAATTCTGTCCCACTGACGGAGAAGTGTCAGCACATCTTGTGGTTCCCGTTTCCTCTCTTGATAATTTGGTTTCCTTTTCTGGTCCCAGTAATGAAGGAAGCGTTTGATCACAGGATCTTTCCTCTGCAGCTCACCAATTTCCGCGTGAGTAAACGATGGTAGTGTCTCACTGGTCATCTCTGAAGGCTGCCTCATCTCACATGACACTTGGTTCACTTCCAGTTGACAAGCATCTATAGCTTCGGTCAGGATTTCTTCTCTCAGCTTTTGGGGAAGAGCCGCAGAGTTCACCTCTATGTCCTCAGACCTACTTTGTCGAGACAGTGCATCTGCATTACGATTGCTCCTTCCACTCCTGTACTTGATTTGGAAGTCGAAAAGAGCTAGCTATCCTGCCCATCTCTGCTCGACAGCCCCCAACTTTGCAGTTGACTGAATGTAGCTCAATGGATTATTGTCGGTATACACAGTGAAGGTGGAGCCAAGAAGGTAATTTCGGAATTTCTCTGTGATGGCCCATTTCAGGGCCAACAATTCCAACTTGAACGAGCTGTAGTTCTCCATATTCTTCTCCGAACCTCTGAGGCCTCTGCTAGCATATGCAATGACCCTCCTTCTGCCATCTTGCTCCTGGGACAGTACAGCCCCTAATCCTTTGAAGCTTGCATCCGTCTCGAGAATGAAGGGCTTGGTATAATCAGAATACCCTAACACGTCTGTTGATGTTAACTTCATCCTCAGTTTCTCAAATGCTCTTTGACAATTGTCATCCCAGAGTTCTCCTATAGGCTTGTCATGTTTCTTGTGATTCTTGGTTAGATTTGCAACCACCTCGTGTAGAGGTCTAGCTATCTGAGAGAAGTGTTCTATGAACCGTCGGTAGTAGCTGGCAAAACCTAGGAACCTCTGCAGTTCCTTGAGTCTTCGGTACCTCCCAGTTGGCAACAGCTGTAACCTTGTCTGGGTCTGGAGATATTCCATGCTCAGAGACCACATGCCCCAAGTATCTGACCTCCCTCTTGAAGAAATGACACTTTTCTGGTTTCAAGCATAGACCATGCTTCCTCAGCCTTGAGAAGACAATATCCAGTCTATGTAAGTGTTCTTCGAATGTCTGACTGTATACAATTATGTCATCAAGATAAACAAGCAGAATCTGGAACATCTGATCTCCCAACACTCCTTGCATCAATCTCTGGAATGTGGCTGGAGAATTTGTCAATCCGAATGGCATCCGAAGACACTCAAACTAACCCATTGGTGTAATGAAAGCTGTCTTTTCACGGTCCTTCTCTTCCATGGCCACTTGATTAAACCCAGAGGCTAAGTCCATCACAGAAAACCATTTTGCACCATGGAGCCTATCTAGTGATTCTTCAATCCTTGGAAGGGGATACGCATCACGAACTGTCTTAGCATTGAGGTGCCTGTAGTCTACGCAAAGCCTGAGACTTTGGTCTTTCTTCCTTACCAACACTATTGGACTGGCATATGGACTCATACTTTCCTTGATGATTCCTTTACGCAACAGCGTCTTGATGTGTTCCTTGACCTCTTCGTACTGGGTTGGTGGAATCCTTCTATAAGGCTGCGAGACAGGGATGTCATCTTTCAGCCTGATACGATGCCGTACTGTCTCAGTATAACCCAGTAACTCTTCATTTTTGACGAATACTTCTGCATGCTTCTCGAACAAGGCTCTCAACTTGTCCAATTGTGTCTTTGAACAAACATTGACCAGATGAGAGAAATCTACTGGAAGTGGAGGTTCTTTTGACTCATCCACATCTGATTTCACACCTGATTCAAAGCTGATGTTTACTTCAACTTCATCCACCGTGACTTGTCTGAAGTCAAACTCCCTGTTAGGTTCTTCTTCCTCAATGTCAACGTCTTGAAGCCGTCCTATGCGGGTCCTTGGTTTCAGCCACACATCCTGACTTCCCATGTTAACAATCCTAACCATGTAATTTCCCTTTACAGCCTGGGAAAGAGTGTTGACTACCAAAAGATTCCCTGGCAGAGTTGTTGTGAGTGGTTCAATCATGGTTTGATTACATTCCCCATGCTGGTTAGCCGGTACTCGAACATCACTCCGTCCTGCCACCCTTGCAAAACCTCTGACCTGATGGTCATTCTCTGCATCCCATCCACTACTGTTACTTGTGAAGTTCCTTACATCACTCCTATCACGTTCATTCCTTTACGGTGACGTCGATACTGATCCAGCAACGTGTACTTCGATACATAACACTCACTTAGATCAAAACTCCTGGCCTCCAACCCTAGTTATGTAAAACCTCTGCAACCTCAGTGATGTCATGGGTCTCTACAGCCGTAATTTGGTAAACTCCTCAGCCTGTAACAACTCTTTCGGGTGAAAATTTGCCCATGGTGTAGCGCAGCCACATGTTGGCCACCTACTGTTACTTCATTGGTCTTTGTGTTCAACTAGACAATTGTTCCTGTGGCACCACAAATCTACATACTATCACGAAATATACATAACCTAAGAGTGACCGTTGGAATGTATCCCTATTTGCCTCATATCTGAATTTAAGCATGTTGATGTAATTAATATCAACACTAGAGGGCACTTGGGGACCCTTCCTCATTGATGAACCATAAGATGTATTTCATTCCTCTTTTAAGTGGATTTGCAGGTGACTTTCTCTACCAAGACAGGGGTCCACATGCCCCAGGTTCCACATACGGATCCCTATGTGCTCGCAGCGGATGTCCAACAACCATCACACATGCAGCCTTCAGGCTTGACAAATCAACCAACTACTGTTAAACGTCAGACTAACAATCATTCTCGGGCAGTATAATTGACAAATTAGACACAAAGCTTTCTACTGAAGAATCGGACCTCTGTTCATGCTAAGATCAGTGGATGACCATGGAACCCTGGTGTAGCCAAATAACACCTTCAGGCAAGTCCACTTCTACTCCTCCCATGTATTACTTCACTTTAGTGACTGGACACCGCCCAATCTGCTCGGTGGATAATGTCCTGACGTCTGGGTCGAGTAGTGACTGAGCCGGACTCCCTCCCCCCACTACTTGGCTCTTAGTAGTAGGAGGAATCAGTTTCCCGCGGTATCTAGTAGACTTCACATCAGCATCCTGCCTGAATACAACACCACTCTGTTTCCTCTCTGTGCAGTCCCTTCTGGTGATGGCCAGGCTTTTTTTCAATGGTAGCAGATGAATCTGCCCTGCTCGTCTTTCAATGGTGGTCGCTTCTTTGGCCTATGTTCCTGCACATAGCTTCCTTTCCTATCACCATCGACTGGCTTCCAACAAGTCTTCATGCCTGCTACCAGATCATCCAGTGTTCTCTGCTGTTTCTCAACTGTAGCCTGAAGTTACACCTTGTCTGTTTGCACTACAGCCACCTCCGTCTGATGTACTCCAACGGTCCTACGAACTGGCTTATCCTCCCCTTCGTCAACCCACAGGATGGCAGCTTCCCTTAGATAAGAAACTAAACTGGCCTCTCCCGTTTCAACCTCTTGAGTTCCCGCCGAAGATTTATGTCCCGTACATTCTCCGCAAAAACCTCGCCCATGAGGTGGTCCACATTTCCACCAACTGCCTTGATCCTGCTCCCAATCTGCATTAGTTGATGGCAGAATTGCTGGAGGGACTCCCCTGGCTCTTGTCTTCTGTTGTGTAAACGGGCCAACAGCTGGGCTGACGTAATTTATCTCCTAATAGATTCTGCACATTCCTAACCTTCCAGCAGAGTCCATACTAACCTCGCACATAGTTGTAACCCATAGCAATAATCTTTATACTAGCGGGAACCATAAATATATGGTAAATTTAGCGCACCATACTGGAGAGTTATATTTTGAGATGAAATAAAACATGATCCTTGATGCCATCTCGAAGGAACGTCACTTAGCGACCGATGGAAAAACAATTACGCGGAAAGAGGTTTGATCTAGTATTCTGCCGAAAATGTTGTCGCCGTGGCAATTACCGACCTCAGTTTAAGTACACGTTTAATAATGTACGTTTACAGTTTTCCAGATGTCTGAGACTAGGTCAAATGTAAATGGGACTAGCTGTAGTAATAACAATATTAAGGGTAGTAATGTGTGATTATTTGTCTGTACAGTTGGGCAAGACTAGATAGAAGAGTTAGTTCCACCTAGTCAACACCAAGGTAATTTTGGTACTGTTATAAGTCATCCTCTTTAGCCCTCCTGGACCGTTTACAGGCCTTATACTTGACGTGCGGTAGGCGTGACGGCACGTTTGTCACACGGTACACAATTGTCTACGAAATGGACAGTTCGTCTTCGCCTTCTAGCGATTAGTTTTTAAAACACAAGATTGAACATCTATTCTGTTCTGCTTCTTCATACCCGAAAGCTAGCTTCTTCTTCGACGCTAACACTATATGTTGGTAGCTTTAGTATGTTATGATTACTTTCAATGTCACTTCGTTACAGTGGCTGAGAAGGCTGATTGGTCTAATACATTATCCACTGTTATACGATGTTCTTTATTCTCTCATGGGCCATTTTGAAATGTGTATTTGGATCGGTGTAGAGATGACAGCTAGTATGCAAAGCGACACAAATACATCATCGAACATCAGTTGTCTTCCAGGCGGAAATGAGCTTCCATGTCAGTAGTTTGGCGTCGGGGCGAATCGTTCTGAAATATTACATGTTTTCTCTTAAGTTATTCTAAGAATTTTCTCATCAAGTACGGTAGGGACTGAACCGTGCGATACACAAAACATCTTTTTTCTGGTAGGCTATTTTCAGAATGTGCTGTCAACCCGCTTTGGGAATGTCCTCACATATCCCTCGCAATACACCTGCTTTATTGAACTCAGAAAGTTCTTCTGTCAGATAAAAGTTAAGTTTCCTACTTAGCAGGTCATCGTCACTTGTTCTGACCGGTGTTGTGTTTTCTTGCAGGCCATTTTCAGAACTTTCTCGAAGTGCGATAGGGATGAGAGTACTTGTACCACGCGATACATCATCGAAGGCAAAAAGTTCGTCTTTCAGACGCAAGTATAATGTCAGGTCATGACTCCATCATGAAGTGCGGTACGCATGACAGCATGTTTCTCACACGGAACGCGGGCATCATAGAACAAAGACAGTTTCTCTTGCAGTCGGAGGTAGGTTTCCATGTCAGTAAATAAACTTTGAGGTCAACTGTTCAAAGCGATGTTATCGCTTCTCGCCATACCCTTGTCTTTCAGCAGGAGAACAGGTGCGTGCTCGGCATGTAGACATTCTCCTTCACCTATTCTCTTTGGGTAATGTAGTCCACAAGGTTGCTGTGCAACTTCTCCATAAAGTTCTGTTTCTGGCAACACGTTTTGCATCGCTCCGTGTTCTCCATCCCAGTTGGTTTCATTCTTTTTCAACAGTTGTTCGCCATGTTGTTTTTTGAGCAAACCACTTTCCCCTTTCCTTCGAAAATCCACGTCAGTTTTGTAATGCAGTGGTTGTTTTGTCTGGTGCCACACACTATGCACACATGATCGAAACCAGCTTCTTTTCTTTCTGGGGGGCATAGCTTCCAAGGTCCATGTCAGTTGTTTAGCGTCGTGGCTTGCATTAATGGTCGACGCTGTAAAGTCGGTTTCAATATAGTGCCATATCAATTTCGTAGGATTCCTCAAACCGCTTTACACCTCTTCACCGCCTGCAAACCTGCCCATACGACCGTCATCTCGAGCGATCTGGGAAGTGTACAACCGCGGTGCAACATTTTGTTTGATAATGCTAAATTAAATCAATCTACCCGTTACTGTTTTCCCACCGGCCGCTCGGTGACGTTCACGTCGCGGTGACATCACGGATTGGCGTGTCTTGTTTCGTCTGAAAATATGTAGGGTAATCAGGCATGGTGCACTGAATATTAGGGTAAAGAATGGATAGGCTGCATTAATCTATAATCCTAATATTATACTAAAATTCTAACCTTAAACCAAGCAGAGCACGTACTAACCTCGCACATAGTTGTAACCCACAGCTATAATCCTTATAGTAGCGGGAACCATAAATATTTGATAACATTTAGTGCACCATACTGGTTAGTTATATTTTGAGATGAAATAAAACATGCCAATCCCTAATGCCACCTCGAAGTGAACGCCACTTAGCGACCGATGGAAAAACAATTACGCGGAAAGAGGTTTGATTTAGTATTCTCCGAAAATGTTGTCGCCGTGGCAATTAGCGATCTCAGTTTAAGTACAGGTTTAGCAATATACATTCGCAGTTCTCCAGATGTCTGAAACTAGGTTAACTGTAAATGGATTAGCTGTAGTAATGGCAATATTAAGGAAAGTAGGTGTGTGATCATTTGTCTATACAGTTGGGAAAAACTAAACAGAATGAGTCGGTTCCGCCTAGTAAATTTGAACACAATTTTATTAGTTTTATGTTCCTGTTTTATACAACACCTATTAGTGTATTACACTTCTTATTCATGGATGACATTATATTCTTCTTTTGTGGCTTACGTCTGGTTAGGATAATTTTCAACATTATAATAGAAGAGTAGCCGATGATGTTGATCAAGCTAATGGCCAGATAATGTTGGTACTCTTATAAGTCATCCTCTTTAGTCCTCGCTGACCGTTTACAGGACTTACACTTGACGTGCGGTAGGCATGACGGCAAGTGTGACACGCGGCACACAATTGTCTTCGAATGGACAGTTCGTCTTGCAGGAGGAAGTAAATTTCTAGGATATTGTGCAATTGTGCATTGATGCGCCACTTTTTAAATGTGCACTTGAATTGATGTAGACATGACAGTTCGTGTACAAAGCGAACCACATACATCATCGAACACAATTTGTCTTTCAGGCGGAAATGAGCTCAGTGTCGGTAGTTTGGCGTTGGGGGCGGTTCGATCTTAAATATTACATGTTTTCTCTTAAGCTAGTCTCAGAACGTTCTCATGAAGTACGGTAGACACTACAGCACATGAACCGTGCGACACACAAACATCTTTTATTTCTGGTAGGCTATTTTCAGAATGTTCTGTCAACCCGCTTTGGAAATGTCCTCGCATATCCCACCCACGCACCCACGCACCCACGCACCCACGCACCCACGCACCCACGCACCCACGCACCCACGCACCCACGCACCCACGCACCCACGCACCCACGCGCCCACTTGCCCACTTGCCCACTTGCCCACGCACCCACGCACCCACGTACCCACGCACCCACGCACTCACGTTCAAAGTTACAGGCGGCAGAATTTATCCGGCTATAATATTGTAGCGTTAAAAAATAACGTTAACCCCAACAGCCCACAAGTCGGCGAAACTGCGCCAAAAACGATGTGTCAGGCCGTATATCACAGTGGCGCCTTCTAGCGAATAGTTTTGAAAACAAAATATGGGTGACACTATTTGGGCCTAATCTGTGACGTGATACGTGGTATATTTTAAGTGCGCACATATTTCACACATATCTACCTTCTAATGATGTTGCAACTAATGTGCTTAGAAATCTGCTTCATTATGACATAGCTGGCTGTTTTAATTAACTTACATCCACTTAGATCAAAACTATCCAATATAGGGCCTACCAACTTTTAGCCAGTATAGTTCAATGTAACGGAAGCAGATAGTAAAAATTTTCTTTTACGATTTATATTGTAATTTATTAGTGCAACTTTGTGTTCATAGTCAGATAATATTATTCTGCATGTACCTGAGTTTGTTTAATTCTTGGGTGCGGTATATCTAAAAATACAGCATGGTCGTAATTTGGTAATATCTATATGTGTGCGTTATGGGTGAACTTTAGAAAAGTTAATTTTCAGCAATTCGTTGTTGCATATAACAACTCTTTCGGGATATTGAACAATTTGCCCATGAGATGTAGCGCTAGCCACATGTTGGCTACACCTAATGTCAGCTCGGGTAAATGTGTAATCAGAAAGGCTATTTTTAGCCTAATGAATAGGATTGACATGTCTTTGAATCCCATTATTTATAGCATTCAACTAGCGACATGTATTGTACTTCGAAACTGTGGCACCAGTGGGTCCGGTATTTATATAATTTTTAAACATGTTGTTCTTATCGATGTATTTTTATATTTATTTACATACTTTTATTGATGTATTTTTATATGTGGACATGATGATTGTCTGAAATAAATACATTATTATTATACTCTAGGTATTCTATGACGTGACTTATTTTCTTGTTTTTGTTGGTATTAGTATCCGTATCCTTATTCTATTTGTCCTAAATATTATGACATATCATATCTGAATTTAGCCAGTCAGTGTTAGACCTATATATAATATCAATAAATATGCTAACTTTGGGGCGTTACAAGTGAATTTCCTCCGAGGCCCCGTAATTCACTCACCTCTTTTTACATTCACTCTCTTCCGTGTATCATTGACCTCTGAACCATCAATTGGCGATGTATTTCATAAAATGCAACGGTAACTTTTTATAGTTTTTTCTTTATTTAAGTGCTTTTGATTTGCTATGATTTTATAGAGGGTCATTAATTCTCCTACGTGAGAGAATCAATATGTGATGATGCCTCCACGAGGTGACACCGTGACGGTGACAATGATGCCCGAGGTTTGCATAGGCTCCATTGCTGGATGTAATTCATTGTTCTTTAATACGGATCCAGTTTCATTGTAGGTAACGCAAATGAAACTGGATCGCACGGCGTCGCAAATACACCATGTCGCACGGACGGGAGAAGAACAACAACCACTTGTCACGGATCATCAGTTCACACAGCTCTGGCTTTGTTGGGATCCACTACCGCCGTGCACACAAACGCCAGGAACTTTCCAGATATTGACAAAGCAGGAAATGACCGCGCGAGTCATGGCTGGCCGCGCAAGAGAAGCCTGTTCGCAAACGTCACGCCTGGGCGAATCTAACACCGTGTTTCATCTTAAACTTCTGCGGGCAGTGTTTTCGGGTAAATATAAGTTGACAAATGCCAGGTGCGATTGAGACATTAAAGTCAATATTTCAAGTATTTCAATATGTAAGACTGTCAGACGCAATCCGGACTTAAAGATATGGGGATTCTCTCCGGACTTCATGCAGATTTATGTAAGATAGAAGCAGTCCTTATTCTGGATGACTTAGACATGACAGGACGGTCTATTGCCTTACCCTAGGATTCCTTAGGACGATTCTAATAGCAGGATCTACTCTGTTCCTGGATGATAACATTTTCTTCTTCAGAATCTAATATTAAAAGTTCAAGGTTTCCGATTCCAGTAGTGTTGTTAGGGAAACTTAGTAGTCATAAAATATCGCTTGGATAGACCAGAATTTGTCTAGACGATTTTAAAATTATTTTTGATCTAGCATGTATTACTAATTCTGGCAGACTATTCCAGTTTTCAGCCACTCTAAATGGGAACGAAATTTTTCTTATGAGTAGTTTTGCTCTTTGGGTAAATGCTTTGAGATAGTATCCTGTATTTCTTGATCTCAGTATCCTCTTATTGCAGGAAATTTGTTGTCATGGGGAAGTGTCCCTTTCTATTACTTGAAACTTCTATTTGAGGTACCTGTAGTATTGTTTTAAGGATTTCCAACTGATCGTTAACATTGCTCTTACAGTCATTGTAAAGTGACAAACTTTTTGCACATTTCTTAATCATTTGCTTTTTTTGGGTTTATTTACTTTACTGATAATGGCTTTGCTGCATAAAATAGCGAATTTAATAACACAGCTGTCTCTTTATATATACATTGTCAATGAAGAGAAGGGTGAAGCGGTTGTTAACGTCACTGGCTTTTGATTTTTAGATGTCATTTTCTGGACGTGCCCTCGATGTGAAGTATGGATGGCATCATGCGTGCTAAGTGATACATAGACGTCACGAAATACAGGAAGTTCGCTTATCTAGCGTAAGTATATTTCCATGAGAGCTGGTGAGAATCAATGTCAATAATTTTAAATAATGTGGGTTTTATTTCAGAATTTCTCTTGAAGTGCGACAGGGATGATAGTACGTATACCACGTCATACAGCATCGGAGGCAGAACGTTCGTCTTTGAGGAACTATACTTCCAGGTCATGACTTCACCATAAAGTGTGATACGTATGTATGGCAGCATGTGCCTCACACGGAACTCAGGCATCATAGAACAAAGACAGTTTCTCTTTCAGTCGGTGATAGGTTTCCATGTCAGTAGATAAGCTTCAATGCGAACCGTTCTAATCGACGCGATGGTTTCTCGCAGGCCACACCCTTGTCTTTCAGCAGGAGAGCAGTGAGTGCTCGGCAGGTACGCATTCTCCTTCACCTATTCTCTTTGTGTATTGTAGTCCGTAAGTTTGATGTGCAACTTCTACATCTCGTTCTGTTTCTAGCTACACGTTTTGCATCGCTCCGTGTTCTCCATCCCAATTGGTGTCTTTCTTTTTCAACAGTTGTTCGCCATGTTGTTTTTGCTCAAACCACTTTCCTCTTTCCATCGGGAATCCACGTCAGTGTTGCAATGCAGTGGTTGTTTTGTCTGGTGCCACACACTATGCACACATGATCGAAACCAGCTTCTTTTCTTTCTGGGGGGGGCATAGCTTCCAAGGTCCATGTCAGTTGTTTATCGTCGTGGCTTGCATTAGTGGTCGACGTTGTAAAGTCGGTTTTAGTATAGTGCCATAGCAATTTCTTAAGACTGCTCAAACCGCTTACACCTCTTCGCCGCCTGCAAACCTGCTCATACGAACGTCGTCTCGAGCGATCTGGGAAGCACACAACCACGGTGCAAATTTTTTTTGATAATGCTAAATTAAATCAATCTACCCGTTGCTGTTTTCCCACCGGCCGCTCGGTGACGCTCTAGTCGCGGTGACATCATGGATTGGCGTGTCATGTTTCGTCTTAAAATATGTAGGCTAATCAGGCATGGTGCACTGAATTTGGCATATGATTAGGGTAAAAATAGATAGACTGCACACTAATCTATAATCCTAATAGTATTCTAACATTCTAACCTTAAACCAAGCAGAGCACATACTAACCTCGCACATAGTTGTAACCCATAGCAATAATCTTTATACTAGCGGGAACCATAAATATATGGTAACATTTAGCGCACCATACTGGAGAGTTATATTTTGAGATGAAATAAAACATGCCAATCCTTGATGCCATCTCGAAGTGAACGTCACTTAGCGACCGATGGAAAAACAATTACGCGGAAAGAGGTTTGATCTAGTATTCTCCGAAAATGTTGTCGCCGTGGCAATTACCGACCTCAGTTTAAGTACACGTTTAATAATGTACGTTTACAGTTTTCCAGATGTCTGAGACTAGGTCAAATGTAAATGGGATAGCTGTAGTAATAACAATATTAAGGGTAGTAGATGTGTGATTATTTGTCTGTACAGTTGGGCAAGACTAGATAGAATGAGTTAGTTCCACCTAGTCAACACCAAGGTAATTTTGGTACTGTTATAAGTCATCCTCTTTAGCCCTCCTGGACCGTTTACAGGCCTTATACTTGACGTGCGGTAGGCGTGACGGCACGTTTGTCACACGGTACACAATTGTCTACGAAATGGACAGTTCGTCTTCGCCTTCTAGCGATTAGTTTTTAAAACACAAGATTGAACATCTATTCTGTTCTGCTTCTTCATACCCGAAAGCTAGCTTCTTCTTCGACGCTAACACTATATGTTGGTAGCTTTAGTATGTTATGATTACTTTCAATGTCACTTCGTTACAGTGGCTGAGAAGGCTGATTGGTCTAATACATTATCCACTGTTATACGATGTTCTTTATTCTCTCATGGGCCATTTTGAAATGTGTATTTGGATCGGTGTAGAGATGACAGCTAGTATGCAAAGCGACACAAATACATCATCGAACATCAGTTGTCTTCCAGGCGGAAATGAGCTTCCATGTCAGTAGTTTGGCGTCGGGGCGAATCGTTCTGAAATATTACATGTTTTCTCTTAAGAATTTTCTCATCAAGTACGGTAGGGACTGAACCGTGCGATACACAAAACATCTTTTTTCTGGTAGGCTATTTTCAGAATGTGCTGTCAACCCGCTTTGGGAATGTCCTCACATATCCCTCGCAATACACCTGCTTTATTGAACTCAGAAAGTTCTTCTGTCAGATAAAAGTTAAGTTTCCTACTTAGCAGGTCATCGTCACTTGTTCTGACCGGTGTTGTGTTTTCTTGCAGGCCATTTTCAGAACTTTCTCGAAGTGCGATAGGGATGAGAGTACTTGTACCACGCGATACATCATCGAAGGCAAAAAGTTCGTCTTTCAGACGCAAGTATAATTTCAGGTCATGACTCCATCATGAAGTGCGGTACGCATGACAGCATGTTTCTCACACGGAACGCGGGCATCATAGAACAAAGACAGTTTCTCTTGCAGTCGGAGGTAGGTTTCCATGTCAGTAAATAAACTTTGAGGTCAACTGTTCAAAGCGATGTTATCGCTTCTCGCCATACCCTTGTCTTTCAGCAGGAGAACAGGTGCGTGCTCGGCATGTAGACATTCTCCTTCACCTATTCTCTTTGGGTAATGTAATCCACAAGGTTGCTGTGCAACTTCTCCATAAAGTTCTGTTTCTGGCAACACGTTTTGCATCGCTCCGTGTTCTCCATCCCAGTTGGTTTCATTCTTTTTCAACAGTTGTTCGCCATGTTGTTTTTTGAGCAAACCACTTTCCCCTTTCCTTCGAAAATCCACGTCAGTTTTGTAATGCAGTGGTTGTTTTGTCTGGTGCCACACACTATGCACACATGATCGAAACCAGCTTCTTTTCTTTCTGGGGGGCATAGCTTCCAAGGTCCATGTCAGTTGTTTAGCGTCGTGGCTTGCATTAATGGTCGACGCTGTAAAGTCGGTTTCAATATAGTGCCATATCAATTTCGTAGGATTCCTCAAACCGCTTTACACCTCTTCACCGCCTGCAAACCTGCCCATACGACCGTCATCTCGAGCGATCTGGGAAGTGTACAACCGCGGTGCAACATTTTGTTTGATAATGCTAAATTAAATCAATCTACCCGTTACTGTTTTCCCACCGGCCGCTCGGTGACGTTCACGTCGCGGTGACATCACGGATTGGCGTGTCTTGTTTCGTCTGAAAATATGTAGGGTAATCAGGCATGGTGCACTGAATATTAGGGTAAAGAATGGATAGGCTGCATTAATCTATAATCCTAATATTATACTAAAATTCTAACCTTAAACCAAGCAGAGCACGTACTAACCTCGCACATAGTTGTAACCCACAGCTATAATCCTTATAGTAGCGGGAACCATAAATATTTGGTAACATTTAGTGCACCATACTGGTTAGTTATATTTTGAGATGAAATAAAACATGCCAATCCCTAATGCCACCTCGAAGTGAACGCCACTTAGCGACCGATGGAAAAACAATTACGCGGAAAGAGGTTTGATTTAGTATTCTCCGAAAATGTTGTCGCCGTGGCAATTAGCGATCTCAGTTTAAGTACAGGTTTAGCAATATACATTCGCAGTTCTCCAGATGTCTGAAACTAGGTTAACTGTAAATGGATTAGCTGTAGTAATGGCAATATTAAGGAAAGTAGGTGTGTGATCATTTGTCTATACAGTTGGGAAAAACTAAACAGAATGAGTCGGTTCCGCCTAGTAAATTTGAACACAATTTTATTAGTTTTATGTTCCTGTTTTATACAACACCTATTAGTGTATTACACTTCTTATTCATGGATGACATTATATTCTTCTTTTGTGGCTTACGTCTGGTTAGGATAATTTTCAACATTATAATAGAAGAGTAGCCGATGATGTTGATCAAGCTAATGGCCAGATAATGTTGGTACTCTTATAAGTCATCCTCTTTAGTCCTCGCTGACCGTTTACAGGACTTACACTTGACGTGCGGTAGGCATGACGGCAAGTGTGACACGCGGCACACAATTGTCTTCGAATGGACAGTTCGTCTTGCAGGAGGAAGTAAATTTCTAGGATATTGTGCAATTGTGCATTGATGCGCCACTTTTTAAATGTGCACTTGAATTGATGTAGACATGACAGTTCGTGTACAAAGCGAACCACATACATCATCGAACACAATTTGTCTTTCAGGCGGAAATGAGCTCAGTGTCGGTAGTTTGGCGTTGGGGGCGGTTCGATCTTAAATATTACATGTTTTCTCTTAAGCTAGTCTCAGAACGTTCTCATGAAGTACGGTAGACACTACAGCACATGAACCGTGCGACACACAAACATCTTTTATTTCTGGTAGGCTATTTTCAGAATGTTCTGTCAACCCGCTTTGGAAATGTCCTCGCATATCCCTCGCAATACACCTGCTTCATTGAACTCTGAAAGTTCTTCTGTCAGATAAAAGTTAAGTTTCCTACTTAGCAGGTCATCGCCACTCGTTCTGACCGGTGTTGTGTTTTCTTGCAGGCCATTTTCGGAACGTTCTCTTGAAGTGCGATAGGGATGAGAGTACTTGTACCACGCGATACATCATCGAAGGCAGAAAGTTCGTCTTTCAGGCGCAAGTATACTTTGAGATCATGACTTCAGCATGAAGTGCGGTTCGCATGACAGCATGTGCCACACACGGAAATCACGCATCATAGAACAAAGACTGTTTTTCTTTCAGTCGGTGATAGGTTTCCATGTCAGTAAATAAGCTTCGAGGACAACTGTTCTAAGCGATGTTATGGTTTCTCGCAGGCCATATCCTTGTCTTTCAGTGGGAACGCAGGCGAAAACTTTGCATTTATGCCACACTCTCTCCTTCCACTGTACACTTTGGGTATTGTAGTCTATAAGGTTGTTGTGCAACTTCTCCATCTCTTTCTGTTTCGCCTCATGGTCTCCATCCTAGTTGTTTCTTTCTTTTTCAACAGTTGTTCGCCATGTTGTTTTTGCGCAAACCACTTCCCATTTTTATCAAGAATCCACGTCAGTGTTGTAATACAGTGGTTGTTTTGCCTGGTGCCACACACTATTCAAACATAATCGAAAACAGCTTTTCTTTCAGGCGGCCGTAGCTTCCGAGATCCATCTAAGCTGTTTTGCATCGAGGCTTACATTAGTAGTCGATGCTGTAAAGTAAGGTTTAATATATACATTTCTTAGGACCTATGAAAACGCTTTACACCTCTTCACTGCCTGCTAACCTGCTCATACGAATGTAATCTCAAACGATCTGGCAAGCACACAACCACGGTGCAACATTTTGTTTGATAATGCTAAATTAAATCAATCTACCCGTTGCTGTTTTCCCACCGGCCGCTCGGTGACGTTCACGTCGCGGTGACATCATGGATTGGCGTGTCATGTTTCGTCTTAAAATATGTAGGCTAATCAGGAATGGTGCACTGAATATTGGCGTATGATTAGGGTAAAGAATGGACAGGCTGCACTAACCTATAATCTAATATTATACTAACATTCTAACCTTAAACCAAGCCGAGCACATACTAACCTCGCACATAGTTGTAACCCAAAGCAATAATCCTTATAGTAGCGGGAACCATAAATATTTAGTAACATTTAGTGCACCATACTGGTTAGTTATATTTTGAGATGAAACAAAACATGCCAATCCCTGATGCCACCTCGAAGTGAACGCTACTTAGCGACCGATGGAAAAACAATTACGCGGAAAGAGGTTTGATCTAGTATTCTTAGAAAATTTTGTCGCCGTGGAAATTAGCGATCTCAGTTTAAGTATAGGTTTAACAGTAAACATTCGCAGTTATCCAGAAGTCTAAAACTAGGTCAAATGTAAATGGGTTAGCTGTAGTAATAGCAATATTAAGGGTAGTAGATGTGATTATTTGTCTGTACAGTTGGGCAAGACTAGATAGAATGAGTCGGTTCCGCCTAGTCAGTTTGAACAAAATTTAATTCGCTTTATGTTCCTGTTTTTATATAAAAACCTATTAGTGTATTAGACTTCTTATTCGTGAATGACATTCTCCTTTCATGGTTTACGTCTGGTTAGGATCATTTTCAACATTATCATGAAAGGGTGGCCGAAGATGGCCAGATAATGTATGTACTGTCATAAGTCCTCCTCTTTAGCCCATTTACAGCACGTATACTTGACGTGCGGCAGGCATGATGGCATGTGTGTCACACGGCACACAATTGTCATCGAAATGGACAGTTCATCTTTCAGGAGGAAGTAAATGTCTAGGTCAGTAGCTTAGAGTCTGGGTTAACCATTCTGAACTATGCTGTTTTTTGCATAGTTGTGCAGAGATAAGCATGCTATTCTCAACAGAAATCCTTATTGAAATCAACGAAAACATGGCATGTGTCTTTCGTAGTAGTTCTGTTTATTTCAGACGCAATTCGAACATTCGTCATCTTGTTCTATTCTGCTTCTTCTTACCCAAAAGCTAGCTTCTTCGCCGTTAAGACTATATCTAGGTAGCTTTAGTGTGTTATGATTACTTTCAATGTCACTTCGTTAAAGTGGCTGAGAAGGCTGATTGGTCCAATACATCATCCACGGTTATACGGTGTCCTTTATTCATTTATTGGCCATTTTTTAAATGTGCACTTGAATTGGTGTAGAGATGACAGCTCGTGTACTAAGCGACCCACGTACATCATCGAACACAGTTTGTCTTTCAGGCGGAAATGAGCTTCCTTGTCAGTAGTTTGGCGTCGCAGCGAATCGTTCTGAAATATTGCATGTTTTTTCTTAAGCAATTGTCAGAACTTTCATATGAAGTACTGTAGGGACTACAGCACGTGCACCGTGCGGTACTCAAACCTATTTTTGTGATAGGCTATTTTTAGAACGTTCTGTCAACGCGCATTGGAAATGTCCTCACATGTGCCTTGCAATACACCTGCTTCATTGAATTCAGAAAGCTCGTTTGTCGTATAAAAGTTTCCTTCTTAGCAGGTCATCTTCACTTGTTCTGTCTGGTATTGTGTTTTCTCGGAGGCAATTTTCAGAACTTTCTCTCCAAGTACGATAGGGAGCAACGCGATACACATCCATCGTCGAACAGACAAAGTTCGTCTTTCAGACGGAAGTAGGTGTCCAAGTCGGTAGTTACAAGTAAGAACGTAGAGTTTTTTTAGGAATTGCACAAATAAGATAAGCCAAAAATTGAATAATAAGTAAATTATATTTCATATTACAGATTGACAGGGCAACAAAGTCTGCAACAAGTCGATTTAAATGATAGCAACATGAGATTAAGTAATGTAGTGTAAGATAAAGTAATTACAAGTGATAAATACCCATTAACACAACAATTTATATGTAAACAATAGAATAATGCTACGAGTAGCGGTGGATTAAATTGCTAACGAGGTGCACCTTTTCGGGCAAACCATTCTGAACAATCCTATGTTTTCTTGCAGGCCATTGCTAGAACTCTTCTCTATTGAAGTACTGTATAGGGACGATAGCGCGTGAGCCATGCGATAAACAGCCATCACCGACCACAATAATAAGTTGTTGTTTAAGCGATGTATGTTTCGAGGTAAGTATATTCATTAGGTTCAACCGTTCTCAACGATGTTACATTATTATCACACGATTGGCTTGCATATTGAAGTTCGTGCCGGGCTCTGTCGAAATATATTTTTAAAGTCTTGATTGTGCTACAAGTTCTTCAAAAAATCACCGGATGACCACTTATTATATTTCGTTGGTTTGTAGGCTTGAGCGTCGGAGCAAACCGTCCGAAGGAAAAATTTATATTTATATCGTCGGTAGTTATATATTTTATGTAGGAATTGTATAAATAATTCATATAAACTTAACCAAAAATAAAATTATAGGTAAATAATATACAATTATACGTTGACACTGCAACATTCTATAATCTAACGCAGTGTCCAATCGTAGTATCTGTTTTATGATTAATAAACAGTATGGAGGTATATACTACTTTGAACCCCTTTTTATGATAATAACAACCCTTGGTCATAAAAATATATGAAGTTTTATTTGTCAATGTTGACTCATTTGAAGAAGACACCTATTTATAATAAGATTCGGAAGAAAACTCAGATTTTTCGTTGGTGTAATTAAGTTAATTTTAGTAAAACAACTATTTATTATTGCAGGTATTGTAACTAAATGTTGTTTAACATGTACGTATGCACACACTCATGCATGCATGCTTCCACGTCTCTCACACACGCAACAACCACGCACGCTCGCACACACACGTCCACATACACGCGAAGACCATAATCGCATATTGGACACTCAAGGTTGAAAACGGTCCACATTACTAAAACTACTTGAGGTAGCGCGACGCCATCAGGAAAAACTTTAAAATGTACACCGTGCAAATAAATTAACGTGTTATGTGCTCATATTATGTACATATTATATGTGTGTTATTCTTTGAAAAATTATTGTTCAAATGTAACTATTATGAGCTGCTATGGTTTTTCATTTTATTGTGTTCACAGTCAATCTTACCTAAATTATTTGGTGACGTATAGGGGGCTTTCAGCTGTCGTCGTCAGACTGAATCCGCTAGATAGCGACATGATAGTCCGGCTTCGGTGGGCTCGATTATACTCCGCAATGAGGCGCCACCGCCTACCGCTCACAGAGACTGGGTATTGGCTCTTTTTAGTGTGACAAAAACTATTGGTTGTTTCAAGGTAATCAATGAAATAGATTTTCGTGCTACGTCCGCAAATAAAAGCACATTTACTTTAATTTAGCAATTATTTGAACCAACTCTTAAATATACTGACATAAGTCCTCACAAAAATTAAACTGAATTGCGAACGATAACGTTTAGTCTAGCCTTTAGGCAATAAAATTAGGGCGCATGTTCGTTATGGGTTTTAAAATTTCGCTACCTGTAGAGTTTGCTATCAGTCCAACTTTATATATTTAATCCCACCATAATGTGTTGGTCCTGCAGTCTCGGGTGCATTTACTGGCCAACGAAATCTATCTAGTCGCGCAGAACTTTGGCAGAGATTGTTTGCACGACCCGTTTTTGAAAGCATCATTGCCTCTATCCGTTGTCAGTAACTCCGATAATTCTTCGTCCAGGCCATTTCCTGACGGTTGAAGAAATATGGCCTTCTGCTCCTACAGCCCACGCAATCTTTGATACGTTGTAGAACAGATTAAGAATGGCTGGAACTGAGCTAAGCTACCCAATAAGTGAGCATGGAATCACAAAAACAGTTATACATAAGACATAAGTAACATGGTTAGACAATAAGGGCCCTTTTTAAACTAAAAGAGCAGTTTTTTGTATTGTTTTCCCCACCCCGCTAGCTACGGCCTTGCGTTAAGTTTCATATCTGCCGCTCGATAATCTCAATAGACATTGACTGAGCACTGATTTCTAGTAAAAACAAACAGTGGAATTTCATGTTATTATAAGAGCGATATGTGCAGTTGATAAAGTATGAAATAACGTACTCGAGTCTACAAAAAATCGTCTGCATTAGCGTGCATTAGTGTGCATGTTGGCGTGTGATGGTGTGTATTTAGGGCGTATTCGTACGTATTCACGTGTTCATGTAACTGAATATGTTTGTGCATGAGAATATACGTGCGTCCTTTTTAAATATGTAAACACACGCGAGCGCATACTTATTTTATTTTCAATTATGCAGGTAGTCTTTGAAAGGCACCATCTGGCAGAGGATAGTGCAAGACAGGCAGATCTGGAAACGACAAGCTGAGGCCTTTACCCAACCACGGGACACTACGGCTGCACAATAATGATGATGATGAAGAGGTAGTTTTTTATGGCTTATTGCCAACCCAACATTTTGTGCCTACGCACATATCATAATACTTCTTTCTGTGATATTAGGCTTCGAAGCTTGTATACATTAAATTAAGTGGTGCGTCACTTTTTTGATAAATATACAAAACTATACTTAAGTCTCTTTATAGTTCTACGTTATGTGTTTACGTTTCATGGCGTTGTATTTCTCTCAATTCACCAACAAGTTGGTTTCCCTTCGAAGTTGCAATATGGCACTGCCCTGAAACGATCTAGTCATCAATTTGCCGTGTAATTGTTGTTGTTGGTGTTGTTCGTTTATAAAGACGCGTCTGTAGGACCTACCAAAATGCTGAGCACATAATAAGCGGAACCTGCCCTGTCTACACAATACATGCGGGACTCACAACGCGTGAATAGCTTCATCAGACCAGACCAACGTGGACCTTTTACAGCGATGGCAATGGCGTAACAAAGAAGACTGGCTGGAACTGAAGTAACACTATATGTTGGAACTGTCTTGCGCTCTATCGTTAGTTGGATCGACGACAGGCTGGTATTGCGTAATATGGGCACGGCTTCACCACAACTCTGTGGCAGCATTTATTGCGTAACACTTCTGGTCTTCGGCGTGCTGGGTTGTCCCCACTTTTTAGTTAGGGTATATTGGCAGTAGTTTAATGTGCATCTGTTGTGTATTTATGCTAATGTTGTGACTATGTATGAGGAGTATTGTCTTATGTGTATTACCCCTCCTTATTGCGACCTTGGTATCCTTGTGTGTATCGCAAAATACAGTTGCTATAAATGGGATGCGCCCCTTATAATGACCCATTCTATTGTGGTAGTATTGGTTGTCTCGCGGCGCTGGTATATTGGTTCCTTCAGGCGTGCAGTCTAGAAGAGATAGTGTCGGACAAAATAGTTTAAATGTGCTAAGCAAGCGAGCGTCGAACACATTTGGGAAGGAAGTTTATACTAGAGTGAGACCTGCAAGAGTAGAAGCAACAGAAGTATACCATGCAAGGAGCTACGTATAGCTCGAGCGGCTGGCACTGATTATACAATACACACTCAGTAACACAGTTGCTTCGTTATGAAGTTAGTGTGGACATGTTGCACCAACCTAGTTCGTACATGTATGGATAATATCGCCCGTTTAGTTCGAGCGGCTGGCATTGTTTACAATTCACAGTTGCTTGGTTATGAAGTTAGTATGGACACATTGCACCAACCGCGCTCGCACATTTATGGATAATATTACCCAAAAGGTAAGCTTGGTGTACGTTAACAAAACTCAATATTAACATGGCGATGTCAACGATTTCCCTCCCGGCGTAACCAAGAACAATTGAGAGTTCTTCTTATTCTACAACAAGCATTCCATCGACTGGCTTTATCAACTTGCAATTCTCCAAGACAATCGACGTGTGTATGACTATTGCATAGACGTTTAGCGGTATAATAGACGGTATCACGTCCAGTTTATTAGTATGATATATGCATTATGTATATTCAACTTGTCCTGGACTATTAATTGAGATGCATGGACACATTAAGACCGCATAGTGTTGATATTGTTGTGTATAGCCGAAGTATAAGATTACTCACGTAGAACGAAACACTGTAATACTTGTACTTTGTTTGTGTAATTGCTTTAATAAATTGTGAAAACGTACTACAGTTCTTGTTTGTGGTAAGGCTACGTTAAACCCTGAACTCTGCATACCAAAGCATACATTCATAACACCGTTGAATAAAAACTATTGTTTGTAAAAATATGCTTCTGTTAATTGTCCTTTACATAACCCTTTGATATATATTATTGTGACATCAATTGTATACATTCCAATTAATTACAGTGCATTCATTAATGGATATTATTAAATCCAGAATACATTCCAAGAATGTCCATCTTTCCAAGTAGATTTAGACCACATAATATACTACATACCTGTGGTAATATGTTAGCAGTGGTCCAACTATAACTTTTAAGGCTAGGTACCTTCCATCTTTCCACATACAGACAACACTATACACTTTTCAATACTTTGTTAACAGCGGTATATTGTTTGAAACACATTGATGACTCTAAAGCGATTAAATATATTTGGTAATAAGATATAATGATATTACGATCAAATATATTTAAACATTTAAAAGTTGTCATTGTATTTAAAACAAACTTTCTCCCCTTGGAATATGGGCGGCTACGCGTCAATCGTCCAGTGATTTCGCTCCCTTTTGTTTTAAATAGACTAGTAACTTTAAAATGTTTAAATAAATTTGATCAAAAGTTTTGTATACATATCTTATATATATATATAAAGTTATATATGTGTCTAGAACAAAAGGGATTAAAGCTCATCGAATGGTTGACGCCTCAGCCCGCCATATCCCAGACGGCATATTGGTGGAGCAACTCCTGGTGCAGCACTTCCTCTATCTCGCTCGTCCCTCCGATTGCATACCGTAGACCCTCCGTGGGAAACCCCCGACTCGGTGTCGGATCTCCTGGGGAGGCTGGCCAACCAGACCCCCAAGTCCCCCCTCCGATTCCCCGGAACCACTCACATCCAGGGGGAAGAGCCCGACTTGCTAGGCCGGTTATAGGTCAGCGCCTTTGTTTTTATTGAGTCTACCCAACCGATACTATAGTGCAGACGACGGATCCCTTATATACTAGTGTATACGCGTCGTGCCAAAATAGTGGTGCGAAGTCGGGTTGGCTTATAATGCTATTAGTTTCTTCAATATTAAGAAAATTGTGTTATATACTTCATTAAAACGTTGGTCAAAGTATATGTTAAGACGCATGCTTGTTAAGGAAATGCGTATAATGAATAAATAATCAACCGATAAGTTTGTGCGCAGTTTGCGTATCCGTTTCAAAATGATGCAACAACCTTCACGCTAGTCGGAGGCACAAGTTGTTGATCTTGTGTACGTGTTGCAATTAAAAGGTTAGTGATCTTTGTAAATCAGCTATAGACAGTGTGAATATATATACCATTTATAAACTGACTAGACCACATATACACAAATCTGCCAAAGGACGTACCATATAAAGATCTAAGTACTGTACTACAGACAGGACAACATTGAATATCACTTGGAAGTTCGATTTATAGTGCAGTTCTGACTGGCTCAAATTAGATACGTCGTTGAAACTTGTTGGTGGAATGGGATATTGACTGGACAGTTTGTACGCTACAATTGTAACTAGCTGGGTAGACAACACATTGTAGTTGCGTAACTGGGGTAGGACATGGCTACGACTCTGTGATAGCATGTATTGTGTAACACCTCTGGTCGTTGGTGTATCTACTGATGCGACACCAATGACCGTCACATGCAGAGCATGTAACGTACAGGCAGGATTGGTTGTATTCAAGTCGATAAAGTGACTGGCCCAAATTATATGTGCTCATTTACCAGCCTGTCTGGGCAATAACCACATGAACGACAAGAAGACCTTCGTATGCATCACGCACGGACAAAGTCATCAACAATATTTTGACAATAACTAATTCAAATGCATAGAACACCTAGCCTACCATTGTTTATGTATTTCCGCACATCAACGTGTTTTTTTCTCTTGTTTTAGTGGTTTGTAATACAAATGTGTTGATCTTGTATTTGTTGTGAGATAGTTTCAAGATAGATTATCTGAAGAAACTTAGTCTTACTTGCGATCTCCTGTCAGTGTCTGTATTCAAGGTCCTGCTGTTATAACCATACAGCAGCTACACGGTGTTGCTACCGCTAGGGTCTTAAATAATAGAGCTAGAATGATTCAGCAATACATTGCTATACTTCTCTCACGATACAACATGCGCTATATACCTAACAGTTGTCATGCTACACCTGATACATGTAAGCAAATTGTCAAGTGGTACGATATAATATGTTATTAGAGGTGATAATTTTGTAAATTAACAGTTCTGGACACATTTAAGGTCTTTAAGGTTTTAAATATTATAAACATTGTGTTTTTCAATACACCTTACTTTAGAGAGGTCACTGTAATGGGTTTCAATTATATTTCTCTCTATCTCTCTCTCCCTCTCTTTCTCTCCGTCTCCCTCTCACCCTCCTTCCCTCCGTCTCTCTCTTCCTTCCGCCCTCTCAGCTCATCCAGCCTCCCTCTCTCTTCTCTTTCTAAAACCATGTATCGTGAACGATACAAGTATCGTGATGTGTATCATATCATGGCTAATGTACCGTTATTTTGAGGAGACATGTATTTGTTTTAGTTGCTACATGTATATCGAATTATGTGGAACTATAAGACATGTTCATATTCATAACGCACAATAAAACGATCAAGGACATACCTACTTTATAGGTGTGTCTACATTTCACACAATCGTTCACGACATGCGTTGCCCAGATCTTTCGGTCGTGCATTGTTGCCTGTATCACGGTTACGCTATCTAGATGTGTATCATCTTTGAGGAATTGAATGTCTTATTGTTGATTCTAACTCTCCATGTCAGGAGATATTTGATACTATTCGTCTGGCTAGTACATAATATATTTCGAGATATATTAATTACTTTGGCTGAACATGAGTTAGCCAGTACTTTCTGGCGTCGAGGTCTGTCTTTGGCTGTGGAGGACAGCTAGTCAAGCGCCCAGGTAAGCCTACTTTAGTCGCATGACTTCTTCTAGTGAGATCCCACCATCAGTTTTAAGTGGGAAATCATGTTGTCGTTGACTGTAGCTCGTGTAGTGTTCAGCGTCAATGTTAGTCCTGCCGTCGCGATGTGTTCTTCCAGTGTTACCATAAATGTGTGCACTTGTTCAACAGTAACAACTCATCTGCAAAGGTTCTGTCTGTACTTCGTAATACAATGGGTGGATATAGCAAGTAAATTAAAATAATGATGGAATAATTAGTATTAGCGAAACTGTTTTCTTTAATAAACCATCTATGTTTCTATATAAACACAGTGTGACTTCAACAATAGTGATCCATGTAATTATTATTTTCATTTTATTATAAAAAGGTATATGTGTGTGCTTGTGCCTGTCAGTGTATTACATTACGTTGACATACGACATCAGCCATTTTATACTTTCATCAAATTATTTGATCAATTGTTGAATAAATACAAATGTAATTTTATATTATATTTCAAACACTTTACTGTTTTTTGCAGACACATTTGGAACCAAATAAAATACACGCCGAAAGATTACTGTGGTGGATACTAGCTAGGTTTGTTTTTCCAGTGAATTAATTTGAAGAGATTAACAGATAGGAAATTGGAACTGAGGAGGCGCCTCAAATGGCTGGCGTGGCACAATAGAACATAACAGAATCACATTGTGAATGATACATTTTAATATTTTTATACAACTTCAACTTTTATAACAAACACAAAGTAAGACATACGTAACACATCGTTTATTACATAATGCTGCTGCCGCTGCTGCTGCCGCTGCTGTCGCCACTACATGTCCGTGAAGCAATCGCTCAAGAAGATGTACGTACACACGTCGACACGATTACCCCGCACCGACGAACCAATACGCCGACACTCCATCTCCCCACAATATCTTCGCAGTGACCACTGCTACTAATCAATACAGTACTTTTGTTTTTGATACACCATTGTAAATGTGTAAAGCACAACGTGACTACACACGTTACAAACACACGGTATCACGTTATTTCGTTACCAACCCTAGCCACATAACTGTGAAAATAACTACTTAAACAGGAAGTATACTGTAATGGACAGGCAATTTTAAACAACAGTATGTCATCAGCAATGTATTTGACATATATCTTAAATATAGTGATTTAAGTTGTGTTAAATCCGGCAACAAAAATAATGATGGAATGAAAACAGTATCCTGGATAGTTATTTAAGTACCTTTACATCACTGCGGCAAACTATCTATGTTATACATGGCAACAATACCCTTTAGTAGGCCAAAACAAACTTGGCATGTTTGACAAATGTTTTCGAGGTATTTGTTCTAGCCATACGGGGGCCGTCCATACGTCATCAGGAGTATGCTCAATATTCAGTGCACAGGATTAGTGGTTGGACGTATTTCAGTGTTAACAATTTTGTAGTGGATCAATTTTCAAAGCACAGAATTTCCCAACAATAATTTATCAATGTTCCAAATGGGGGCGGACTTCAGTGACGGCTAGTGAGTGAGAACATCCAGATTCCAGGGTACGCCTATTGAGTGAGAACATCCAAATTCCAGTGTACGCCTATTGAGTGAGTGAGAACATCCAGATTTCAGTGTACACCTATTGAGTGAGTGAGAATATCCAGATTTCAGTGACGGCTATTGAGTGAGTGAGAACATCCAAATTCCAGTGTACGCCTATTGAGTGAGTGAGAACATCCAGATTCCAGTGTACGCCTATTGAGTGAGTGAGAACATTCTGATTCCAGTGTATGCCTATTGAGTAAGTGAGAACATCCAGATTTCAGTGTACACCTATTGAGTGAGTGAGAATATCCAGATTTCAGTGACGGCTATTGAATGAGTGAGAACATCCAGATTCCAGTGTACGCCTACTGAGTGAGTGAGAACATCCAGATTCCAATGTATGCCTATTGAGTGAGTGAGAACATCCAGATTCCAGTGTATGCCTATTGAGTAAGTGAGAACATCCAGATTTCAGTGTACACCTATTGAGTGAGTGAGAATATCCAGATTTCAGTGACGGCTATTGAGTGAGTGAGAACATCCAGATTCTAGCGTACGCCTATTGAGTGAGTGAGAACATCCAGATTCCAGTGTACGCCTATTGATTGAGTGAGAACATCCAGATTTCAGTGTACGCCTATTGATTGAGTGAGAACATCCAGATTTCAGTGTACGCCTATTGAGTGAGTGAGAATATCCAGATTTCAGTGTACGCCTATTGAGTGAGTGAGAACATCCAGATTTCAGTGTACGCCTATTGAGTGAGTGAGAACATCCAGATTCCAGTGTACGCCTATTGAGTGAGTGAGAATATATAGATTCCAGTGTACGCCTATTGAGTGAATGAAAATATCCAGATTTCAGTGTACGCCTATTGAGTGAATGAGAACATCCATATTTCAGTGTACGCTGATCGAGTGAATGAGAATATCCAGATTTCAGTGTATGCCTATTGAGTGAGTGAGAACATCCAGATTTCAGTGTACGCCTATTGAGTGAGTGAGAATATCCAGATTTCAGTGTACACCTATTGAGTGAGTGAGAACATCCAGATTCATCCAATGAAAATTCCGGTGGTAGCCAGGCAAGTGTTCAGATGCAGGAATGATTGATGTGTAAACCTCGAAACTTAGCAATGACGCGACAGAGAAGGGACATCACCCAGATAGATGGATTGGGAACACAACCCAAGTAGAAAATACTTGCTTAATATTTTACACAATCAGTAGATTAAAACTGTTTATCATCTGCAAAATGTCCTTATGAATTTGAATATATCTGAATACATGTTAATAACAAAACAAATCTTTTCCGTGGCAAAGCAGCAATATTGTAAACCACCAAATGTCTATTGGGAAGGCATTTACTGTATAACGTTTTCTAAACACATGGTGCCAAAATTGTGAAAATATCCGATATTAAAAATAGCACATGTGAACTTGCAAACTATGGAGACAGGGTTTGTTTGATGGTTCACAGCACAGAATATGCATCTGTTTACACTGCCTACAGGGTGCAGCAGTAGATATGGTCACTAGAAATAATGTGTAGTAAAATGCACTGTGGTGCCCGAGCTCAATTACTGAGCCTTAGTGCTGAGCCTCAGTGTCAAGTCCTAATGTGGAGCCCAATGACATAGCCCTGTTGCTCAGCTCTAAGGAATTTCTAAGACATATCCTGTCTCCAGATGCAGCTGAAGCTCGGAACAACTTTGAGATTTAATAACACACAAGACTGTGAAATCCTGCTGTTTTCCAAATGATTGTGGGATACTTACGTTTAGCTGATATGCACTTTGATGATCACAGAAATCACCCTTTCGTTTTTTAGGTATTACATGTCTTGCAATTAAACTGTGAATTATTTACAGACAGTGTACACCATTAAACTATCAACATCCTGCAACTTTGAGCTGGTATGATATGCTAACAATCTGTGTCTAGCTAATTTTACCAGGTTGTTTTTATTAATTGCTTTGGCATATGGCAGCCACCAAACCAGATATTCGAAGCACCTAACATAAAACATGTCGCGTATAATTATTAAGGGTTGGCTTTGCAACCCCACTAGTGATGTGAGTATCCCTTCTCATACCCCAAACTATGAAAAACAAGGGTATTGACCCCAATGTTTGAGGACACATTCTTGAGCACCCTTTATAACTAGAAACATTAAAATGATTAATAATTAAAGTGATACTCACTTCCCGACCAACAAGAACAACAGAAGTGTTAGTCACTTCATCGTCATTTACGGGTCACTTCCAGGCCAACGACAGTATTTTAAAAGGTAAAGGTAAGTTCTTATATAGCGCAGTATCCAGTCCTCAGGACTGATAAAAGTGCTTTACACTTTACTCCCTGGCAGATCTGTTCAATCGAACACCATCTCGACTTCTCTGGGAAGCATTCAGCCATTAATGCGCAAAGAATATTCGTACACAAATATCCACCACTGTCTATAGCCAGGTACTCATTCATACAGCTGAGTGAACTGAAGCAATGTAGAGTAAATGAACTTGCCCAAGGTTCGACACCACCGCACAGGATTCGAACCCGTGTTCTCTCAGTCGAGAGTCCAGAGCTCTTATCACTGCACTACTGCGCACCACTAGTTACCATTGACGGACATTAATATACAAAGGTCTTATATGTCCACATGTATGCAGAATGCACCTGATCGCTTACACAAAGTGACATTCACTTCAGGCATGGGGTAATTTCAATTATTAATTCAATTAACTTAATTAACTTTATCAAAATCTGCAAATTAATGTAACTTAATTAACTTTTCTGGAAGAGGTTAATTTATTTTAATTTAATTGACAAAATCTCAATTAACTGTCAATTAACTTTGTTTTATTTGGCATTATTTTATGCTTTCCTTTGGTGATAGTCACTGACCTGTCAGTCAGTGGTTAGAGTTTTAAAGGCCATTCAGCCAGTGAGACAGTTCACTCATTGGACATCAAAGACAGTTATAGCCACATTTAATTGTTTGACTAGTCTCACTGTACAGCCAGTCTCAATCAGTGTGGCAGTGGGCCCATCTCGCAGTGTACTGTACTGTGCTGTTAAGGACTTTTGACTTTTATCACCCATCCAAGTGCATGCAATATAAAGGGTATCTGGAGTCTGGAGCTGTTTGGTGTAGCTGGAAAGGTGTTCAGTGCTGAAGGATGCTGGTTAAGTGACAACTGTTTGAACTGTTCATATTCTTGAAATGTAATAAATGATCTGGACCAGACAGTGAACTAATGATGAGCTAATACTAGTTACACTATTTACGGTATCATGTATAATTGTATTTGTGTCTTCTTAGAAAACACTTCTTAAATGTCAATCAATGAATGGCTATATTTTTTTCAATTTTTTTTACCACAGAAAGTTTACTGTTATTTGAATTAATGTTACTTATTAATTTATTGAAGTTAATTTAAATTATTTGTTAACTGAACTAAAGTTAATTGTTAATTTATTTGAGAAAAATGAACCGTTAATTTAATTTAATTGACTTGATAAATATGTGAGGTTAATTTAAGTGGACAATTTCCGAGTTAATTGTAATTTAATTAACTTTTCAAGTTAATTGCCCCATGCCTGGTTCACTCACACAAAGTGACAGTCACTTATAAGATAATGAAGTGGATCTACACCAATGGCACCAACGACATTAACACATATGCAACTACATAAATACATGGAGCCGGCCGTCGGCGAGACGGCGGACTGTATCAATAAATACTCTGGTTTTCTGATACAAATTTGTACATCTTTTCTCATCATTCATGCACAATTTGATGTCACATCAATTTTCTTGCAACTGGAAAGACAATTTCTCTCAATAGTCAGCTGATCTCGCATAAATACGTATATAAAAACATGGAGGCATGTATTTGTGGCGACCCTCAACTTCGTCTACACCTACACAATAGGTGGCAGCACAAACGGTTCGACCGGTTGATATTGAAATACGACTGTTTGACATGGCGACTCCTACAGGCGATGATGTGTGTCATCAGAGGTGTCATCACCTGTCAGACTCTATTGGTGCCAGAAGGACAATACGACATCGGAATATGTCTGTTTGAGAGGCCGTTTCATGGACGACTGGTGCCATCTCCTAGCGAGTCCAACCCGCTTATATGATTCGCCGCTGACCCTCTATTTGAATGTATTGCACTGTTAGAATCGGATCGCTGTCCGAACCGACTTGGCGGCTCGACCGGGGTGTTCCAGTAACTGCCACCAGGTGTCCTGCTAGTCCTCACTGCGCCACCAAAGCTCGTTAGTGACACACTCACACAGACTGCTGTGTAGACAGGTGAGCAGACTATGACTGCAGTCCAACACGGAACTACCGCCACTGCTGTCACTCATGCTGTACTCGTCCTAATAGTCCAACTCTTCCGACAGCAGGTGAGAACTAGTGCATGAGTGGTGGCAGCACTAGTGTTGCGGTGACAATGCCATCGCCTCGGTGAGCCGACATACTGCTGTGTTCTTGTCAGTAGCGTCTTTCGTCAAGGTGTCATTGTTGGCATCGCTCGTCTCGTGTTTCTGGTTCGTCTCGTTGAAGTGTGACACCCGTAGGAAACTCTCGCTCAGGTCCAGGTTCAGTATCTTGAGGATCTGTCCAAAGCTTGGATGACTGTTTGGTCGGAATTTCCAACATACGGCCATCAGCTTGTCGCTGTTACATAGGTTGAAGGTGTGTTATTCCCCCGTGGCTGTGTGTATCAATGCATCAGTTACAATTCCTCAGACTCTGCCCCCAACTCTGACCATTTCTCCATTAAAGGTGCCACCCCAATGCGATTTTTCGCTCGTCTCATTTCAAATTAATTTTGTGGAAAAGCAAAGCTATTCAGTATCCACATGATAGCTCGATTGTGTATCTTTTAAAAAGTAGTTTTGGTAAAACCACCAAACATGCTCTTAACTTAATTAACATGAAGAATCAGTTGAAGTAATTATAATTAGTTTCTGTTTTGATGTAGTCAACTTTCCTTGGTCTGTCAAAAGTCATGTGACCAACATATTCTATGTAGTGTGAAGAGTTTGAATGACATCTGCAGTCGGTTTAACAAAAAGGTTTGTCCATTTACTTAAATGGTCGAAAGAACTGGTTTTGGGTGTTACTTCTGGCAACTTGCCAAAGTCCATTGTTGGGGCCGACAGGTAGACTTCACCTACTGAATTTGTCATTAACAGATCTTTGAGAGAGAAAGAGAGTCAACATCATCAATTAAAAAAACATGTGGACCGTCGTATTGCGCACTCATGTGAATATTCCAGTTTTGTAAATCACTTCAGTCATTCCTGGGCAAGAATTCAATACATAGTTTGTCTGACGATTTCACCAAAACTAATAAAAAAAGTTGTAGAAACGAGCTAAACTGCTGCAGTGAATATTGTAGATGTAGGTTTGTTCTACTGACAGTGTTTGATATGAGGCAAGCACTGAAACTGAAATGAGGAGGCACCTTTAAGAAGCACAACACTTCACTAACATTTTTAGGAGCCATAGACCTGATTGAGTTCTGTTATATGTATCTTGTTCCTTAACAGTGATCTCGTATACTGAAAACTGATAACACCAGGATGTCACACTGGGACACTTTCACGAGTGTCTTATGAAATAATGTCCCCAGTGACACGGCAGTGGTTTTTTTGCAAATAGAAAATTCTCCATAAATTTAGTAGCAGATTTTGCTTATGAGCTCTTTAATTTATTGACCCAGTCCCTAGTCTCACAGAGGTTAATCTTGTCAACACTGTAACAAACTAAAACCACTGATAAAGGTATCAGTGTGTAACCACATTAAGGGGATGACAAATTAAAATCAACCAATTTAGTTTCCAAACAATGTCATCAATGTTACAAATGACACTGGATATATCTCCCATTGCACCATGTCGTACGACCCGAAACAAGACCGTACAACATTGTACGACCTGAAACAAGATATAACCACAAGGTATGACCTGAAAGAAGACTACAACACTGTACGACCTGAATCAAGACGGCATTCACACATCGATTACCTAGGCTTAGGTTGTTAAAAATCTATTTTCCATATTACACAACTATAAATTAGAAACTCACTTCACATGCACATCATAACACATTCAAGAAAACATTATTCACACAAGGTAAGAGGAAACATGTCCTACAGATATCCCTGACCGTACACACACATGGAGCACACTACTCACCACACATCGGATTGACTGTCGAACTTGTCATCCCGGAGCAACTCGAGTTGCAGGCAGCCAGGTCGCGGTGTATAAACTTCCTGAAGGAGAGGTAGGCCATGTCGTCCATGATGTCCCCAGCCCACTAAAGGATCTGGCTTACCCATAGCGGGGCCCGGCTGTCATTGACCTATATAACACAAACTCTTTACTCACACAACAAGGCCGTCATTGCCCTGCACAAGAAAAATTATTTACTCACACAAAAAGGCTGTAATTGTCCTGCACAACACAAACTCTTTACTCAATCAATAAGGCTGTCATTGTCCTAAACAATACAAACTCTTTACTCACACAACAAGGCTGTCATTGTCCTATACAACACAAACTCTTTACTTACACAAGGCCATCATTGTCCTACAAAACACAAACTCTTTACTCACAAAAGGCCGTCATTGTCCTACAAAACACAAATTCTTTACTCACAAAAGGCCGTCATTGTCCTACACAACACAAACTCTTTATTTACACAAGGCCATCATTGTCCTACACAACACAAACTCTTTACTCACACAAGGCCATCATTGCCCTACACAACATAAACTCTTTACTCACACAAGGCAGTCATTTCCTACAAAACACAAACTCTTTACTCACACTAGGCCACCATTGTCCTACACAACACAAACTCTTTACTTACACTAGGCCGTCATTGTCCTACAAAACAAACTCTTTACACACACAAGGCCGTCATTGTCCTACACAACACAAACTCTTTATTTACACAGGCTGTCATTGTCCTACACAACACAAACTCTTTACTCACACAAGGCCGTCATTGTCCTACAAAACACAAACTCTTTACTTACACAAGGCCATCATTGTCCTACTCAACACAAACTCTTTACTTACACAAGGCCGTCATTGTCCTACACAACACAAACTCTTTATTTACACAGGCTGTCATTGTCCTACACAACACAAACTCTTTACTCACACAAGGCCGTCATTGTCCTACAAAACACAAACTCTTTACTTACACAAGGCCATCATTGTCCTACTCAACACAAACTCTTTACTTACACAAGGCCGTCATTGTCCTACACAACACAAACTCTTTATTTACACAGGCTGTCATTGTCCTACACAACACAAACTCTTTACTCACACAAGGCCGTCATTGTCCTACAAAACACAAACTCTACTTACACAAGGCTGTCACTGTCCTACACAACACAAACTCTTTACTCACACAAGGTCATCATGGTCCTACACAATACAAACTCTTTACTTACACAAGGCCATCATTGTCCTACTCAACACAAACTCTTTACACACACAAGGCCGCCATTGTTCTACACAACACAAACTCTTTACTTACACAAGGCTATCATTGTCCTACTCAACACAAACTCTTTACACACACAAGACCGCCATTGTTCTACACAACACAAACTCTTTACTTACACAAGGCCGTCATTGTCCTACACAACACAAACTCTTTACACACACAAGGCCGTCATTGTCCTACACAACACGAACTCTTTACTTACACAGGCCGTCATTGTCCTACACAACACAAACTCTTTACTTACACAAGGCTGTCACTGTCCTACACAACACAAACTCTACTTACACAAGGCCGTCATTGTCCTACACAACACAAACTCTTTACTTACACAAGGCCGTCATTGTCCTACACAACACAAACTCTTTACACACACAAGGCCGCCATTGTTCTACACAACACAAACTCTTTACTTACACAAGGCCGTCATTCTCCTACACAACACAAACTCTTTACACACACAAGGCCGTCATTGCCCTGCACAAGAAAAATTATTTACTCACACAAAAAGGCTGTAATTGTCCTGCACAACACAAACTCTTTACTCAATCAATAAGGCTGTCATTGTCCTAAACAATACAAACTCTTTACTCACACAAGGCTGTCATTGTCCTGCACAAGAAAAAATCTTTACTCACACAACAAGGCTGTCATTGTCCTACACAACACAAACTCTTTACTTACACAAGGCCATCATTGTCCTACAAAACACAAACTCTTTACTTACACAAGGCCGTCATTGTCCTACAAAACACAAACTCTTTACTCACAAAAGGCCGTCATTGTCCTACACAACACAAACTCTTTATTTACACAAGGCCATCATTGTCCTACACAACACAAACTCTTTACTCACACAAGGCCATCATTGCCCTACACAACATAAACTCTTTACTCACACAAGGCAGTTATTTCCTACAAAACACAAACTCTTTACTCACACTAGGCCACCATTGTCCTACACAACACAAACTCTTTATTTACACTAGGCCGTCATTGTCCTACAAAACAAACTCTTTACACACACAAGGCCGTCATTGTCCTACACAACACAAACTCTTTATTTACACAGGCTGTCATTGTCCTACACAACACAAACTCTTTACTCACACAAGGCCGTCATTGTCCTACACAACACAAACTCTTTATACACACAATGACGCCATTGTTCTACACAACACAAACTCTTTACTTACACAAGGCCGTCATTGTCCTACACAACACAAACTCTTTACACACACAAGGCCGTCATTGTCCTACACAACACGAACTCTACTTACACAGGCCGTCATTGTCCTACACAACACAAACTCTTTACTTACACAAGGCTGTCACTGTCCTACACAACACAAACTCTTTACACACACAAGGCCGTCATTGTCCTACACAACACAAACTCTTTACTCACACAAGGCCGTCATTGTCCTACAAAACACAAACTCTTTACTTACACAAGGCTGTCACTGTCCTACACAACACAAACTCTTTACTCACACAAGGTCATCATGGTCCTACACAACACAAACTCTTTACTTACACAAGGCCATCATTGTCCTACTCAACACAAACTCTTTACACACACAAGACCGCCATTGTTCTACACAACACAAACTCTTTACTTACACAAGGCCGTCATTGTCCTACACAACACAAACTCTTTACACACACAAGGCCGTCATTGTCCTACACAACACAAACTCTTTACTTACACAAGGCTGTCACTGACCTACACAACACAAACTCTTTACTTACACAAGGCCGTCATTGTCCTACACAACACAAACTCTTTACTTACACAAGGCCGTCATTGTCCTACACAACACAAACTCTTTACACATACAAGGCCGCCATTGTTCTACACAACACAAACTCTTTACTTACACAAGGCCGTCATTGTCCTACACAACACAAACTCTTTACACACACAAGGCCGTCATTGCCCTGCACAAGAAAAATTATTTACTCACACAAAAAGGCTGTAATTGTCCTGCACAACACAAACTCTTTACTCAATCAATAAGGCTGTCATTGTCCTAAACAATACAAACTCTTTACTCACACAAGGCTGTCATTGTCCTACACAAGAAAAAATCTTTACTCACACAACAAGGCTGTCATTGTCCTACACAACACAAACTCTTTACTTACACAAGGCCATCATTGTCCTACAAAACACAAACTCTTTACTTACACAAGGCCGTCATTGTCCTACAAAACACAAACTCTTTACTCACAAAAGGCCGTCATTGTCCTACAAAACACAAACTCTTTACTCACAAAAGGCCGTCATTGTCCTACACAACACAATCTCTTTATTTACACAAGGCCATCATTGCCCTACACAACATAAACTCTTTACTCACACAAGGCAGTCATTTCCTACAAAACACAAACTCTTTACTCACACTAGGCCACCATTGTCCTACACAACACAAACTCTTTACTTACACTAGGCCGTCATTGTCCTACAAAACAAACTCTTTACACACACAAGGCCGTCATTGTCCTACACAACACAAACTCTTTATTTACACAGGCTGTCATTGTCCTACACAACACAAACTCTTTACTCACACAAGGCCGTCATTGTCCTACAAAACACAAACTCTTTACTTACACAAGGCCATCATTGTCCTACTCAACACAAACTCTTTACTTACACAAGGCCGTCATTGTCCTACACAACACAAACTCTTTATTTACACAGGCTGTCATTGTCCTACACAACACAAACTCTTTACTCACACAAGGTCATCATGGTCCTACACAATACAAACTCTTTACTTACACAAGGCCATCATTGTCCTACTCAACACAAACTCTTTACACACACAAGGCCGCCATTGTTCTACACAACACAAACTCTTTACTTACGCAAGGCTGTCATTGTCCTACACAACACAAACTCTTTACACACACAAAGCCGTCATTGTCCTACACAACACGAACTCTTTACTTACACAGGCCGTCATTGTCCTACACAACACAAACTCTTTACTTACACAAGGCTGTAACTGTCCTACACAACACAAACTCTTTACTTACACAAGGCCGTCATTGTCCTACACAACACAAACTCTTTACTTACACAAGGCCGTCATTGTCCTACACAACACAAACTCTTTATACACACAATGATGCCATTGTTCTACACAACACAAACTCTTTACTTACACAAGGCCGTCATTGTCCTACACAACACAAACTCTTTACACACACAAGGCCGTCATTGTCCTACACAACACGAACTCTACTTACACAGGCCGTCATTGTCCTACACAACACAAACTCTTTACTTACACAAGGCTGTCACTGACCTACACAACACAAACTCTTTACACACACAAGGCCGTCATTGTCCTACACAACACAAACTCTTTACTCACACAAGGCCGTCATTGTCCTACAAAACACAAACTCTTTACTTACACAAGGCTGTCACTGTCCTACACAACACAAACTCTTTACTCAGACAAGGTCATCATGGTCCTACACAACACAAACTCTTTACTTACACAAGGCCATCATTGTCCTACTCAACACAAACTCTTTACACACACAAGACCGCCATTGTTCTACACAACACAAACTCTTTACTTACACAAGGCCGTCATTGTCCTACACAACACAAACTCTTTACACACACAAGGCCGTCATTGTCCTACACAACACGAACTCTTTACTTACACAGGCTGTCACTGTCCTACACAACACAAACTCTTTACTTACACAAGGCCGTCATTGTCCTACACAACACAAACTCTTTACTTACACAAGGCCGTCATTGTCCTACACAACACAAACTCTTTACACACACAAGGCCGCCATTGTTCTACACAACACAAACTCTTTACTTACACAAGGCCGTCATTGTTCTACACAACACAAACTCTTTACTTACACAAGGCCGCCATTGTCCTACACAACACAAACTCTTTACTTACACAAGGCCGCCATTGTTCTACACAACACAAACTCTTTACTTACACAAGGCCGTCATTGTCCTACACAACACAAACTCTTTACACACACAAGGCCGTCATTGTCCTACACAACACAAACTCTTTACTTACACAAGGCTGTCACTGTCCTACACAACACAAACTCTTTACACACACAAGGCCGTCATTGTCCTACACAACACGAACTCTTTACTTACACAGGCCATCATTGTCCTACACAACACAAACTCTTTACTTACACAAGGCTGTCACTGTCCTACACAACACAAACTCTTTACACACACAAGACCGTCATTGTCCTACACAACACAAACTCTTTACACACACAAGGCCGTCATTGTCCTACACAACACAAACTCTTTACTTACACAGGCCGTCATTGTCCTACACAACACAAACTCTTTACTTACACAAGGCTGTCACTGTCCTACACAACACAAACTCTTTACTTACACAAGGCCGTCTTTGTCCTACACAACACAAACTCTTTACTCACACAAGGCAGTCATTTTCCTACAAAACACAAACTCTTTACTCACACAAGGCCATCATTGTCCTACACAACACAAACTCTTTACTTACACAAGGCTGTCACTGTCATACACAACACAAACTCTTTACTTACACAAGGCCGTCATTGTCCTACACAACACAAACTCTTTACTCACACAAGGCAGTCATTTTCCTACAAAACACAAACTCTTTACTCACACTAGGCCGTCATTGTCCTACACAACACGAACTCCTTACTTACACAGGCCGTCATTGTCCTACACAAAATGCAGACAAACTGCACCTACAGAGGATCATGATAATATTTGGCTGCAGTTCACCTGTACTTTCCAAAATCTCTGCATATCAAATAAAGTGGCTGCACCTATTAGTTTACTGTTTGTGAATTTGCCTAGCTGTGCCGCCAATTTCTCCCTGTACCTGTATAAAACGTGAATGATTCTACAAAACAATCACAATATAATACATTTTAATTGTCAATGTCAAATATACCTGGTCTTCCTGTGCGGCAGCCCGACTGATCTGGGATGGGTCAAACAGGGTGACATGTTAGCAACACAAATAGACATGACAAACATAGTTACATGTCTACTAACCTGTTTCATTTTGTAGGCATCGCCGCAGTACAACTCCTTGCTTGTCTCTAGAACCTTGCATATGATGATTGGACATTGATTCACTGTCTTGTCTGTCCACTACTGGAGGCAGTCACCATGCAGTGTGTTGTCACCAACTCAGGAGAAAGACGCTTGAATCTAAAACATACACAGCTAATTGAGGGAGCAGTTTTAATACATTGGTGACGCCAACAGTGACACACGATAGTGACATTGACAGTGACATGTCTACCAACTATGACACTTACTTGAGACCCGTCCACTTTGGTCAGTTTGATCTTGTAGGTGACAATGAGGACATTTGATGATTAGACGAATCCACACAATGTGTTCTACTGCGTCGTTTGTCAGCGTGATGTTTCACTGGACAATGTGGTTAGTATTTTATGAGACAGACAGACAGCTCAATGAGAAAGGCAAGAGTCATAAGAAAATACGTGCTGTAAGGGTTAATCAAAATAAACTAGATTATAAAATTTAAAGGGAGTTTCTCTGTTCTGTTACTTGGAGACAGCAAGGGTGGTCATTATTAACAGGCAGAATTCATTGTCTACACTATTTCGGGGTTATTAAACACAATTTTGAGGGCTGTATACCTTCAACAAATGTTCTAGTCTTAAGAATACCATATTAATCAATAACAAACAAGGAACAGACTACTGTTAAAAATGTATTATATATTTAACAAAGCACCTGCCATGCTTTACATCTATGGATCAGTGTTTGCTATGGGAATTACATTAAAACTGTTTCTGCAATTCAATTTTGTACTTGTCTCATTGAAAAATGTAATCAACCTTGTATTCACACTGGGATCCTTGCTCATTTTAGGAAATGTGTTATTAAGCATTAATCAAATCAACAGACAAACTACTCAATTATTTTCTACTGGACCCAAATAAAAAGGCAAACATGGTCCGAAGCTATTTATAGTTTTTTTAACTTACCTGATCTATTGACCACAGACAACTATTTCAATGGCAGTAACAAAAAGTACATTCTCTAATTATAAAAACCAACATTGTGTATATAAGTTAAACTATTGACACCCTACAGGTGAGGACATAAACAAATATCATTTGTGATGGGTGAAATGAGTTATCAAAGGCGTTTAAGTGACATGAGAAAGAACGGCTTGGGTTACTGCATACCTTCTCATCCATGTCTTCCTGGTAATTGTGACATCACCTGTCACAGTCACAACATCATATCAATTACCCTCCTGGTACTTGCGACATCACCTGTCACAGTCACAATGTCATATTAATCACCCTCCTGGTACTCATGACATCACCTGTCACAGTCACAATTTCATATTAATCACCCTCCTGGTACTCATGACATCACCTGTCACAGTCACAACATCATATTAATCACCCTCCTGGTACTTGTGACATCACCTGTCACAGTCACAATGTCATATCAATTACCCTTCTGGTACTCATGACATCACCTGTCACAAGTCATAACATCATATTAATTACCCTCCTGGTACTCATGACATCACCTGTCACATTCACAATGTCATATTAATTACCATCCAGGTATTCATGACATCACCTGTCACAGTCACAACATCATATTAATTACCCTCCTGGTACTCACGACATCACCTGTCACTGTCGCAATGTCATATTAATTACCCTCCAGGTACTCATGACAACACCTGTCACAGTCACAACATCATATTAATTACCCTCCTGGTACTCACGACATCACCTGTCACAGTCGCAATGTCATATTAATTACCCTCCAGGTACTCATGACATCACCTGTCACAGTCACAATGTCAAATCAATTACCCTTCTGGTACTCATGACATCACCTGTCACAGTCATAACATCATATTAATTACCCTCCTGGTACTCATGACATCACCTGTCACAGTCGCAATGTCATATTAATTACCCTCCAGGTATTCATGACATTACCTGTCACAGTCACAACATCATATTAATTACCCTCCTGGTACTCATGACATCACCTGTCACAGTCGCAATGTCATATTAATTACCCTCCAGGTACTCATGACATCACCTGTCACAGTCGCAATGTCATTAATTACCCTCCAGGTACTCATGACATCACCTGTCACAGTCATAACATCATATTAATTACCCTCCTGGTACTCATGACATCACCTGTCACAGTCGCACTGTCATATTAATTACCCTCCAGGTACTCATGACATCACCTGTCACAGTCGCACTGTCATATTAATTACCCTCCAGGTACTCATGACATCACCTGTCACAGTCATAACATCATATTAATTACCCTCCTGGTACTCATGACATCACCTGTCACAGTCACAACATCATATTAATTACCCTCCTGGTACTCATGACATCACCTGTCACAGTCGCAATGTCATATTAATTACCCTCCAGGTACTCATGACATCACCTGTCACAGTCGCAATGTCATATTAATTACCCTCCAGGTACTCATGACATCACCTGTCACACTCACAATGTCATATTAATTACCCTCCAGGTATTCATGACATCACCTGTCACAGTCGCAATGTCATATTAATTACCCTCCACGTACTCATGACATCACCTGTCAGTCACAATGTCATATTAATTACCCTCCTGGTACTCATGACATCACCTGTCACAGTCGCAATGTCATATTAATTACCCTCCAGGTACTCATGACATTTCAAGAACAGGAGCAATTCACACTGTTACTTAACCTGCATAATTTTGCACTGAACACCTTGCCTGGTGCACTGGACAACACCAGACACCTTGTCTTGCATGCTGCACTGGACAACTCCAGACACCTTGTCTTGCATGCTGTTGGAGGGTGGCCAAAGTCATGGAAGCATGTGCAGTCATTACTCTTACATAATACAGCTGACAATTACACTAGGCAATGGTCACTGACACTGGCTGGGCAGTGGGAATGTTCAAACAAAGCCTGCACCAGAATAGAAACATTCTATGATGGTACTGGTTGGGTGAACTTTAGTCACTGGTTGGGTCTAATGTATACAACATTCTTTAAGGCTTCAACTACTGGCAACAGGACAATCACACTAACTGGACTGCATTGAATAATGCCCAATACAACAAAGTTAATTGAAAGTTAATTGAGATTTTAAAATAAAATTGAATTAAATTAACCTCTTCCAGAAACGTTTATTAAATTATATTAATGTAGTTAATTGAATTAACAATTAAAATTAACACGTGCCTGATGTGTACCACCTTTGAATTTGTACATGTGGAAGTTATCTTAGAGACATGCACATGTTGTCCAGCAGGTTGCTGTAGGAGGTGTAATAAGGCAGGCGGTCCCACAACATACAAGACAGGCCCTTACCCAGAAATACCTTATGTGGAAGCCATTCATGTAAATCACAGCCACAACATACAAGACAGGCCCTTACCCAGAAATACCTTATGTGGAAGCCATTCATGTCAATCACAGCCACAACATACAAGACAGGCCCTTACCCAGAAATACCTTATGTGGAAGCCATTCATGTCAATCAAAGCCACAACATGCAAGACAGGCTCTTACCCAGAAATACCTTATGTGGAAGCCATTCATGTCAATCAAAGCCACAACATGCAAGACAGGCCCTTACCCAGAAATACCATATGTGGAAGCCATTCATGTAAATCACAGCCACAACATACAAGACAGGCCCTTACCCAGAAATACCTTATGTGGAAGCCATTCATGTCAATCAAAGCCACAACATGCATGACAGGCCCTTACCCAGAAATACCTTATGTGGAAGCCATTCATGTCAATCAAAGCCACAACATGCAAGACAGGCCCTTACCCAGAAATACCTTATGTGGAAGCCATTCATGTCAATCACAGCCACAACATACAAGACAGGCCCTTACCCAGAAATACCTTATGTGGAAGCCATTCATGTAAATCACAGCCACAACATACAAGACAGGCCCTTACCCAGAAATACCTTATGTGGAAGCCATTCATGTCAATCACAGCCACAACATACAAGACAGGCCCTTACCCAGAAATACCTTATGTGGAAGCCATTCATGTCAATCAAAGCCACAACATACAAGACAGGCCTTTACCCAGAAATACCTTATTTGGAAGCCATTCATGTAAATCACAGCCACAACATACAAGACAGGCCCTTACCCAGAAATACCTTATGTGGAAGCCATTCATGTAAATCACAGGCACAACATACAAGACAGGCCCTTACCCAGAAATACCTTATGTGGAAGCCATTCATGTCAATCAAAGCCACAACATGCAAGACAGGCCTTTACCCAGAAATACCTTATGTGGAAGCCATTCATGTAAATCACAGCCACAACATACAAGACAGGCCCTTACCCAGAAATACATTATGTGGAAGCCATTCATGTAAATCACAGCCACAACCTGCAAGACAGGCCCTTACCCAGAAATACCTTATGTGGAAGCCATTCATGTAAATCACAGCCACAACATGCAAGACAGGCCCTTACCCAGAAATACCTTATGTGGAAGCCATTCATGTCAATCACAGCCACAACATACAAGACAGGCCCTTACCCAGAAATACCTTATGTGGAAGCCATTCATGTAAATCACAGCCACAACATACAAGACAGGCCCTTACCCAGAAATACCTTATGTGGAAGCCATTCATGTCAATCAAAGCCACAACATGCATGACAGGCCCTTACCCAGAAATACCTTATGTGGAAGCCATTCATGTCAATCAAAGCCACAACATGCAAGACAGGCCCTTACCCAGAAATACCTTATGTGGAAGCCATTCATGTCAATCACAGCCACAACATACAAGACAGGCCCTTACCCAGAAATACCTTATGTGGAAGCCATTCATGTAAATCACAGCCACAACATACAAGACAGGCCCTTACCCAGAAATACCTTATGTGGAAGCCATTCATGTCAATCACAGCCACAACATACAAGACAGGCCCTTACCCAGAAATACCTTATGTGGAAGCCATTCATGTCAATCAAAGCCACAACATACAAGACAGGCCTTTACCCAGAAATACCTTATTTGGAAGCCATTCATGTAAATCACAGCCACAACATACAAGACAGGCCCTTACCCAGAAATACCTTATGTGGAAGCCATTCATGTAAATCACAGGCACAACATACAAGACAGGCCCTTACCCAGAAATACCTTATGTGGAAGCCATTCATGTCAATCAAAGCCACAACATGCAAGACAGGCCTTTACCCAGAAATACCTTATGTGGAAGCCATTCATGTAAATCACAGCCACAACATACAAGACAGGCCCTTACCCAGAAATACATTATGTGGAAGCCATTCATGTAAATCACAGCCACAACCTGCAAGACAGGCCCTTACCCAGAAATACCTTATGTGGAAGCCATTCATGTAAATCACAGCCACAACATGCAAGACAGGCCCTTACCCAGAAATACCTTATGTGGAAGCCATTCATGTCAATCACAGCCACAACATACAAGACAGGCCCTTACCCAGAAATACCTTATGTGGAAGCCATTCATGTAAATCACAGCCACAACATACAAGACAGGCCCTTACCCAGAAATACCTTATGTGGAAGCCATTCATGTAAATCACAGCCACAACATACAAGACAGGCCCTTACCCAGAAATACCTTATGTGGAAGCCATTCATGTCAATCACAGCCACAACATACAAGACAGGCCCTTACCCAGAAATACCTTATGTGGAAGCCATTCATGTAAATCACAGCCACAACATACAAGACAGGCCCTTACCCAGAAATACCTTATGTGGAAGCCATTCATGTCAATCAAAGCCACAACATGCAAGACAGGCCCTTACCCAGAAATACCTTATGTGGAAGCCATTCATGTCAATCAAAGCCACAACATGCAAGACAGGCCCTTACCCAGAAATACCTTATGTGGAAGCCATTCATGTAAATCACAGCCACAACATACAAGACAGGCCCTTACCCAGAAATACCTTATGTGGAAGCCATTCATGTAAATCACAGCCACAACATACAAGACAGGCCCTTACCCAGAAATACCTTATGTGGAAGCCATTCATGTCAATCAAAGCCACAACATACAAGACAGGCCTTTACCCAGAAATACCTTATGTGGAAGCCATTCATGTAAATCACAGCCACAACATACAAGACAGGCCCTTACCCAGAAATACCTTATGTGGAAGCCATTCATGTAAATCACAGCCACAACCTGCAAGACAGGCCCTTACCCAGAAATACCTTATGTGGAAGCCATTCATGTAAATGACAGCCACAACATGCAAGACAGGCCCTTACCCAGAAATACCTTATGTGGAAGCCATTCATGTCAATCACAGCCACAACATACAAGACAGGCCCTTACCCAGAAATACCTTATGTGGAAGCCATTCATGTCAATCAAAGCCACAACATGCAAGACAGGCCCTTACCCAGAAATACCTTATGTGGAAGCCATTCATGTAAATCACAGCCACAACATACAAGACAGGCCCTTACCCAGAAATACCTTATGTGGAAGCCATTCATGTCAATCACAGCCACAACATACAAGACAGGCCCTTACCCAGAAATACCTTATGTGGAAGCCATTCATGTCAATCACAGCCACAACATACAAGACAGGCCCTTACCCAGAAATACCTTATGTGGAAGCCATTCATGTCAATCAAAGCCACAACATGCAAGACAGGCTCTTACCCAGAAATACCTTATGTGGAAGCCATTCATGTCAATCAAAGCCACAACATGCAAGACAGGCCCTTACCCAGAAATACCGTATGTGGAAGCCATTCATGTAAATGACAGCCACAACATACAAGACAGGCCCTTACCCAGAAATACCTTATGTGGAAGCCATTCATGTCAATCAAAGCCACAACATGCAAGACAGGCCCTTACCCAGAAATACCTTATGTGGAAGCCATTCATGTCAATCAAAGCCACAACATGCAAGACAGGCCCTTACCCAGAAATACCTTATGTGGAAGCCATTCATGTCAATCACAGCCACAACATACAAGACAGGCCCTTACCCAGAAATACCTTATGTGGAAGCCATTCATGTAAATCACAGCCACAACATACAAGACAGGCCCTTACCCAGAAATACCTTATGTGGAAGCCATTCATGTCAATCACAGCCACAACATACAAGACAGGCCCTTACCCAGAAATACCTTATGTGGAAGCCATTCATGTCAATCAAAGCCACAACATACAAGACAGGCCTTTACCCAGAAATACCTTATTTGGAAGCCATTCATGTAAATCACAGCCACAACATACAAGACAGGCCCTTACCCAGAAATACCTTATGTGGAAGCCATTCATGTAAATCACAGGCACAACATACAAGACAGGCCCTTACCCAGAAATACCTTATGTGGAAGCCATTCATGTCAATCAAAGCCACAACATGCAAGACAGGCCTTTACCCAGAAATACCTTATGTGGAAGCCATTCATGTAAATCACAGCCACAACATACAAGACAGGCCCTTACCCAGAAATACATTATGTGGAAGCCATTCATGTAAATCACAGCCACAACCTGCAAGACAGGCCCTTACCCAGAAATACCTTATGTGGAAGCCATTCATGTAAATGACAGCCACAACATGCAAGACAGGCCCTTACCCAGAAATACCTTATGTGGAAGCCATTCATGTCAATCACAGCCACAACATACAAGACAGGCCCTTACCCAGAAATACCTTATGTGGAAGCCATTCATGTAAATCACAGCCACAACATACAAGACAGGCCCTTACCCAGAAATACCTTATGTGGAAGCCATTCATGTAAATCACAGCCACAACATACAAGACAGGCCCTTACCCAGAAATACCTTATGTGGAAGCCATTCATGTCAATCACAGCCACAACATACAAGACAGGCCCTTACCCAGAAATACCTTATGTGGAAGCCATTCATGTCAATCACAGCCATTATTTTTCAATGACAAACCAGTGTCATTTGAGCCATTTATTTAATTAATACTGATCCATTCGACTGGTTTCACTACCAATTGTTCCAATGATAGTCATTAATGTGGGTCCTTAGACTTGGAACTATTAGTTAATCTATCGGCCAGCTGGTCCCCTGTAAATTCCGCCTGCCTTATCAGTTGTAATTACCTGTCTTGGCCAATCATCTGCCAGTCTTCAAGACAGGCAGACTGGTCTCTGGCTAAGTTCCTGCTTGCCGCCCAGCTGTCTCTTCGGGTCCTTCAACCTGCTATTGGTCTTCGCCACCGCCGGCTTACTGGGCCGTTTATTCAATTTCGGCACCGGTCCGAAACAGGACACGCCGCAGTGAGCTTGTGCATACATTGCTACTGACACTAGCCAATCAGCTGCAGAGGCCTGCAATAGCCAATCACACACAATGTGATTCAAACATAAGGTTCAACTCAAATGTGTGCGGCTTAATTAATGGCAGTGATAAAATGTAAACATGCAGATGTTATATCAAGCATAACTTAACAATGTGTTTTATTACACACGCACACACGCATGCACGCACCACACACATACACACACCTGGTAGTATTTACAGAAAAAACAATCTTACATGTATTGCTACTTAATCAATAGCTCCATGTCAATGTAATATCAATCATTATTGAAATAAAACATACCAATATTCTTAGAAGAATTATAAGATCCTACGTCATTAATAATTAACAAACAATGGAAACAGAAACAAAACAATAGTTTTCCACGACATTAAAAATACATTTCACAAAGACTTGTAAGGGTATTGGATGGCTCAATCAACAGAATTTCCAATGCAGGACAATTGTATATTTGAAGATGTATCTATTGCACCCTGTTCATACAAGAGTTTTCAAATTTAAAATGTCACCAATTTCTTTTTCTAGGTCAACTAGCGCAAACAGCAACTCCAACATGCTGATAAAAAGCAAAGACAGCTGAGCGCTTCTAACAAGCAAGATGCAAGTAACAAGGTGATCAATCAACCAACACCTGCCACACCTTGACTTCGAGCAGGAACCAAACACAATTTATTTAATTTATTGGATGTTTTGCATTTAGTCTACCTGATGCACGTCATTTTATTATGTGCAGCACTTTGATTGGTAATAATTTACCTAAAAAGTGCTATATTGAGAAACATAATTATTATTATACACGGCATATTGGAAAAACAAAAAGGAAGCAAAACAGAGCTCAACTAAAACTATAAAGTTAGAGCTTGATGAAGCAGACAAGGTGGTTGCTTAGAGGAGACGACTCAACAAGGACTGAAGCACAAGCACTGCTGACGTCGGCTGATGCACTTGTAACCAGGGCTGTGCCAAACTATGTTGAAATGAACTTAAGTACAAGTATTTTTCATTGACAAAGTACTTAAATATTAGGACATCATTGTTTAGGAAAGTACTTAAATACAGACCAAGACATAATGCTTTTCAAAAGTATTTAAGTACAAGTAATTTTGGTCGATCAATTTGTATAACGGAATAGGGAGTCAGGACTGGGTGATACCATTATATGTGGGTATTATTGTTTGTGAAGGAGGTTCTCCGAGTATCGTGAAAGGAATTTTCTAAATGAAATGAGTTATCAAATTCTGAGAATTTAAAGAAAAGAAATACTTAGTGCATGCGTGACCATGTTACATATTTATTTCATAAAAAAAGTACGGCCACTGGGGATTGGGTGGTGACCGGATCACTGATTTGATATCACATGATAACAATTCAAAAGTACTTAAAAAGTACAGTGGATCCTCGCTTTGCGGTCACCTCAGTAATATAGCGACCTTGCAATAAAGGGCACCTCGGTAATACAGCCACCTCGCAATTAAGGTCACCTTTGGATAGTCCCAAATTATTTCAGTAACAGTAAAGATGTCACGTCAATTTTATTCAGTCCGGAGTACTTAAAAGTACAAGTACTTTTGTTATTTCACAAATGTATTTAAGTAAAACTAATAAAAAAATTACTTAAGTACAAAAGTACTTACCTACAAAGTACTTCAGCACAGCCATACTGGCAACCATTGTATAGTTGACAGGAGACCTGACACTCCTGTCAAAATCAAATACCATGGGTAATAAAGCCCTGAGCAGGGTGGGTTTTGGCCTGCAGCCTGCTGGGACCTACAGCCATGTGCTGGCCTGCCTTGCCAACTTCAGTCAGGTGTGATTAGTGGCTTCTTCCAGGAGGACTGACTCACTGTGAACTTTCACCAGTTTGTAGTTTACAGTCTGGTACTGCCTTGTTTTGATAAGATGAACAGCCCCTCAAACAGGGAAGATAATAGGGTGATGGCTTCCATGACCACATAATTATGTCATATATCACTCATGCTGGCCTCATTGGCCTGACCAAGACAAGAAAAGATCAACACTCTCTTGCTTGGCAAAAAATTACTTCTTCCAGGATCATGTATAAAAGCAACCAGGCAACCTGGCACATTTTAGATTCACTGTGGATTTACTGGACACATTTCTGCTACATAAAAAGTACATACCTGTCTTACGTGGATTACCCTCCAAGTTTTGGATGACAAATACTGGACGCAGCTCAACATGGCTCTGACAAAATTTTCATCAGTTGGTGAGTGTTTATTCTATTTTCTCATTATTATACTAATAATGTGAGTTTTTTTTTAAGTAGAATCCAATTCTATATAAAGCATGGTCAACTTCACACAACGTGTAATTTCAATTTTGTAAAGCTAGTTAAGAATTGGGCATGATAAAATCAAGCATGGATCTATGTAATTTTTAAAGTAGAATCCAAGTCTGTTTAAAGCGTGGTCAATGTCATACAACATGTCATTACCATTTTCAAGCACGAATCTGTGTAAAGTGTATATTTATTTCAAAATATAGAAAATATGTTATTTTTTTCTATTTCCAGATATCACCCAGAAGCTCAGTTCTGGCACCTTCAAGCTGAAGTGTGGTGTTTTCAACGAGAGCGACCAACCCCTTAACTTTGCTACCAGGTATTTTCGTACTGCGGTCGTCAGTCAGAAACTTCAACGCTCAAACATCATAAGTAAGTACCCGGGTACATGTGTAATCATAATTAGTTAGTAGTTACACCACTCAAATTAACCATGTAAAGTTTGTAAAATTCCTGTATGATCATATGCGGGGTATACTTACTATACTACTTGGATGGCGATGTAGTACTTAGGTCTTTTCTGAATACAATTTATTTTTTTAATCTTAATGTTACTGTCATGGACAGGCCATGATATATTTTGTAAACTGCTAATTGCTATGTTTCTAGTGACGCCACCTGGTGGGTGTGCAAGTTTTTCTATATTAAATGTCCAAGCCTGCCGATAGGCGTCCCGGCAGTTGGCCACACTGAATTACAAAGTAACACTACGATAAGACAGTGTAATCCCTCATTTTATACTGTTTATAGTCCTTTTCTTCTAAAGTATTTTTTGGATGTGTAGTTGAATTTATAGTTGAACTCTTTGAAATGCTTTTGGGGTTAGATTCAGTTCTTGAAATTAAAGGGAATAATTATGTTGCAATCTAGGTGTAGTAATACTAGATGGCTGAGCGGTCACTAATTTGAACGGGTAGTTTCGCGGGGAAGTCGGGAGGAGAGGAGAGCCATGCGAGGTCGAGAGCAGACGTGTTTTGTTAGTATCATATTCCGCGCCGTTCTGACGATGTATATTCGAATCTTCCCTGTGAGTACCGGTATTTCACTTGATGTGTTTACAATGGTGCAGTAACAATTATCGTTACATTGTATGACTAGTGATTTGCATAACCATACATTATTAACTTAGTTTTGGCCTCGTGGTGGCAAATTCATCTAGTCCATCCTCTGCTATGTAAGTCCCCAGCTAACATCCTGAATGCCAGTTTTATCTTGGTGGCTATGTAAATGTGCCAGTGCAGGCCATACAGTGTGAAATTGCAATTAGTGTAACTAATTAGCGTAACAGATAGTTTTAGCTTGTGGTGTTGTAGCTGATGGGTAATGAGGTCATGCCATGTGCCTGATGTGGTTAACTTAAAGGCCCTGATTACGTGGGCAGATATGGTCTTTCGAGCTAGATGCTAGTTGTTATGAATGTACAGTGAGGTTAAACTAATTGTCTAGTTGCAACAGTGCAGTTGCTGCGGTATAACTCATAGCCAGCAGACTAAGACATTTGATTGTTTTAATATGTACTGTTTATATTCTGCTAGTACTAAAATATTGCCCCAAGCTGATGGGTGAACATTTCTGAACGTTTCATTACCATCGACTATTGCGTTAGTACTATTGCCAACAATACTAATTCATAGACTTCTATATCGTGCTGCCTTCATGAGTGATGTTAAAACTTGCGTTTATTCTGTAGACAGCTTCTTCATTTCCTTGGGACGTCAGTGTTTATCTCGACGACTTGACTGTGGACAGGTATATATTGTAATTGATTTTTGTATATATTGAGTATACCTGGGGTGTGTGGACATGTCCTTGTCTTGGTGCTATGGTCATACGTATATTGTAACGAGGATGTTGGTCCTTGTATTTCAATTGTCTGACGAAGGAGACTATTCATGTATATGCCGCTTTTAACCATTATATAAATGTCGAGGCATGGGATGATATGAAATTGTATAATAACCTGTTGTGGCTATTATTATAGAATAATAATGTGATAATGTTGTTGTACATATGCTTATTGTGACATTATTGTTACAGGGTCTTACTCCCTGAAATAAAGACCTGTGAACCGTTCGCGCTCGTCTCGTGACATTACGTTTCTGCTTTTTATGTGTCGATTGTCTACTAGCCAGACTTCAAGTGTAACTTGCCAAGCCCAAAAAGGATGTCAACAAGGATGACAAGAATACTGTCACATCTGCCCATGTTGACTTCATCTGCACAGATGTTCGCCCCCTCAACTGCGTCAGTGGGGAGGGTTTCCAGGGCCTCGTGCAGGTTCTTCTGGATATGCAGTTCAAGTCAAGTGAGCCTCTGAGTGCCAGTGACCTTCTTCCTCATCCAACCACAGTCAGCCGTGCAGTCAATGAACGCGCCAAGACTGTCAGAGGTCAACTGCAGTCTGACCTCAGAGCTGCACTCGCTAGAAGGAGAGTTTCCTTCACCAGTGACATTTGGACCGACGACTATAAGAAAATGTGCTACCTCACCAACACTGCCCATTGGATCACAAGTGATTGGGAACTGAACAGCCGTATCCTGTGCACTGATGGGTTTGACCCTACCAAGAAGAAAACAGGAGACAATGTCCGCATTGCCATCTTTGCAGCCATGGAGACACTTGGGATCCCAGAATACCAGGCTGGCAGCGTGGTCTTCACAACAGGTACAGTATAGCATAACAAATGAATAATAGCCTTCATTAATAGTAAAGGAGTGTTAAGGACACACTGATGTAAAATAAATCATTCAATCTTATAGCATAATTCTATGTAATTTGTTCTGTTACACAATTTGTTCTGTTACACAATTTGTTCTGTTACACAATTTGTTCTGTTACACAATTTGTTCTGTTACACAATTTGTTCTGTTATGCAGGTACACAAACGTTGTGTTACATAGAGAAGTTTTCATGTATATATTTTTGAGACGAATTCACTGTAGCAGGGATGGAAATCTTTCCTTGCAAGTCAGTGTATCTAGTTATCTACCTCTAGTGTTGACACTCAGCCAGCACCTCCAGCCTATTGTGTTGACACTCAGCCAGCACCTCCAGCCTCTAGTGTTGACACTCAGCCAGCACCTCCAGCCTCTAGCGTGTACAATGGCACTCTGCCAGCACCTCAAAGAGACAAGCTGAATGGTTTGTCATATTCCCATGGCTCAAATATGAAAACTGCAACATGTTTTCCTGTACAGTTTGTCGTGGAAATAAAGAAAACAATATATTTGCAAAGGGCATGCTGTTCTCTCAAAGAAGGATGACTTCACTAAACATTCGATATCGCGCAGTCATATGAATGCATCGAAGGCTGTACAACTGCAGCAAAATCTTAAGAAGGCCCAATCAAACTCATAATAGTGCCGAAGTGGCAATCATAGCCCAGATGGTCACTCTTCTTACAATGACAAAGGAAGGCATTCCATCAAGTAAAAATGAAGCACTGATAAAAATGCAGCTGCTTAATGGTGCGGAAAAGCTTAAAAGTGCCTCCACCAGTCACTGTCAGCGTCACTCTTCACAGGACGATGTGTGTGCAGCCCTGGTGTGTGTTGTCAAGGAAGAGTTCAAAGAAGACCTCTTAAGATCCCCTTTAAATGTTTTTTTCGATTAAAGCTGATGAAGCCACATATATCTCAAATGCATCAATCATAATTGTATCCATTAGATACGTGAACAGTCAGGATAGAGTTGTTTCCAAATGTATTGGAGTGGAAGAACTGCAGGCAACAACATATTTTGAGGGCACATCAAGAGTTTTACAAGATGTTGGACTTGAGTATGAGATACCTATGATAGGCATTGCCACAGATGGGGCCAGTGTCATGACGGGTGTGCACAGAGGTGTGGCAACAAGATTCAAATCACTGAATCCATATATCATTGCAACCCATTGCATGGCTCATGGGCTACAGGTGGCTTGCCAAAAGGGTGCAAAAAAGTCCTGTATTTACACAAATACATAGGGATATTGACTCAATTTGCGAAAAGTCTCAAGTTCTCGTCAAAACTAAAACGACGTTCGGAGCTTGCAAAATCTGGCACAAATGAGGAGACATAAAATCATCCAGATATTCTTCACACAGTGGCTGAGCTTTGAGAAATCAGTCACAGCAATGGCATAGAATTATTGTTCTGTGCTAGCAAACCTGGCCGCTGTTGGGGTGGAACGGGTGACAGAAGGACATACATTGCTATGGCTTGATGGACTCAATCGGCAATGTTCGGTTTCTACTGATGACAAATTTTCTGGCTGATGTCATGTGTGTAATGGGCAGAAGCATGCAGTGCACTATTCATCCGAGGACGGGCAGCTGGCGCAGGTAGGTCCATAGGCGTTCGGCGAGTACGCCGTACGGCGACTTACCCGGCGCGGGGGCGGCGGCGCGCCGCCAGTCGGCGTCGAGGGCTTCGAAAGTCGAATCGTACAGCGGTCGAAGCGCCGCGCACGCCGCCTCGCTCGTTGAACAGGTACAACAACGTCAAGCCCGGTACGCTGATGGCGTCCTTGAACATGTCGATACGTCGGCGCCGATAGAAGGCGAACTGACGATCGACGGCCTCGAGAAACGGCGCCACGTCTCGATTGTTATACCACATCAGAAAATCGCGCATCGTCGTCATGCCCTCGTCACGCCACGCCGTCGCGCAAATCTCGTACGCCTCCGCGGAGATTCCCTCGCGTTTCAGGTGGCTGTAGAAAGCTTCGCGCGTCGGCAGGGCGGTTTCTTCCAGGCGCGTCAACGCGTCGATATGTTCGTACGGAAAGCACCCCTTCGTCGCCGAGCAGCCGTACGCTTTCAGAAAGCGATCGTAGCTAACGCCGGGCGCGAGGTAATTCGTTATGTCGAGGAACTTCAACGTCGTCGTCGACAGGCACATGTAATTGTTCTGACGTTTAATGGTAAACGCCGACAACGTGTGCTGCGCGTCGCCGGTTATGAGCAAGGGGGTCAAGTACTTCTTGACGACATTGAGATCGTACTTACCCGAATTGAATCCCAGTACGGGCATTTGACGAAGGTGCGTCCACAGGCGGTCGGCGAGTGCGGCGTACGGTGACGCGTCGTCGTCGTCGTCGTTGTTGCACCGTCGCCGCCAGTCGGCGTCGAGCGCCTCGAAGGTCGCGTCGTAGCGGGGGCGTTGAGCCGCGCACGCCGCCGCGCTCACGGCTTCCAGGTCGTCGATGAGGCGACGCGCGAGTTCGGCCGAATCGCCGGTCGTGACGTAACACCGCGCCGCTTCGTGGCCGGGCACGTTCGACGCGACGCTCACGCTGAGCAGTTCGTGTCGCGCGATCCACCGGCATTTGTTGGTATCCGTCGGCAGATCGTTATCGGCGAAATAGCATTCAAAATCGAACGTCGCGCGGTACGGGTAGTAGCGCAGGTCGTCGTCGCCGACGTCGATGCCTTCGTCGTCGAGCCGCTGAAATACGGACGGCGACGGTCGGTAGATACCGCCGGGGAACACGTGACGAACGCCACCTTCGCACGTCGCTTCGTGACGTCTTAAATCGTGCGCACTCCGCCAGAGGGCGTTGCCACATTTTCCGCACTTGTACGTTTTCGTATACGCGCGCTGGTCACTTATGTACGAGAAGTGCGTCTCGTACAGGTTGACGTTCAAGGTCGTGGGGTGCGTTTCGAGCGAACGACGGACTAGTTCGGCGGCAGGTGGCGCCTGCGTCAGTCGATAGACGGCAACGTTGATGTCGAAAACCGTCTCCACGCGTTCCAGTTCGTTCAGTCGGATACCGTTCGAGGCCGTCGTGCGCGCGGCGCGACAATACCGCGCGTGCAGTCGTTTAGCGACTTTCGTTAAACGGGTTGTATCGATTTGGTGATTTTCACCTCGTCGGTCGCCACCTTGCAGGTGGAGGCCGATGCAGCGGAAGAGGCATAGATGATCGTTGTAGGGCGTGCCTCGACGATCTTTCGTCAACGTCACGATCTTCTTGTTGTCGCGTTCGTAGGCGGGGAACGTTACGCCAACGCACCCGATAGGATGGGCGATGATGGCGTTCACGAAGTAGGTGGCGTTCGTTACGAGCTCGACGACCCACCCCGAGTCGGGACGCTGCGCGATGGCGTACTGCAGTACGTCGGTCGTGCGCACGGCGTCGAGGAATCGTTCGAACGAACGGCTATCGGTAACTAGGGCGGGTGTTTCGAGGAGGCGACCACAACAGTTACAGGAAGAATGAAAATATAGGTACCGACCCGACACCTTGTGGCGTATTACGAAACCGTAGCTTACGTTAATTTTAAACGCATTCTTTTGTTCGCGAAACATCGCCCTCAGACGCGGTTCGAGCACCCGCGTACTCGTACAGGCGGTCATGCGATAGTTGTAACGCGACTGCACGGCACCGCGCGCTACCGACGTCTCTATGCTGTGCCGGTGCTCGTCCACGACACGCTGTAGATCGTCGGGTGACGGCGCCCTACCCGGCTGCCGCCTCCACCACTGGTTCATTACTACTACCAGGAGGTGGCGACGTCTGACGGCCACACCGCACCTTCAGGTGTCGTAGCATAGCGGCACGCGTAGTGTACGTCGCGCCACATTTTGGGCACTCTCGACGTTTTACGCATAGCGCATCGTTGCCGCATCTTTTCGAACTCTTTGTGTGTCGCTCTAACGTCGACTGTTTCGCGAAATAACCCCCGCATTTCGGACATTGCCATCTAGTAGGTGGTGGTGGTGGCATTCTCTACCGACTGACTGACTGCTGCTACTTTTTCGATCCCTTATAACAGTACTGACTGTGGTGGTGGTGGTGGTTGTATCCTAGCGAGGAATGTTTAGGTAACTCGTAATGCATTGTGGGTGGTAGTTGTTGTACCCTAGCGGAAGGAATGTGTTGAGGTAACTCGGAGTGACTGGCTAGCGGAAGACTGCGTTTTTTTTTGGGGGGGTAGGGCGGCACCCTAGCGGTGATTTTGGTAACTGGACTGTTTTGGGTAATGTGTAACTCGGAAACGGAAAGTACATTTTCAACGTTTTATTCAGTAGCGTACAACATTCAAAAACAACGTTCAACGCCTTTGTTACTATAGCAAGCAAACAGTTTTAGTCCATAGCAAATTTATTAATGTTCCATAGTAAAGCAAAGCATTGTTCGTTCTTCTTCTTCTTTATTCGAGGCCACTCCTGCGCTGCACGTACGTGTGCACGGCCGACTCCAGCTGAACACGGTTCATGTACTCGCGCGAGTCGCGTGAAGCACGAAATAAGGGACCGACGCAGAAACGTTTCTATGACGGCGTTGAAATATCGCGTTACGATACAGCCCGTGTTGTCGAAACGCTGCATGTATACACGGTTTGGACGTCCCGCACGATAGCCGGGCATATGTACATGTGGGCAGCCCTCATTGGGCTCACATACCCCGCAATGATCCCGCGCCCGCTCCAGTATCATCTCACCGAGGATCTCGGCGACGAGGCCCATTGCGAGGCGTTCATATCGGCAGACCAACTGGCCCCTGCTCGGCACGACGATTTCACGTTGCGACATATTCTCCGATAGGCTCCAACATGGGGCACACGTTGGCCCCATCGTACCCAGTTACGCGTACAGGTTTTCGTTGTCGTACGTCGGAGCTGGCGCTCGAGTCGGTCCATGCGCATCCGACGATACACCGAGTGCCTCCTCAATGATGGCGTCCAATACGTTAGCGTCACGCACACCGCTTCCGCCACCCTACAGCACAAATCCTACTTTTTATGTTCGGTAACTACCGTCAGCAATGCGTGTACGAAATCGCGCATACATTCACGCCTGGCACGTTGCAGCAGCACCTCCTACAACACATTATTATGATTAGTCCGACTGCTGTCCTTCCTTCTCGGTTTCCTCCTTCTCCTCCTGCTTCTTTATTGTCCCCGCCACTTCACGATCCAGCAACGTTCTTACGAACGTTGCTACATCATCGTACCTCGCACGCACCCTTTCGTTGGTGTCTAACATATTCTCCAGTATGCGGCGCACTTCCTACAGCATATACAAAAAAAAACTGTTAGTTACGGAATGTACTACAAAATAAGTTCGCTTCGTAAGCTAGCCAAAACGCCTTTATATAATTCTCGGCCGTCACTACTAGTCGTTGCCAGGCCTCCTCAGTTAGTTCACGTTCACGCCACAGTATCATTCGTTGTTGCACGTTCGTATGCGTCAGCAAATCTACCAGTATCGGGCACTCTTCCTACAAACAACACAACACTTTAGGCGTCGTCATCGTAGTATCTCTTCAGTGTGCGCAGCGTATACGAGGGCCCCCCGTCCCAAGTCGTCTTACGCACACTGATCTCCACTTTCGTGCCGGTTACCTCCAGCACGGTATCGCGGAGTGGCTCCTCGCTCAAATCCACCAAGTATTCGGCGCAATACTCGACAAGATTAGACATATGTATGTCAAACAAAGTAATCCAAAGCTCGTCTTCTTCATCCTCACCATCCCTCGCCATCACACGCAACGCGAAGAAATATCTCGGCACAATCACCTCACCGTGTGTGCGACATACCATTCCTCCGCCATTGTTTTTCTTATACAATTTTCTACGACACCGGGAGCATCCCAAATACGTACAATTCTCTTTGTACGACACAGCGTCGATCATAACCGGCGACTTATTCTTATAAACACCGGTGTTGGCACACCGCAGCTCCCTCAGACTAACCAATGTAGCCCGCGCCGACGATGCCGTCGACTCACATTCGCGCTCGAGTGACGCGCTCCGCGATAGCGGTGGCTGCCCCTCAGCCACCTCGACGGTGCCCAAGGAGGCCTCTTCGGCGCTTCGCTTACGTCCGACGGCAACCAGCCGTGGAGCAATGAGCACCACGGCCCTATTAACAGGAGCTGCCCCCGTTGACACCGCTGCTACTGCTGGCGACGGTTGTTGATGGCCGGCCGCTGCTGCTGCTGCTGCTGTCTTCAGACTCTGCTTGCGTGGTGCCTTCGCCTTTATCGGAATCGTCTTGTCTGCCATTATTGTTGTCGCGGGAGAACGTCTGCTGCTGCTGCTGGTGGTGAAAGAATACGTTACATCATCGGCGACATACAACATAGCATTTTCTCAACCGTTATATACTTTCCAAAATAAGGCGCATGCGCACTTAACTCATACCGCCTAGTCTACCGTTATCTTACCAAATAACGCGCATGCGCACTTAACACATACGACGCATTTGTTTTAGGAAAAAAGTTAGCGGTCACGCCAGTACATCCATCGTCAAATGTGACTTTTACATCGAATTTCTCTAATATCGGTACACCACTCGATTCCACAGTCCTAACTCATCATAACGTTCATGCTTTTAACTGATCGTTTATTGTTTTTGAAATGCCATTGTCTACAACATAACGCGCATGCGCACTTCACACTAATACCGTTATCTTACTCAATTACACGCATGCATACTTCCCACATCCCAGGCATTTGTTTTCGGGAAAAAGTTTCCGGTCACGTCAGTACATTCATCGACAAATGTCTCTTTACATCGAATTTCTCTAATATCATTGCACCGCACGATTCCTGACCGTCCACTGATCATATACAACGTTTATTTTCATGCTTTCAACTTTTCGTTGATTGTTTTTGAAAATCCATTGTTCTCCGTTCACATTCCAATCGCGATAAGTCACGCGCTACAGATTTCAAAATTACGCGAATGCGCACTTAATACATACTGCCTAGTCTACCGAGGTTTTTGTTTTAGGAAAAAAGTTTCCGGTCATCTTAGTACATTCATCGACAAATGTCTCTTTACATCGAATTTCTCTAATATCACTGCACCTCACGATTCCTGACCCCACACCGATCATATACAACGTTTAGTTTCATGCTTTCAGCTTTTCGTTTATTGTTTTTAAAAATCCATTGTTCTCCGTTCACATTCCGATCACGATAAGCCGTAGTGACATGCGCCACCGCTGTTTTTGACGTTGCGCGCAAACGCGCGCTCATTGCTCATTCACCATTTTTCAGTCAAACACTCCTGATCGCTTCTCAACGTCTCATCGATTTGCCACAATGAACAACACATCATCGACTCATCGTTCGCCAACACATCGGTAAGACTGCTTTTATGTATGCATGCATGTGTGCGTGCATGCGTGCGTGCATGCATGCATGCGTGTGCGCGTTCATGCATTGTCACCCTTTGTTTAAAAAGTTGTAAGCCTACCATGCATGCATGTCACAATGGATAAAACATCGTCTCCTCACACGTCAACACACTGCTTTTATGCATGCATGCATGCATGCATGCATGTGCACGTGCGTACATTTGTTTAAACAGTTGTAAGCACGTAAGCCTGCTTGCATGCGTATGCGCATTGCCACCCTTTGTTTACACAGTTGTAAGCGCGTAAGTCTGCTTTTACGCATGCATGCATGCATGCATGTTGTGGTTGTTTATTTCATGCAATACCCTTTGTTTAAACAGTTGTCAACACGTAAGTCTGCTTTTATGCATGCATGGTTCTCATCCTTTGTTTAAACAACAGCCTGTTTTTATACATGCATGCATGCATGCTTCACACCCTTTGCTTACACGTATTGTGGTTGTTTCTTTCATAGACCGACATGCACGGTCCATCCTTCACCTCGACGACCACCGACTCCAACTACAACACCGCAAACACCAGCTGCATCCACCAGCAACGACCCAGATGATTTTGACTACGACTACACCCTCGTGACAACGTTTCTTCGTCAAGACTCCATCACTGGGTTGTGGCGTACACCCATACCAAACACTGAATATTGTCCACGACGTGGATTCAATACTGCACCGACAACAACACTCTTTCCGATAGTACGAGACACGAATCGCACGACCTCAATATGGTCGGCACTGCCGTAACGTACAAATAAATATTCTCTCTACTACTCACGTTTTCACTCGTCTATATCCAGTGCATACACACCCTACGTACAGTGTCACCAATCTATACGCTCTACGTTAGCGTATTTATGTCTTGGTTCCGATTTAAAACTCACTACTAGACGTATTTATTTATTTAAACGCATTGGTTTCGTTTTAATCGGAACACTAGAACGCACAGCGTTAGCCAGCTATGCTGTCATGTCGGGGTCATAGTCCACTCCAGCAGCAGCAGTGCTTATCGCTGCTGTCAACATAGGGTACAGTGGGGCATTCACATAGGGCTGACGGGGGGAATCTGTACACAGTGGTTTTATCGTGGTTATATTGTTGCGTCATTTTCCACTCGACTATATCCAGTGCATAAACACCCTACGTTTTAAAACTCACTACTGGATGTATTTAAACGCATTGGTTTCGTTTTAATCGGAGCACTAGAACGCACAGCGCTAGCCAGCTATGCTGTCATGTCGGGGTCATAGTCCACTACAGCAATAGCAGCGCTTATCGCTGCTGTCAACATAGGGTACAGTGGGGCATTCACATAGGGCTGACGGGGGGATCTGCACACAGTGGTTTTATCGTGGTTATATAGTCGCGTCATATAGTGCTTACGTCAGCACGCCCTAGGTACGGCGTTGGTCACTAGGGAACAAACAAAATGCTGTCTACATTCACCGCTAGGTGGCAGCTCAAATGTACTTAGAGGGGGTAATCAATCACGTTTTTTATAAGTAGGTTCCCGAAAACGTTTAGTGTCAAAAAAGCCTTTGATCTTTTTTGATAAGTAGGTTCCCGAAAACGTTTAGGGGTCATTAAAACGTTTTTTATTAGTAAAGTTTTGACCATAGGTCATCAAAGGTGACGTGCACGGGGGCATTCAGCGCCTCTATACTACTACTGCAGTTGATCTCGAAGAAATGACACTAGACAGTGAGAGCAGGAAGTGTTGCTTTCATTCTTTGACTGGTTACAATCGATCGATAGCGGAAATCTAACGAACAAAACTGCACAAACGCATTCATGTTACGCTGGCCTTTTAATACAAAGTTTGGGAAAATCCATGAAGTGCCTTCAAGAATACCAAGTTCTTGTCGTGAAAAGTGGCCTCTTAGAGACACACAAGAGCACTGTGTCATCATCAGTAGTATAGAGGCTCTGTACGGTCTCAAAACCCTACTGATCAAAAAGAATTTAATGACCACTAAACGATTTCGACAACCTACTTATAAAAAAAAGATCAAAGGCTTTTTTTGACACTAATTAGTTTCGGAAACCTACTTATAAAAAATATTATTGATGAGCGATGAAATTTGATACTAATTGGATGATTGATTACCCCTACACTAGAGATGCCACCTAGCAGTGAGTGCAGAGAGTATTTAGTCCTAGCGATCAACGCCGTACCTAGAGTGTGCTGACGTAAGCAATAATGCGTTTATCGCGCTAATATATAACCACGCTAAAACCATTGTATAAACGTCGACCCCCGTCATCCCTATGTGAATGGCGCGCTGTACCCTATGTTGACAGCAAGAGCGACGACTGCTGCTGCTGCAGCGATAAGGCGCCGGCTGCTGCTCTAGTGGACTTTCACCCCTGGATGACAGCATAGCTGGCTAACGGTAAACAACGTTCTGGTGGAAGGATTAAAACGAAACCAATGCGTTGTGCGTTTAAATACATCTAGTTGTGGGATTACAATGAAAATCAAATGCATAAATACACTAACGTTCAGTAGGGTGTTTATGCATTGGAAACAGATGCGTGAAAACGTGAGTAGTGACTGAAATATTTTATTGCGGAGCAGCATCATGATAGGCGAGTATTCGGGCGCGACCAACGGGTTGCCTGCTGCTCTGATAGGCGAGCTTTCGGTCGCACTACGTTCGTCAGGTCGGCGGACAGCTGCCGGTCTTCGTCGGTGCTCGGGGTCAATGAGGTCACGGTCTGGGTAATCTCTTCGGGTGTCTGTTTCGAAGCGCCATGCCGCTTATCAAGAGAGGGGCGTTGGCGTTGGGAAAACGTGCGCTCAACACCGGCATGCACGTGGCGCGCGACGTCGTCGCCGGCGGCAATCTGAAACAGTCGATAAAAAGGCGCGCGAAGGAGGCCGGCGCCGATCTTCTCGACGGCCTATTGAATTCGCAGGCACCGCCAAAGAAGAAGCAGAAGAAGAGGAAGAAACAAACGCAGCAGCAGCGTCGCCCCCGCG